>CM058047.1:54117318-54442318 GCA_030169165.1 Centaurea solstitialis | reverse complement strand
GAAGAGACCATTCATGTCAAGTTTGATGAATCTAATCCCTTCTCATCTTCTTCATTTTCTGATAATAATGATGTAGATCAATGGGCTAACTCTTACTTTCAGGTCCCTGAAAATGAAGACCCTGATACTAACATCCCTACTGCAGGAACACCATCTCCAATCCCTGATGGATTTGATGAAATACCTGAAATTCCTCAGGATCCTCCAGTTTACTCTGCTGTTCCTATATCTCAAGTTGCCCCCACAACTTCTCATGAGGACATTCCGTCAACTTCAGGATCATCTGAAGTTGCTCCTCTCTTCGCTGATCCTCCTCAACTTGATGTAGTCGCTGACGAATGATCTTCTACAGTCGCTGCTGAACCTTTTCAGGCTGTCCCTCAGCCCCCTGTTCTAAGATGGACTAGAGATCATTCTATTTATCAAGTCCTAGGTGATCCATCTACTGGTGTAAAAACTCGACATCAGGCTAGTAATCACTGTCTCTATGTCTGTTTCTTATCGGAAAATGAGCCTTCTAAAATAGAAGAAGCACTCGCTGATCCATTTTGGGTCTTAGCAATGCAAGAAGAACTTGCTGAGTTCGAAAGAAACCTTGTCTGGATTCTTGTTCACAGGCCATCCAAGAAGACCATCATTGGTCTAAAATGGATTTTTAGAAATAAACTTGATGAACATGGCATTGTGATCCGCAATAAGGCTCGTCTTGTTGCACAAGGATATAGACAAGAAGAGGGGATAAACTATGATGAAACATTTGCCCCTGTGGCTAGATTAGAAGCCATTAGACTCTTTCTTGCTTATGCGGCTCATATGAAATTTCAAGTGTTTCAGATGGATGTCAAGAGTGCGTTTCTCAATAGGAAACTCACTGAAGAAGTCTATGTTGTTCAATCTCCAAGCTTCACTGATCCTAAACACCCTGATCATGTTTACAAGCTAAACAAGGCTCTGTATGGATTAAAGCAGGCTCCTAGAGCCTGGTATGAAACCTTATCAAAGAAGGTTTCACTCGTGGAAAGATCGACATCATGCTGTTTGTCAAAACTTACAAGGATCATGTTTTCCTTGCCCAAATTTATGTTGATGACATTATCTTTGGGTCCATGAAAGCCAAACTTTGCAAAAAGTTTGAAGCACTCATGCAGGCTGAATACAAGATGTCAATGATGGGTGAACTAATCTACTTTTTAGGTCTTCAGGTTAAACAATCTGAAAAGGGTATTTCATCTCCCATGGTAAGTATGTTCGTGAAATGCTTGCTAAATTTGAACTTATTACCTGCTCTGAAATGAAAACACCAATGGCACCTCCTCTAAAACTCGACAAGGATTCCGAAGGGAAATCTGTTGATGTTACACTCTACAGAGGAATGATTGGCTCACTGCTGTACCTAACAGCAAGCCGACCTGATATCATGTATGCTACTTGTCTTTACGCATGATATCAAGCTGATCCTAAGGAGTCCCATATGAAGGCTGTAAAGCGCATCTTCAGGTATCTGAAGGGGACTCCCAACCTTGGTCTCTGGTACCCCAGGGACTCAGGGTTCGATCTAACTGCTTTTTCAGATGGTGATTTTGCAGGCTGTAAAATAGATCAAAAGAGCACCACTGGTGGCTGTCAGCTACTTGGTGGTAAGTTGGTGAGTTGGACAAGCAAGAAGCAGAATTCAGTGTCCACATCAACCGCTGAAGCAGAGTATGTCGCTGCTGGTAGCTGCTGCGCTCAAGTTTTCTGGATGAGAAATCAACTGATGGACTATGGGTTTCAGCTATCGAAGATACCCATCCACTGCGACAACACTTCAGCGATCGCCATCGCTAACAATCATGTCCTTCACTCGAAGACAAAGCACATTGAGATCCGATATCACTTTATCAGAGATCATGTGATGAATGGTGAAGTTGAACTTCATTTCGTTCCCATTGAATATCAACTCGCTGATCTCTTCACTAAACCGCTGGACGAGAAACGATTCAACCAACTCATCAGCGAGCTAGGAATGCTGAATCCTGATGTCTGATCTTCAACATGCTGGCTTTCTAGTTTCTTTTGTACATAATCTATGTATTTTCTTTTTCAGTGTACTGTAACTTTCTTCTTTAATGAAATGAATTGATCTCCCTGATCATCTTTAAGTCACTGATGTTCTCTATTCTGTTGAGACATTGCATTTATTTCATATGTTAGTGATCTCACCTACCTTAACACATTAAATGTGATAAGAGGACTTTTCCTCCTGCTGATAACCTTTCACATTTCCATGTTTAAGGATAGTCATCAAAATGGATAAGTTCTTTTTGAATTGACTTATCTACCACCAACTCTATCTAGTAGATATGACACTCTGGCTCTATTCTCTACTTCCTAACGTGTGTCAGACGCGTGACGGTAAGTGAAAAGACTTTCGGGTGCGTGAAAATGAACAGTTACGTATTTACGGCGAGAATTAAATGACCGTCATTATTACTTCTTGTAACTTGTTCCGCGTCCCATCGTCTTTTAAGCGCCAAAATCGCAATTTCTGGTATTCCCCATCTCTATATAATCCACACTTGGATTACTTCCTTCTTCACTTTTTCTAGTTTTTTCTCTCCAAAAATTGAAATTCTTCATGAATTCAAATCTTCATTCTTC
The DNA here is from genome assembly GCA_030169165.1 of Centaurea solstitialis. NCBI lineage: Eukaryota > Viridiplantae > Streptophyta > Magnoliopsida > Asterales > Asteraceae > Centaurea > Centaurea solstitialis. The sequence goes on along the minus strand of CM058047.1, from coordinate 54,439,678 downwards.
CTTAGAAGCTCTTCTTGCTCGACTGGTAAGTAAAACTCTAAAGTCATTCTTAACATTCCTTGATCTAAGGATGAACTCTCCTCTTTTTCAAAAAATAAAGCCTCTTTTCAGGTTCATCTCTTTCACATAAGAACATTGAACAATAAAAAGACTCTTCTAAATTATTATTTATTGTTTTCAAGCTTATGCTTTCTTTCTTTTGCAGATTCTGGAAAACATCTCGACTAGAACAGAGAAGGTGGATCCACAAGAACTTGACCACCTCTTCTTGGTCAAGTGTATTTCTCTCAGCACAGGGTGATCTTATGCATCCTGCATCTCATCTACAGCACAGAGTGCTGCATCTGAGGGGGAGAAAAACTTGCAGGATACCTTCTTGTAAAAGGGATGATTCCCTTCTCTTTCCCCCACCACTTGCAGGATACCTTCTTCTAATAAGGGACTATTCCCTTATGACGAAGAAGGTTCCTTTCTCCTTCCCTTCCTCCTCTCCGTACTGGCCTATCTCCTCGGTTCTTCAAAATATAGAACCCAAGTCTCAGGAGGAGATAGGTTATCATCTAAGGGGGAGAAAGCCTACAAGTCTTTTGATATGTAGGCTTTGCATCATTCCAAGTACATCATGTTTCTTGGATGTGCACCTACTAAGGGGGAGAAACATCAGCGATCAGAACCTCAAAAAGGTAATGCTTGATGTTGTTTCGTTCTCGACTTTGCTTCAAATGAAAGCAGTGACTCGCCAAGGAAGAGAAGACGCAATGGAGAAGAAAACTTAGATCAATGCTTGATTAAAGAAGAACCTCTAGACTAGTTTGATCTATGTAATTTTTTATTGTTGTTTCTTTCAGTGACTTGTATTTGTTTCCTTTCTGTAATTGTTATTATGAAATGAAATACAAGTGTTTTTCTATCCCTGATACTCATCACTGAAAAAGATCACTTCTAACAGTTAAATAATACAAGTACCTTTCACCTGTTTTATTTCCTAACTGTTGAATCTAGACTTAGAAATTTTTTAAGTTACTAGAATCAAGGCAACCTCTCTGTTGTCTTATCATTGATATTTAGGGGAGATTGTTGATCCAGCTCTTCTATGACTTGATGAAATACCAATGATCCTTTATCTAATAACTGAAAAATACTTAGCACTGCTGTGATGAAGTTCAATACTTCAGCGAGTCTGTCTCGCTGATAGTTTGGACATCAACGATTGCTGAACACTGACTCCATTCAATATCAGTGAGAGCTGACATCGGCTAAGTATCATTTGAAGACAAATTGTCATGTCACTATGAACCATCAGCACCATCTATTGATGCAAACTGATGATAGAGTCAGCGATGCTAATGATCTGAAGTTGTAATCAGTGATAGCTAGTCACTACCCTTACATGACGTTCCATAGAGAACAAGTCATAGTGCCTCCCTGATCCTTCCAAGGATCAGCGATTCTAAGGCCTGATCAGTGACTTGTACTTTAAGAATACTATATTTGTCTTCTTGTCCTATATGTACAAGAGGATTTGATTTGCCTTTCTGAAAAATAGTACAAAAGGGATGTCTCTTTACTGTTCCCTCCGTACTTATCACCCATAAGGCAACTGTTTACCATAGGCCATGACCCTACCACGCATGGGCATTATTTTATGGTACAATAGTACACCAAACCCAACCTTTACCTGACACGTGTAAAGTTGGGGATGACATGCATTTAATGCATGGGGTATAAATATGAACATAGTGTGTTCTTCAAACATAACCTTTGGTTCATCTTCTATACCCCAATCCTTTCTTCTTCTATCTTTCTATCTTCTAAATTCTTTCTATCTCTTCTAATACTTGCTTTGTGCATAAGCAAAGGCTGTGTGTCTAAATACTTAAAAAGATTGTTTGGATCTTGACAAAGTCTTGATCCTTTTCAACAAACAATCTACTTCAGTTCACACAAAGGCTCCATAGGAGTCGTGGACTGAATTAAGTGGAAGAAACATTGTTGATTGTATTCAACCCCCCCTTCTACAATATAATTTATCTTATTGGCCATCAATAGAGGACCAACAATAACCCGTGCACCCACGCGACACGTACCGTCTCATCATTGCAACCGAACAGAACGCCGTCTTGGTTCGCTCTCTTTCGCCATACACGACCAACTATCCCCCACTTGGGCCTTAGATACGAACCAACTGGCCTGTACAATCCACAATCAATTAGTTCCAGCTCAACCAATCCGTATCAATCATCACATCAATTTCTCTCATTGAGCTTGATATGAGATTGATCCGGAACTCGACTTCGAAGATTTCTACGGTGTTCTCCTTGTAGGCATTCTCTACCTCCTGGATCTTCTCGTCTATAACCCTGTAACGACAAGCACTGCTCTCTAAGTAGCCACCTAGAGTAACCTCCGGTTGAGGATGCTAACCCATCCAAATCGCGGCTCCAAGCTCCTCTTATCCTTATCTATTCTTCCATGAAGAATTAACAACTACATTCAAATTCAATACTGGCATAGGGAGTGTCTTCCGCTCCTGGTATCCATCATGTAGACAATCACCAGTCCTTCTTTCCCCTAAATAGGGCATTTGGAAATGTGTGGACGTCAACATAGCTGCGTCTTCGATCCCGCCTCTGCTGCAGACCCTGGCTTCCAGATTCCCAGCTACCAAAAGTTGTCTCGATCTTCAGGTCTAACATCCAACAAATATTTTTCTCCAACTAAGGAGACTATCCTAAGCACGACTGTTGGAGTGTCTCTCCAACCTTAAACATAAACGTTCTTCCTTAAGTCAGGGTTTACCGTTTCTAAGGAAACCCCTTCTATCAACCACCAAAAAAACTAAATCCAACAATATATACTCCTAGTACCATGTCATACGACATGCATTAATCACATTCTCAACCGTACTACTCTAGAATCATGATCAACTGACTGAGTGTTTTAACAAGCAAACTGCTCTTCAAACCAACTCTATAGGCTAGGCTAACCTATAGTGAAACCATACCACACAACCCAACCCTCTCCAGATTCTCAGGATTCCCTGTAATCCCGACCACTAGGCATCCCGATGTATTGAAGAGTCAACTACATCTGTTGGATATAAATATGCAGTCTAATCAATTCTCACCAGTTGAGTGCTCCTTAAGTCACCATTCTGAACGTTTAACAAAGTAATTTAGGAACAGTACTAGTTGAGGTCATTCCACTATCCACACCTAGAGTGTCTTACTACACCCTCCCTTAATCATAGCTAGAGCTCACGCAGGTACTTAACACAAGTCACTAGTGCACATGCAATCCTAAAGACTAGATCACGCCCGCCACACACATAAGTACATAACACATACGTTTAAACCTCATATAGTCATTCTCATGTAGTATCATAAGCAACAAATAACTTCATCAAATTATATTTATAGCTCAAGCATTCATCGGTTGCCTAATTGTCGTCAATCAAATTGAGATTCCCAAGACTTAATCAAATTCAAATCTACACCGGTGTTTATAGTAGTACTATTATTTGGGCCCGTACTACTATAACCAACCAAGAATGATAGCCGGGTTAAGATTACTAGGCAACAATCAAACGAGAACATGCCCAATAACCCCTCACCGACGTATCATGGTGTATACATTTGAGCTTGATACCGTCCTAAATCAATCCCAATCCTATTGACTAAGTAGGTACTCTATAAACAACAAATACCAAATATACCCCAAGAGGGATTCACATTTATCGCATACTCAAATGTTAAACACATAAACATTTCAACTGGCACAAATAAATATAGATAGTGTTGTTCACCCCCGCCTTGAAGTTCGCTGACAGTTCTGACCCTTGACCGTTTCCTTTTTCCCAAAATCTCCTAGTTTAAGTCCAACCACATGCACACTCGCCAGCATGCGTGTTGATTCTCTTAAACCTAGACTCTGATACCAAGTTGTAACACCCCAAAGTCCAAAGCTATAGGCTGACCCAATAACTTCGAGTTCAACTAAAAACCATGGTGGAAGTTATCACTACACCAAATATTGCTTTAGGCAACATAGGCTAATTGCTTATGTTGCTTAAGTTACGGTTAGACAACAAAGGCTATTATATGTTGCCTAAGTTACCTCTTAGGCAAAGTATAATATTATGTTGCCTAACTTATACCTTAGACAACGTATAAATATTTCTATGTTGCCTAAAACTCTCTTAAGCAACATTTCTCCTTACGTTGCCTAAGTGTATAGAGACTACTCAATTTCTTTTTAGAAAATCGAATAAAGTTATCTTAGGCAACATATAAGCTATTTCCTTTGTTGCGTAAGATCTTTCATAAACAACGTTGTCTATGTTGCCTAAGATCAAAATATAAATAAATATAGGCAGGTGAAAATTTAAGGTTAACTTACTGACTCTCTATTAAATATTGGTAAAAGTTAACTTAGGCAATATATAATCTATTGTGTTTGTTGCCTAAGATCTAACTTAAGAAACATATGCTATTGTTTCTATGTTGCCGTAGGTTAAAAAGAGTGATTGCCCATCCAGCTGTACGTTTTAAGGATGACAAGTGAAGAAATTAATGGTGATAGTTATTGCTCTTACTTAGGCAACATATAATCTATTGTATGTGTTGCCTTAGATCTGTCTTAGGCAACATGTTTTCATGTTTCTATGTTGTCTAAGATCAAAATCAAAAAAAGAGTAAACTACAAATTTGGTCCCTGAAGTTTACACAAATCTGCACGTTTCGTCCTTAAACCTTAAAAACTACAAAAGCGTACCCGAACTTCCAATTTTGCAATGCGTTTCGTCCCTGCTCACTAACGACGTTAGAAACTCAGTTAAGTAAGGGGTAGTTTTGCCAAAGTGAGAGAATAAGGACCAAATTGTAACTCTTCTCTATTCATCTTCATTACTATCATCTTTAATCCTTACCCACCACCAACACAACCACCAACACCACCACCACCACCAAACAGCCACCACCACCACCACCCACAAAAACCAAACACCCACCACAACCACCACCACCCCACAACACCAAACACCCACCACCACAACCATCACCAAAACCACCACCACACCCACACAGCCATCACCTTCAAACCGCCACCACACACACCCACCACCTTCAAACCGCCACCACCACACCCACGATCCACCAAACCAACACAACCACCACCAAAACCACCACAGCCACACCCATCACCACCATTTTCATAGATCTAGATACCACTACCACCAATCGAAACCTAGATCTGCAAATCGAACCAAAAGCAAAAACAAATCGAAACTTACTGGCAAAATATAAAGCAAATCGGACCTAGATCTGTGGCGGCGGTCTGGAGGTCGCAAGCGAGCGGCGACGGCGGTTTCTAGGTCGCAGGCGAGCGGCTGTGGCGGTTTCTACGGCGCAGGCGAGCGGAGGCGGTGGTTTCTAGGTCGCAGGCGAGCGGCAACGGTGGTTTCTAGGTCGCAGGCGAGCGGCAACAGTGGTCTGGAGGTTGCAGGTGAGCGGCGGCGGTGGTCTGGAGGTTGCAGACGAGCAGCGACGGTGGTTTCACGCGGCGGCGATGGTGGTTTCTGGTGGTGGTGGTGTCTGATTCAAGATCTACACCGCCATCAAAGATCTACACCGTCATGGCCGCCATGGTTTAGATCTAGAAACCGAAGAAGGGAATCAACCAGTTGGGTGGTGGTGTTGGTGGTGGTGGGTGGCGGGTGTTGGTGGTGGTTGTAGTGGTGGTGGGTGGTGGTTTGGTTAGATGGAGATGATGAAGATGAGAGAGGGAGGGAGAGATAGAAAAAAAAAGAAGTTACCAAACAACCCCTCATCTTTAATTTTAGCAAAATAACCCCTCACTTAACTGAGTTCAAACGGCGTTAGTGAGCAAGGACGAAACCTGTTGGGAAAATGGAACTTTGGGTACGCTTTTTGTATTTTTAAAGTTTAAGGACGAAACGTGCAGATTTTGGTAAACTTCAGGGACAAAATTTGTAGTTTACTCATCAAAAAATAAAGATAGAGTGTTCCCCCATTTCCAACATTTCTCTCCCACTCTAACACTACCTCTCCATTCAAACAAGTTCGTTTTTGAAGATTTGGAACATGATTTTGGCGACTTTTGGATTCCAACAAACGTTGTTTTCATCATCAAACGATATTTAGAGCTTCTTAGGTAATTATTATCATACTTACTCTAATTTTGTAATTATTTCATGTTTAACTCATATAAATTTGGAACATGATTTGAAGTGATTTTAGTAGTTTGCTTCCAACAAACGTTGTTTACATCATCAAATGTCAATTAGAGATTAGATAATTATTACGTAGCGACTTTTGGCTTCTAAAAAACACTTTAGTCATCAAAACACATTTAGAGATTCTTCTATAATTATTATCATATTTTGTGTAATTTTGATGTTATTCCATATTTATCTATTGTAAATTGGTATTAGTAAGTATCAAAAAATAAGTTTAGCACTATTTAATTTATGTATTTATTTGCAATATACAGACATGACAGAAAACGTGGACAAAAGTCGGATGAATTTAAGAAGATACGAGGAAAAATACATTTTGGGAATATATACAGTTTTGGAATTTGCTAAAAAAAATTCAGTGAGTTGGAATGGTTATTACAAATGCCCATGCACGGATTGTAATAACATGTTATATCAAAATGTGGCTGATATAATTTATCATTTGAAAGATGTTGGTATAACTAAAGATTATACTGTGTGGGATCAACATGGTGAGGTTACAAATATCCCTACCGCATCGCAACGAAGGTTGAATATAATACACGATCGAGCGTCTTCGAGTCATAATGTCAACCCTATTGTAAATTTTGTGGAAGATGCGTTTCCATTCGGTGGACGGTACAATAATAGTGAATCTGTCGCCCAAGAGGGTACTCTTGGTTTTGATGTGGACGATGTTGCTTCCAAAGTTATTGATGCATATTCGCGATTGCTAGCGGAAACAAACACTCCATTGTATGAGGCTTGTGAAGAAAGTTCCTTAGGTACCCTCCTAAAAGCTATTTCTCTTAAAGAAGAAACTGGAACTTCTATCAAGGAATTTGATAAATACTTGGGGTTTCAAAAATCTTTATTGCCAACTCCAAACAAGCTTCCTAAATCATACGCAGAGGCAAAAAAGATCCTTAAAGGTGTTGGGATGGGGTATGAGGTTATCCATGCATGTTCGAATGGTTGTTTTTTATATTACAAAGAGGGTGACATACATGACCAGTGCCCAATATGTGGATTGCCAAGATATGAAGATGTCGGTAATAAAATTGTAAGAATAAGAAATCAAGAACAATTAGAGGTGAAAGAGATTGAGAATCAAAAGCTTCACTTTATTCATCCATGGTGGAACTAAGTACAAAGAACACCTTGGAAAACACACACAAAGCTCTCTAAACGACTCTCATAACTCTCTCAATTGCCACTCCATCTCTATATATACCTCTACACTATAGCCCCTCTATCTATACAACATTTTACACTTTAAGCCCTCCCTTTCTATTATTTACACTAAAATGATTCTTTATAAAACTTTCACATATAAGGACATTTTATGTCCTAACAATCTCCCCCTAAAGTTTTATAAAGAAGCATCTCTGATCTTCTCCCCCTGCTTCTTTAAGAAAACTTTAGCAGTGCTCAGCTACGTTGCATATTCCAAGCTCCCCCTTAAAACGAGCTCTGAAACTTTTGAATCAAACGAAAAATCAGATTCAACGGACTCAAGCACAACGGTTAGCCTCTGAACCAAATCGCCGACCCTCAAGCAGATTTGTTCATCCCACTGTGGGATAGATACAAGTGCGAGTCACTTTTATGTTTATCTGTATAACATCAAAGAACAGAGAATCCGACCATCATCCGAAACCACTCAGCTCAAGAACTCTGATTCTGACAAAAGCACACTCTCAAGAAGCTTGGATCACTGAGACACCATAATCATGAAAGAACTAGGAGAAGATACTGAAAGAGATGCACAACTTCTTAAATCTCTCAACTGATCAAGAAATTAGCCGATTTCCTGAAGACCTTCAGAACTAAAACACAACCAAACTCTGATTCAACCTTCTCAATCAGACAGATGATCATCGGCACTCGAACGTCTAGATCACAACCATAACTCCAGATCAATGATTGCAAACTTTCAAAGTTCTAGTTGATCAGGCCAGAACAATGATAGAAAGCACTCAAAGAGCTAGCATCCACAAGAACTAGAACACTGACGGATAGCTCTCAATGCTCTAAGTGATCAGTTTAGAACACTGATAAAAACTAGTCAACGGTCTAGCTCCCACAAGGAAAACTCCAGCAGAACGATTGCAGAAGCTCAGGTGTCTAACCAATCCAACCGAAAACAAAATCTGATCATCCACAGTCTGAATATCGACATCAAATCTGGCTTATCTTCAAAGAATCTGATCAGCGGGGAAATGAGAGAAATTCAACTTGCAATTTGTAGTCGATTCCCGAAACAACTTCAGAGACAGAAAGAAACCAAGAATTGATTTAATCTTCTTAAACAGTCAGAAGATAAACACCACCGTCAAAACTTCAGTGCCGATAAGCGCAAAAACCACGACAACAATGAGTGGTTACAACAATGTCGCCCACAAGAAACCGTACACTCATTGAAGCTGGTGAGGGGGAGAGAACTGCTAAAGAACTAGATTCCGAAGAAAAGAAAGCAGGAAATCATCCGACTGAAAAATCCAACCAAATACAACACTCAATCACCGCCGTCTCGAAATCGTTACAAATCTGACTTGGCTTCAAAGGGTTTGGAACAAATGAAGGAATGAAAGAAATTCAATTTTCATAAATAGAAAAATTGAATTTTGGGCTTTTATTGGGCTTTAGAAAAAATAGAGATGGAAAAATTTGGCCGGTTAAGCACAGGGATTTCTGAAGCTAACTGGAACTGGATTGGATTGGATTTGGATTACTACAAAAATTTGGCGATCAATCTTGGACCAACTTGAACTTCAAGGCTCAATAATAAATTGAGGCCCAAATGAATAAAACTCTAAAGCTCAATTGATCATTTAATCGTTGGAGCACATCAGAAAATTAATTCTGAACTGGATATTACATTTCAACTCTTCAAATAATCGTCCCATAAAAAATTCTGATAAGGAAGCTCTTTTAATCTCGAACCACCTGATACGGGGGTTCCGCTAAAACTCAGCCAAGTAAAAATCAGGGCTTGAACATAAAACTCATCCAATAAAAATCAGCCAAGTAATCTCGAGCTTATCAATGTGGATCAATAAAAAATGACAAGTCAGCCCTAAATCCACGTGGACCAACCAAAAAATGACAATTCAGCACTATTGAACACGTAGACCAACCAAATGAAGACAACTCAGCGCTGAATCAATGATATGCCACGTCAGATTCTCGGTCAGCAAGGGTTTTGGGACGCTGACCGAGCGTCTGACTGAGAGTTTGACCTCTGACCGAACGAATTTGGCTCTGACCGAGCTTCTGACTGCTGACTCGAGCGCTGACCGAGCTCTGCTCGAGCTCTGACCCCTTATTCGAGTGCTGACCGAGCAAAATACACGCTGACCGAGCCTCTTATTCACACTTCGAGCTCTGATTGCCTCTTACCAACTGATTTCGAGCCCTTACTCACTATTTCTGCTCGAGACATGGTAAAAATGACTCAAACATTGGAAAAATATGCTCGAGACATCATTATTTTGTACTTATTATGCTCGAGACATCAGCCTTTTGTACTTATTATGCTCGAGACATAGCTTAAGAGAGAGAATGTCTTGAGCCATACTTTTTCTGACCTAAATTCTTGAAAATTGAGCTCGAGTCGTACTTTTTCTGACCAAAATTTTCCATAAATGGACTCGAGACATCAGATCTGGTCTTGAGACTTCAGATCTGAACGAAATTTTCCATTTTAGGCTCGAGACATATGAAGATTAGACTCGAGACATATGAATCTGCAACTAAAAACTCCATTAACGAACCTCCATTGATGAACTTCGAACAACACTTCGAAAATTCACCAAAATATGCTTAAAAATCATCAAAACTACATGTTTAAGCACCAAAAACTCAACTCTAACAACATATGAACACTAATCCAGATCCAAAACATCAAATCTTCATTATCTTCAAGCTCCAATCCAAATTTCTTCATTTTTGCTCCAATCTTCAAAAATCCAAAATAAAACCTCCATTGCTTGATTTCTAAGGATCGAAACGAATTGAATAATTCGTTCCAGCTCTGATACCACTTGTAAGAATAAGAAATCAAGAACAATTAGAGGTGAAAGAGATTGAGAATCAAAAGCTTCACTTTATTCATCCATGGTGGAACTAAGTACAAAGAACACCTTGGAAAACACACACAAAGCTCTCTAAACGACTCTCATAACTCTCTCAATTGCCACTCCATCTCTATATATACCTCTACACTATAGCCCCTCTATCTATACAACATTTTACACTTTAAGCCCTCCCTTTCTATTATTTACACTAAAATGATTCTTTATAAAACTTTCACATATAAGGACATTTTATGTCCTAACAAAAATACCAATGAAAACAGTTCGTTATTTTCCTTTGACACCGAGGTTGCAACGTTTGTACATGTCAAAATATACTGCAAGTCATATGCGATGGCATGGTCAAAGAGAAACGTCTCCCGATGATGATGTATTGAGACACCCATCGGATGGTAAAGCATGGAAAGATTTTGATAGGTAAATGTTTTAAATATACTCGTTGACTCATAAATGTTTTTAATATAGTTATATTTTTTTACTAATAAATGTAATATATTTATATTTTCTTTGACAAATTATAGGTCATATCCGCAATTTTCGAGTGACATTAGAAACGTTCGCATCGCTTTATCGACTGACGGGTTTAGTCCTTTTGGGGCTTCTGCTACTCCTTATAGCCTTTGGCCAATCGTTGTGATTCCATAAAATTTACCCCCTTCGATGTGCATGAAAAAGGAATTTAACATACTAACGATGTTGATATCTGGACCAAAATCGCCAGGGAAATGTCTCAATGTCTTTATGAGACCACTGATTGATGAGCTCAAAGTTCTTTGGGAGACTGGTTTTCCGACATGGGATCGGTACGGGGGAGAGTACTTTATGATGAAAGCTGCGGTGATGTGGACCATTAGTGATTTTCCTGGGTTGGGAATGTTAGGTGGTATTCAGACGAAAGGGTACACGGCATGTCCCATATGTTTAGATGATACTGATGCTAAGTTTTCTCATGGTAGGATGTCGTATATGGAAGCACGTAGATGGTTAAATATGAATCATGAATTTCGAGTTCAAGGGAGAAATTTTAACGGAAAAGAGGAGTTTCTGTTAGGATTATGTGCGAGACAGTAACAGGGTTACCGTATCCAATGTTATAGGACACTAGTAGGTCACACCGCTGCACGCCAAAATGAGAACGTTTGGATTACGTGAGAGAAATAATTAATTATTTATTAATTATTTAATGAGAAAGTTTTAAATAAATAGTTAGTTAAACTATTTATAAATTAATTAAGATTAATTAATTATGGAAATTATTTGGAGATAATTACCAAAGAATCTTATATGGAATAAAACTCTGATTAGTTTTATCCATATAGATAAAGGGTTAAGGGTATCAGTTGAATAATAATTCGTTTTTAATCCTACAACCCAGAAAACTCTTTCTCTCTCTCTCTCTCTCACAAACACCGGCGCCAATCCCGAGGAAAGGGTCGCGTTCGTGTTTCGGGGTAATCCTTGGTGGTGGTCTAGCAACCTTCTCGTGTGGTGCCAGTAGCGGTGTAACCCCTGCCACGCTTTCCGGAAAAACAATCACATAAGGTAAACCATCGAAAACACCCTTTGATTGTATCTGCATCGTTTGGGATTGGATCTGCGTTTGGGGATCGAGTTTTTGTTATCCGCTGCGCGTTTATATGCAAAGATCCCCAACAGTGGTATCAGAGCCACTTCCTAAAACCTGCAGATCAGGTTTATCAGTTTATTAGGTTTGATAAAAAATTGATTTTTATGTTTTAATTCATTGTTAAAAATTCGATTTTTGTATAAACCTAATCGGTGGTGGAACGGCGGCAGTTAGCCGACCGAACCACCAGACCACCAGAAGCCACCGCCGGCGACACCACAGATGGTGGTGGCCGGCGGCTGTCCCCTCGACGCAACCACAGCGCCGCACCACAGAAGGTGGTCGCGGCTGTGGTCGATTGCAACCACCGCACCACCATTTTGTGGTGGCGGTGGCGATCGATGGTGGCCGTTTACGGTTGCCTCGATTGATTGACGACCACCAAGGCCGTCCTCGGCGTGAATGGTGGTGGCGTTAGTCGCAATCGAATGCCGCACCACAGTAACGTGGTGACGGCAATTGACCGATATTCAAACCACCGATCGGCGGTGGTGGCTATCGCCACTGCCGTTGACGGTGGTGGTGGCTTAGTTGTTTTCGTCGGAAAACCGACGGCGGTGGTAGCAGTGGCTGCTGCCGTCGTCGATGATTTTGTATAAACCACCGATTGATGGCGGCGATAGTGTTTGTGGTGGTGGCGGTGATCGATAACCGCCGCAAAGGAGTATCGGTCACTGCCGGTTTCGGTTTTCCGATCAAAGAGGGACGGCGGCGGTGGCTCTTTGGCTGCTGTCGTCGGACCACCGTTCGCCGCGCTACCACGACAGCAGTGGCGGTGCGAACCGCTGCCGTTGCCGGTGGTAGCGGTGGTTGTTTGCTAGCGTGGCGTCGGCCACGATAAAAAAAACGACAGGCGGCAGTGGTGGCTCTCGAGCCGCTGCTGTCGCCGGCGATCCGCGGAAGTCGAATGGAGTTCGGGCCGGTATCGGTGGTGATGATTTCGGTCGTTGCCATCGGTGCCGGATTTCGAATCGTTTAGTTTTTCGATTGATTTTCATTAATGGATCCCGCGTGAGATCCGTTTCCGGAAAGGTCTTTGATATGGAAATCTTTTAACCAGATAAGTTTAAAAGTTTTCAGGTTTAAATTAATTAACTATATAATTATCTCTAGTTGAGTTTTAGTTATTATATGAAGTCATAGTCAAACCCTTATGACCCGTGGTTTTATCTTTTAATTATTATTATGTGTGTTGTTACGGGAGGCCTGCGTGCCATTTACAACCCGGTTATATTGTAATATTTTAATTAAAAAGGAGACCTGAAGACGGAGTCAAGGAGACGATCATGGAGCTTGGAGCCAGTGGGAGCACCGAGAAGATTTGTCACTTAGGAATTGGACCGTCGTTTTGTGTTGGCTCACAAAACGACAATAGTTAAAGGTTTTTGACTATGACGTGTTATTTAAACTGCGTGGTTGTTTACGATTATTCAGTCTGCGTGGTTGTTTATATTTAATTATATTACGTAGTTACATTAAATATAAATGGTTTTAAAATTGGATAAAATACAGTTTGTGTTTAAATCCAAAGTTTTTGAAAACTGGCAATTTTTGACCCTTGTTAAAATCATAGATTAGTAAGTGCAACCCACTTTAGGGGCACCTCCGGTATAAGGTACATAGGGCGTTGTAAGTGCACACACTATGAACATCCGTGTTCAAACCGAAACTAGAGGGAGATAAAACTCTGCGAATTATCTCCGGGTGGTACCGGCCAGAGTTTGTCCAGGTCCCGGGTGGTGCAATCTATTTTGGTAATTATTTATTCACTGGGTGGTACCAGGCCAAAATGCACTAGAGGGACTAAATATGCACGGACTATTAATATCCGATGTCCCGACGATCTAGAAGTCGTATTATCGAGTTAGAATACGATTGGTATAGTTTTTACCTACCATAAATCGCATGAGTCGGTCTGACATGATCACATGCTTCCCGACACATGTGAAATATGGATTCTAGTCTAATAAATTTATTTTAAGGGTAATAATTTATTAGAGTTATATAATTATAAACTAGATTGGAATTTATATTCTTCTGTAGATGTTTCCAATTAGCATTCCGTTTTATTCACCTGAGGAATCACTTCGCCTTATTACGGGCAAGTGGACGCTTACGGGCCAGAACTTTCCAGTTTGGAAGTTGCACTTACAGAATGTTTTGAGTGCCCAGGGTAAGCTTTATGTGATCAATAAGCCCATGTCACGACCTAAAAGCAATGCCCCTGAAGAGGAATTTGCTGAATATTTCAGATTCATGGCAGATGAATCGGATGTAATGTCCATTCTAGTTTTCTCTATGTCACCCGAGTTCACAGGAGACTTAAGAGTGAAATTCTGTCACGAGGTCGTAAGAAATGTAGAAAACCAGTTAGGTTTCTACAAGCATACGGGCAAGCTTTTGATCATGCAAGAGATTCTCTCCCTGAAGCTACAAAAGGGTCAGTCAGTTAAAAACCATCTTATTGAAATGAGAAGGCTTTTTAAATGTTTATCACGTCTGGGGTACAAGATGACTCAGGAGGAGTTAGTGTACCTCATGTGGTTCTCCCTCACCAAGGAAGTTCAGGACACAGCTAGTGCCTACATGAAGGAACCAAAGAACGACATGGATAAAGTTCATGAAGATATCCTGGCCAGTCTAGAGCCAGCACCCGAACCTGCGAATCTCATGGACACTGATATAATTGATGAGCTGGGAGATCTGAGTTGCCCAGAGTGCGGCAGCGAGGATATTTGCGAGCACTCGATGAACTTCGACCAGATAGAGATCGGTTTACCCGATGCTCCAGGTATCTTTATGATAGATTGCTTAATCACTTCTTATGAATCATGGGTAATTGATACAGGCAGTGGTAACCACATTTGTAATCATTTACAGGGATTCACTAGAAGAAAGACTCTGAGGAAGGACCGTTCGAACCTACGAGTTGGCGAAGGCACTCCGTTGATTGCTGAAGCCGTGGGATCTTATAGTCTTAGTTTACCCTCGGGTCTAGTTTTGGAACTGGATAATTGTTATTATATTCCAAATATGATTAAGAATGTATTGTCTTTTGATTTATTGGTAGACCAAGGATTTTATTATAAATATGACTATAAAATGATTTCAGTCTTTAAAGATAATATACTCTATTTTAAAGCTACACCCGTGAATGGTCTATACACTGTAAATCTACAAGACAATAGTAGTGAAATCTATCATATAAGTAAACGATCCAAGGATATTGAGGATCAGACTTACCTCTGGCATTGTCGTTTGGGCCACATAAACAAGAAACGCGTTGAACTACTCCTAAAAGGAGGTTTTCTTGGTAATTTTGATTATAAACCTTTTGATAATTGCGAGTCTTGTTTATCTGGCAAAATGACAAAGCAACCTTTCAACAATGAAAACGAAAGGGCTACTGACTTGCTTGAAATAATCCACACAGATGTATGTGGACCTTTCAGTCATGTAGCAAGAGGAGGATACCGGTACTTCATTACCTTTACTGACGACTTCAGTAGGTATGGTTATGTCTACTTGATGAGACATAAATCTGAAACCTTTGAGAAATTCAAGGAATATCAGAATGAAGTACAGAATCTACTTGACAAGAAGATCAAGTTCTTACGGTCAGATCGTGGTGGCGAATATCTCAGTGACGAGTTTGACAATCATCTAATGGAGTGTGGGATTGTATCCCAACTCACACCTCCGTATACACCTCAGATGAATGGTGTATCAGAAAGGAGAAATCGCACTTTACTTGATATGGTACGAACGATGATGTGTCACTCTACGCTGCCGATGTCATTCTGGGGACATACGCTCGAAACAGCAGCACACATACTGAACAGAGCGCCAACAAAGTCGGTGGAAAAGACTCCATATGAATTATGGAAGGGTAAGAAACCCAACATATCTTTTCTAAAATTTTGGGGTTGTGAGGTTTACGTCAAACGACCCACCTCAGAAAAACTTAAGCCCAAATCCGACAAGTGTTTCTTCGTTGGATATCCCAAGACCACCGTGGGATATTACTTCTACAACCCTGAAGAGAACAAAGTTTTTGTTGCTCGAAATGGAAAATTTCTGGAAGAAAAGTTTCTCAGTCTAGAGAACACCAGAAAGGATGTAGATCTACAGGTAGTAGACGAAGAAAACACTACACCAGTTGTTGAGCCAGAAATTCAACATAACAATGTTGAACCTCAATCAGAACCGATTGAGGAAGTGCAAACACAGGACCTTCGCAGATCCAGCAGGGTAAGACAAGAACCAGATAGGTATCTTGGGTTCCTAGTCTCTCAAGATAGCGGAGACTTAAATGAACCAACATCCTATGGAGAAGCTGTGTCAGGCAGTGAGTCTGAACAATGGCAGGAAGCCATGAAGGCCGAGATGCAATCCATGTACGACAACCAAGTTTGGGAGTTGATTGATTTGCCACAACACTGTAAGGCTGTTGGACGCAAATGGGTTTTCAAGAAGAAAACCGACATGGATGGGAACGTACACACCTTCAAAGCCAGACTGGTTGCAAAAGGATTCACGCAAACTCATGGCATTGACTATGATGAGACCTTTTCACCAGTGGCCATGTTAAAATCAATTAGGATTCTTATGGCCATCTCAGCGTACTTTAACTACGAGATTTGGCAAATGGACGTCAAGACAGCCTTTCTGAATGGAAAGTTAACAGAAGACGTCTATATGGAACAACCAGAGGGGTTTGAAGATCCTAAGAATTCTAATAAGGTGTGTAAGCTGCTAAAATCCATTTATGGATTGAAGCAAGCATCTCGAAGCTGGAACTTACACTTTGATGAGCGAATCAAAGAGTTTGGTTTTACCAAAAGTGAGTTCGAGCCGTGTGTCTACACTAAGTTCAGTGGGAGCATAGTAACCTTCTTGGTCTTATACGTAGACGACATTCTACTCATAGGAAACGATGTACCAACTTTACAGAGTGTTAAGAGTTGGTTAAGCAAATGTTTCCAGATGAAAGACCTTGGAGAAGCCGCTTATATACTCGGTATAAAGATCTACAGAAATAGATCTAAGCGGCTTATCGGGCTTAGCCAAAGTACGTATATCGATAAAATCTTGAAGAAATTCAGGATGGATGAATCCAAGAAAGGATTTATCTCGATGCAACATGGCATAGTGTTAAGTAAAACACAGTGTCCTGTTTCTAGTCAAGATCAGGACAAGATGAAATCGGTCCCATATGCTTCTGCAATTGGATCGATTATGTATGCCATGCTATGTACTAGGCCCGATGTTTCTTACTCAGTAAGTGTTACGAGCAGATACCAGCAGAATCCGGGTGAACCCCATTGGGTGGCTGTCAAGAACATTCTTAAATATCTGAGAAGAACGAAAGAAATGTTCTTGGTCTTTGGAGGTACTGAGGATGAAATTAGTGTCACCGGATACTCTGACGCTAGTTTCCAGACCGACAGAGATGACTTCAGGTCACAGTCAGGGTACGTCTTTACCCTAAACGGAGGTGCGATCTCATGGAAGAGCTCGAAGCAGGACACGATTGCAGACTCAACTACAGAAGCAGAGTACATTGCAGCATCTGATGCGGCAAAGGAAGCTGTCTGGCTAAGGAATTTTCTATCGGATCTCAGAGTGGTTGCCAGTATCTCGAGACCGATCGATATATTCTGTGATAACTCAGGAGCCGTGGCGCAAGCAAAGGAACCTAGAGAGCATCACAAGTCAAGACATGTGCTCAGAAAGTATCACCTCATCCGAGAGATCATTGGAAGAGGAGATGTGAGAATATGCAAGATTCCAACGGAAGACAATGTCGCAGATCCGCTGACAAAGCCACTAGCAAGGGTAAAGCATGAGGCACATGCGAATTCCATTGGGATGCAGTACCTGGAAGCCAGTAGCTAGTACTTAGTTTATTAATTATTACTATAGTCTAATTTAGAAACAATGTAATCATGTAAAGTTTTTATTTCACAGTGTGTTGGAAATAAATGGAGGTTTTATTTTCATGATTGTTCTAAATTAACTATTTTTTGCATATTTAACGTATCCATGATTTTACAAAGTTTTGTATGAAATCTAAATTTCCGTAGCCACTTATTGAAATGGGAATTTCAATAGGGAGTTTAACGCTATTATAAATACTTGATGATTTATTCAAAGTAGAGAATAAAAGCACAAGTGATGTGACCAAGTATTTATAGATACTCATCAGAGTGTTTGGGTATTGGAAGTGACCAGTAATCAAGTCTGCTTCATGGAGCCTCAGTCATAAGCACTGACTTGATAGGTTGTCCTTAGACCTGAGATACTTGGTTTGGGAACGCGAGGACTACTGTATTCTTAGCACGTACTAACGCTGCACCGTAACAGGGCGGCCATACGGGACGTGACTAGATGCAGCGGAAGCCGTGGATCCAAATGCAAGTAGTCAAGAAGGGATTTGCACCTCTTTCAAAAGAGAGATATTTCCGGGCCCCTTGACGATTAAGATTGGCAGAAAACGCGTGGCCACGCTCGGATAGAATAACAAGGATTATTTAGTAATATCCGTTACTGCAGGCAATCAAAATCAGAGTCAAGAAATACTTGATTTTAAGAAATGAATCCTCCACTCCATGTCTTAAATCACTTTAGAAATATCGTGTGCAAAAGGAATGAACCTGTGTACAAATTCAAGCGTGAATTGTATCTCTGGATATAAGAGATCTTATAACCTTGATAACCTAAGTGTCTGGCTAGGGACCTCCGTAGGCTAATGGTAACAGTACAGTTACATGTCTAGCACAAGTGGGAGTCTGTTAGGATTATGTGCGAGACAGTAACAGGGTTACCGTATCCAATGTTATAGGACACTAGTAGGTCACACCGCTGCACGCCAAAATGAGAACGTTTGGATTACGTGAGAGAAATAATTAATTATTTATTAATTATTTAATGAGAAAGTTTTAAATAAATAGTTAGTTAAACTATTTATAAATTAATTAAGATTAATTAATTATGGAAATTATTTGGAGATAATTACCAAAGAATCTTATATGGAATAAAACTCTGATTAGTTTTATCCATATAAATAAAGGGTTAAGGGTATCAGTTGAATAATAATTCGTTTTTAATCCTACAACCCAGAAAACTCTTTCTCTCTCTCTCTCTCACAAAAACCGGCGCCAATCCCGAGGAAAGGGTTGCGTTCGTGTTTCGGGGTAATCCTTGGTGGTGGTCTAGCAACCTTCTCGTGTGGTGCCAGTAGCGGTGTAACCCCTGCCAGCTTTCCGGAAAATCAATCACATAAGGTAAACCATCGAAAACACCCTTTGATTGTATCTGCATCGTTTGGGATTGGATCCGCGTTTGGGGATCGAGTTTTTGTTATCCGCTGCGCGTTTATACGCAAAGATCCCCAACAGTTTCGACTAGCTCCACAAACTCGAACTGCGATTCAGGTTTACAAGGAAATCGTCTCCCATCGATACCCTCGTTTGAGTCTCGCTAATGAGAAAAAATGGAGTCAGGTTTGTAAATTTACTTGTTATATTTTATGTTTTATTGTATTTACTTATTATAAGTTATATTTTATTGTATATACTTATTATATTTTATATGAAAATTGAATTGAGGTTATTGTAAACATTATAGGGGATAAATGAACAAAAGTTGTGTTGGACTCACAAAAGTATCTTTTGGGAGCTCCTGTATTGGAAGAAATGTGGAGTGAGACATGCCTTGGATGTCATGCACATCGAGAAAAATGTATGTGACAATATTCTTGGTACTATTCTTGGGTTTGATAAAAAGTCTAAGGACGATCTTAAAGCCCGAAAAACTCTTGAAGATATGAAGATACGCAAGCATCTTTGGCCAAAGAAATCCCGAGGCACTTCGGGAAAGCTAACACTTCCTTATGCAAATTACACAGTGAAGCCTCAATTTCGCCTCGAGGTACTTGATCAAATTGTTGCGGTTCAGTATCCCAGTATTTATGCCGGAAGCTTAAAAAACAAGGTGAACATAAATGACAAGAAGTTTTATGGTTTGAAGACTCATGACTGCCACGTGTTGCTTCAGCGCATTCTCCTCGTGGTCATACGACCATACGTGGCCAATCATGTCGCTGATGCGATTTGTGACTTATCTAGATTCTTTCAGATGTTGTGTGCTCGAGAGTTGAAGAAGTCAGATGTTGAACAAATGCAAAAAGACATTATTTTGATATTATACAAATTAGAGGCGATATTCCCTCCGGCTTTCTTCACAATCATGGTTCATCTATGCATCCATCTTCCTGAACAAGTCTTCCTGACGGGTCCTGTGCATTATACTTGGATGTTTCCTATAGAGAGGTATGTGCACACTACTATATATATTTATATTGATTAAATATATTGATTTATATATATTTATATTGATTAAATATATTAATTTATATATATATTTATATTGATTAAATATGTTGATTTATTTCAGACAACTTGGAGAATACAAGAAACATGTAACAAACACACGTTACCCCGAGGGTTGTATTGCTGAACGATACCTCATGCATGAGTGTGTGACGTTCATGAATCTTTATTTGAATAACGGACCTGCCGTACATAGCAATCATTTGATGTCAGATTCATCTCGGTGAAGCCTCTCCGTTGTGTCTGACTATGTTATCCCAAGTAGTCGCCTCTGGAATGCTACTTTGACTAGAGAAGAAATGGAAACAACTCGTTGGATGGTTGTTATTAACTGTACGAAGCACAATCGGAATTTGTTGAGTTCAATGAACTCTACGCACAACACTTCCCGAAAGGTTGCCTCGAGCATCGTATCGCGACATTTCATCAGACTTTCATCGTATCGCCGTCGCACCATCAGCCACCCATCGCCGTCGCACCACCAGTCACCCATCGCCATCGACGTCGCCGTCGCACCACCAGCCACCCAACGCCGTTGCCGTCGTCACCAATAACCACCCTTGCCGTCTTATAAGGTTGTATTTCTCTTCCATATGTATTTATTTTGTGAGTGAGTTATATATATGTGTGTGGTGTGTGTGTGTGTGTGTGTGTGTGTTTGTGTATTTATTTGTGAATGAAAAGAGAGTACCAAACCAAGCCTAAATGGGATTTCATTGTTGCTGTCAGAAAAGAGAAAAAAAGAGAGGATAAATACATATACATATATATATATATATATGTAGTTATTTATTTGTTGCTTAAATGGGATTTCATTGTTGCTGTCAAAAGAGAGAAAAAAAGAGAGGATAAATACATATATATATATATATGTGTGTAGTTATTTATTTGTTGCTTAAATGAGATTTCATTGTTGTTGTCAAAAAAGAGAAAAGAAAGAGGATAAATACATATATATGTAGTTATTTATTTGTTGCTGTCAAAACCAACCCTGATATTCTTTTTTTAGTGTTCACTGTTTGGTGTGTTGGGTTTCCTTCAAATGGGTTTTCACTGTTTGGTGTGTTGTATTTCTCTTCACTGTTTGGAAGAATGGTATGGATTTCATGAAATTACAATTAGTTTGACCAAATTGGTTCTCAATGAGACTGTCTAGGCTGATGATTTAGGCTGTCTTTGGCAAAAATAAGCTAGCTGATAAGCTAGCTTCTGGTACATGTTTGGATCGACTAGCTTATAAGCTAGCTTTTGGTACATGTTTGCTATTTCTACATGCTATATGTTTGCATTTTTCTTTAATAATAGAAGTCTCAAATTTAGGTGCAACATGGCAGTGTGGGTTGCTATTTGGTTTTACTTTTATTGTTTACTTTCATATGTGTTTTTATGGTAATGTGGTTTGCTATTGGATTTTGCTCTTGCTGTCATAATTTTTTTTGTAGATTGATATGCCTCCAAAAAAAAGTCTTGCGTTTATTTTATCTAAGGCATCAGTCTTGGGGCGGACTATACACGCTCAGATGATGATTCGGTAGAGGTCTCCTCAGAAGTGACACCTTCCGTCCAACGCCAATTGCACTTTTCGTCTACAAGTTTACCAACTACACGAGTGTCACCAACACCACCAGATATGACATCTTCACAGACGGAGACGAGCACACCTACTATTGAGCCACCTGCGCTAGATATACGTATCAATTCTCGCCGTAACCGTGTGGAATCGATGGTGCAATCGACATAACAACCTGTGAGGAAAAAGGCAAGACGGGGGCTTGTAACGGGAAAAGCGATCAAAAGGGATATTGCAAACAATGAAAATAGACGTCTCCCTCTTAAGTGGAATATGGATACTAATTTGCCCGATACAAACAACGTGGGTAGGGTCGCAAAGCAAATCGGGTGCTATGTTCGTGAACATGTTCCAATGTTGTACGATAGTTATTTGGAACTCCCGCAAGATGACCTTAAGATTGTAGTTGATCAACTTAGCGTAAGTGCATTTTTATAATTAGTTTTAGTTTATTTTTGTAACGATTTATACCTTATTATAATAATATTTAACTTTTTATTTCATTTTGATTTGTATTTGTTTTTTAGGTCTTTTTTGAGATTGATTGGAATGGAGATCCGGGTGACGCCCTATTTGAATGGATCCACGTAACAGCGCGTCATGCATATAATAGTTGGAGAAGCCAATGCCATAAGTTGTACAAGCGTCAAGGTCGTCACCCTATTCCGTTGAACTTCATTCATCGGCCGGATCAATGGGACTCTTTGTGTACGCTTTTTGAAAAGGAAACATGGAAGGTAATTTAATAAGTAAATAAATAAACATATAAATTATTGTTGAGTTTAGATTGTAAAATAAATGTTTTTCATATTGTAGAAAAAATCAAAGAGGATGGCAGAAACAAGGTTGTCCAAAAAATGGATTAAGCATAAAGGGGGACCGGTTTTGTTTCGGGTTAGGGCCAATAAACATAGAGCTAGTGGACATGTGGCTCCTCATCTCGCTACTATTGTCGAGACCACTACAAATGAAGATCGTAAAGTAAGCACTTACAATATGATGATTTGTAAAAAAATTATTAATGCACATTTTATCTATATTTAATTTAAGCACTTGCATAATTGTAAATAAAAGTAATGCGATTTATGGCTTTAAATATATTAATAATTTCTTGAATTGTAATTATAGAGACTTGTTGAAGAAGCGATTGAGAAGATTAAGAATGATTACCCTATCGACACTTCCGATTCTCTAATGCATTGCCCAATCGAAAAAGAAATATCAATTATTGAGGAAATTGTTGGTCCGTCGGTAGGGACGGCTGTTCGGGGTATGGGTAGCTTGCCGGTTCGAGCTCCAAGGATGAGAGGTCCGATAAAGGGAACCTCTAAGCCGGTATCTACGGTTAATGAGGATGATTTACAACAACAACTTGCCGAGCGTGACGAGGAGATACGCTTATTTAAAGAGGCACAAGATGAGGCAAAAAAGGAAGCCGCCAAACAAAGGGACGAAATTGAGGCACAAAGAAAGATGTTAGAGTTATTATCAAAGAAGATGGAAGCTAGTGATGCGAACTCCAATTCAACCCCCACGTCTCATGCTTTAGGTTAATTTTTTATATTTATGTTATCGAACTTGTTGCATAATTTTTGGATTCGTTTAGGCAAAACGTTGTCTTTTAATTATTGAACTTATTTGTTTATTTTGGTTAATTATGGGAGTTTTTTGTGGAAAACGCGTATTTTTGGTTTATGGAAATTGTTATGTTTGTTAGCATATTTATAAGATTTGTTTGTGGCTTGCCGTGAAAATAAAAAAACTGCAGCATGGTTTATAAAAATGAGCTGTAATTTTTTTTTATAGAACTTCTTAGACAACTTATAAACAATATAAGTCTTGCTTAAGAGAGATATTATATTATTGTAATTATAGTACAGAACCAACATATGCAAATAACATATGTTGTTTAAGTTGACATCTAAGGCAACATATGCAAAAAGAGTATGTTATCTAAGTTGATATCTTACGCAACATATGCAAAATAGAGTATGTTGTCTAAGCTGATACCTTAGGCAGTGGATGCAAAATAGAGTGTGTTTTAGAGTCAGCTTAGGCAACATAGATGTGTTGCCTAATTAGGCAACACATAAACTGCTCTTAAGCAACATTTTTCATTTGTTGCCTAAATGACATTTTGAGGTAGTGTATTGGTAGCCTATGACTTGAGGCTTATAAGGTGCTTATGAGTTCTACTTTCTATCCATGTGGGACGGGTGTTACAATAATATAGGTCCGGCCAAAGGTTATACGTCTCTCCGGTCTAAGATTATATGTGTATTATATATGATCAAATATAGTACCACACGTAATCAACTATATTAAAAGATGTTTCTACAATATTGTAAAATGAATGTATTCTTTTGTGAATCCTATATTCCTGTTACACATAAGACATTATAAAAAAGGCTTCATCGCCCTCCAACAATTTTATTTAAAAGGATTATTTTTATTATTATAGGCTGATTAAGCAAAACCATGTGAAATGGGCAACAGGATGCATAAAATATGATAATTTTTTAGTTTTAGAAAAAAATATATTAAATATTACTTGATCAATTATAGAAGTGCATCAATTCTCAATATTTTCCATTTTTAATGGGGCCTTCCTATTATGGAACAACCACTTAAAGAGAAGCACCAATGTTATAGTCAAATGATAATTTGCAAGAAAATCTCTATGGGTTTTGATGTAATAGTAATCTTTAACATAATTAATTTTTATAATAAAAAGTTTAGGGATTATGGGTAATATTTTTATTTTAGTGAAGTCTCTAAAATCTTCTTTAAAAATATGTATTTATAATTTATCATCAAAAGTAGCTAAAAGCCTAACATGTGTAAAATCTATACATATGTTTTGCTATTGGCATGTTATTGTAATATTTAGAATGCAACATTTTATATTCCAAAAATGTTTAAAATGGATATTGAAATTATTGAAAGTATTTTTTTAATTCAATAACATAATGAGAATTTACTCAAAATCATCTTCACAATAATGCGGAAATAATTAAAAATAGTTTCCAATATATACATTTATAACTTTATGTTAAAGATTAATAAAGCTGCTTTTAGTGACTTTCAAATTTAATTATGAAATTTTTTACCAAAACTTTGTTTACTTTATTTAAAAAACAATAAATGGGTCCAACTTGAATTATTTAGTCAAAGATTACTTATTAATCCTATTTAATTAACCTAATTATTTATTGAACAATTTGTAGGTATATAATACATACTTTGAAACAAATAAACATGTAAATAAAATGATTAAATATCAATTAAAATATTGATGGAAAAACAATACAAACATTTATTTCCTATGATGTATTATAATACTAAACTTTGTGAATCATTTTGTTGGGGCGCGATACAAAGCTCGAATCACTCTATAGAAAGAAACTTTGTTATGATTGATCCCGCGAATTAATAGTTTTGACGATCAAATTAACTAGTAATTTGTTCTCCGAAAAGCTGAAAGAGATGTATCAATTCTAATGTTATATAAGTGATTAAACTAATTCAGTGGCAATGATAAACACAATATGACAAAACCTAAAAAACGCGTAGTGACCATGTCAAGCATTAGTCAGTTTTGCTTGTTGTTTGTCTCATCAGATATGCGTATTTTCTCGAACTAAAACAATTGTCCTTAAAAGATCAGTTACCAAATGTGTTGCCTTGTTCATGGTTTTCCATTGATATAATTTTTAACACATGATTTGAATGGTTATTATTCATCCTTATAATAATATTGTTGGCATTATTGTTATTATGGTGTAGGAAATATTTTATATATGTATGTAATCATGGAAGACTAATTAGTGAAAGAGATATCCACAATCTACAAGTAATGCACTTGATTTTGTATTGGATATGTTTGCCATGAAAGCTAAGCACCAAAACAAAGCATTACTTTCCATGACACCAAGCATTTAGGGTGTAGAAAACCCCACATAAAATGTTTATTGCATTTTTTTTATATATTTGATATAAGAATTATTAGTTATATGTTCACATTAGTTGAGATTGGATATCATGGTTTTAAACATTTTCGATGAGGACCTCTTATAAAAGTATCTAAAGATAGATGATAAGGGATAGTCTAAAGATATGTAGTTACTAGTTAGCATATCTTGGCAGAAGAGGAGATAGATAGGTTTCTTTTGGTAGTTTAGGCTAGTGATATGTTGTTTGACCTTACTTGCTATGGGTCATTGTAAAACAAATGAGTTTTACTAATTTAAGTTTTTTATCAACAATTTATCCACCAACTTTTATGTAGTATGTGTTATAGATCATCCTTCAGTGATAGATTTCCTAGAGAGAATTCCATACGTAAAAATCCATTTTAGTAGTGTGTGTGTGGTACTTACTTTTCTATTTGTTCGTATGTTTTCAATAAACTTACTCAATACTCTTTTCGAAGCCCACACCATATATAAATTTTGGGGGGGGGGGGGGGGGGGGGGGGGGGATGCACCCTTCTATATAGCTAAATTGCTAAATACACACATACCTACTAAGTTTTTGTTTGATATTTCCAAGAGATGTTGTGATATGATTTTGACATAAAGAGAGTTACATATAGCATTACCTAAATATATATTTCTTTTACATGATTGCTCACAATTTTACACAATTACTCTAGGATTTGGGTATGCGTCAAGTCTACATACATCCTACCTATAACATACTTTCATATGGGGTTTATTGAGTCTGTCTTATTTGGTTTATTTATCATTTACAATATTTAGCTAACATAGATAGTTAAGTAAATGCAATAGAATGATGAAGGGAAAAATAATTTTCTGAAGATAATATTACTATTTGTTATGGTGGATGATTTAATTAAAATCAGACGCAAATTATGTGACCAATATGACAAAACAAAACAACCAACCCAAATAATCAACTATACATGTTGTAGTCTCATATCAACTAAATACAATCTATCAAACTAAGCATTTTTTCATAAAGAAACTTTAAAGAGGTACACATTATGTGCAACACAGACCAACGATTGTGCTCTAGGTCATTTATTTAAGTTGCTTTCCGATACCAAATTCTTGGTATGTGCGATAAAATCTTTAACTGTAAAACCGACTTTTTCAAATTTTCCCTCTTCGTTACTCTCTCGAAATTTTAAGTAATCCAGACAAACAAATGGCTCGTAGAGTCTTAAATCGACGTTGCCTACAACGTCGTTAGGAGCGGAAATCACCTTCTCGTCTTCGAAACACCAAAAGAAAGCAATTGAAAACCGATTTGTTGGTTTCTTTAGCACAACTCTATGTTCTGATGACACAAATTTATTGTTACTCCAAGCTTGTAATAAGTCTCCGATATTTACGATTAAGGTTCCTTCACTTGGAACAAGGTCCATCCACCTCCCATCTTCTTTCGATTTCACTTGTAAGCCTCCTGTTTCGTCTTGATAGACGATCGTTATGCAACTCATGTCGGTGTGCAAACCCAGCCCTTCAATGGTTTCTTGATCTTCTAATTTATTTGGATGTGAATATCTGTTTATTCTCATGTAACCATGGCAGTTCTTGAAATCAGAGTCGTAAAACCTTGTGTCAAATCCATCTCCTAGGATCATTAACACGATCTGTATGATCTTCTTCGATAACTCAGTCATTTTCTTCCCGTATTCATTCAACATCTCGCTATGAATTAAAAGCAACCAAAGTCTAAACATTCAAAATTCTTCAAATAGTATTATTCAAAACTGTAATTATGATGGTTAGGAATTTTATCTACACTAAGTTGGTCTTGTTTTGACATTTTTGCAAGAACAATGATTATTTTTACGTTGGTTTTATCATATGTTAAATGCGTCTAAATGTCATATTATACAACTTAATTTATAGGACCACATAATTATGTGTCTTATGTAAATGATTTACAATAAGTTAATAAGACGTTTTTAGACAATCCTACAATTTTTTTACCACATTTTTAAATATATAGCGGTATTACTTTTTTCATATAACACTTTTAGAAAATGTCTTATGAACACATGCTTTTATAAAATATTTGTCCTTACACTTTTTATCCAAATAATATCATATAAAACGATTAATAAGTGTTTTACTTCAAAAACATCGTAAAAAACTTATTGGGACACCTATATATAAGTTGTCCTTCCAACTTATGATACCATAAATAAGTCATATAAAAACAATATATTATATATAGGATATTTAGATATATATTGATGTCTTATAAAAATTTGTTTTATTAGTTAATAGTAAACGGAAAAAGAAAACCAAGTAGAAGTACTCAACAAGGACCAACATCCTTACCTAAATTCATGACTGTTTTCATCGAAGATCACGTCAACAGAATCTCGAGCAGACGAATGAAAATCGGGTCCTGAAACCCTAAAACTTTCGAAATAAGGAGATGCAATGAAGTGAGGAGTGTAGGTTTTGATGGGTGAAGAAGGACCAAGTTGAAGCTTTGTTTGAGTAGGAAGATCAAAGAGTTGATTAGAGAAGGAATGGATATTTTCATAAAGGCCCCTGGAGATTCCATGATTGACAATATTGAAGAAACCCCATTGATGACAAGCTTCAGAAAGAGATGATAAAGAAGAAGGTTGTAATGGCTTTGAAAGGTCTAGAGTTGGGAGGTTTAGGGTTGTTGTTTCTTCTAGAGAAGAATTTGAAACCATTTTTGGAAATAAAATATTTTCACTAGGTTGTAGGTGCATAGATGCATATATATAATGTGTAGTGTGTGTAATCTTAGTTGGCTAATTCGTTATTTTTAAAGGGAGAAATCACATTTCTATAAACTAAATGCCCTATTTCTGTTATTAATCATTCAAAGATTTATTATTATCTTATGAAAAGATATAATAGGAAAAATAATTAAATAAAAATAATAATGATAGATCTCAAACAAGGGAATTGAGAAAAATAATCATTCTCTTCAACTAAATTCACTTTTTAATATTTTTTTTATTTGAATTCTCATAATAATCTGAATTTATAGAAATGTCTTATGTATTTATTTAAACTTGATTTTTAGATTAAAAGAAAAAGAAAAAAAGTTATGCACTAAATTTGCATTAAATATATTTTTCTCACTATTTGAATTTATAAATAATTAATATACCAGTTGTTGAAATTCAATGTGGTACGACATCTGAAAGGATATAAGATTAGAGTTTCGTGAACTAGGGGTCGTAGAAAGGAGATACAGTTCGGTGTAGGTGGTCTTTGTACCTTTCTAGAATTTAGCGCAATTCGAATACTTGATTGCATTGTCTTGGTTGCATATGTGCATGTTC
The DNA here is from genome assembly GCA_030169165.1 of Centaurea solstitialis. Taxonomy (NCBI): domain Eukaryota; kingdom Viridiplantae; phylum Streptophyta; class Magnoliopsida; order Asterales; family Asteraceae; genus Centaurea; species Centaurea solstitialis. Next base: position 54,410,450 of record CM058047.1, on the reverse strand, counting down.
GAATCGAACGAGCTGTAAACCTCATGTCATATAGATTGATCTAACCGCGTAGTTAAAATAAAGTCTGGGTCCTTTAAGGAGTGTGAGGTCAATGACAAAAGGGGGCACACTCCGTTAATTTTTCCCTCTATGAACTCGAGACAAGGTGATTTATAAGCTTACATTTGTGAGTTGTAATCTTTAAGGGAAGGTTTCTTTCCGTTGTTAACTATTTGTACATTTGAATAAGATACATCGTCTAAGATTTCTTTATAAGATGTACACAGTTGAACTTACTGGAACCATATCTATTTTTATTGATCCGATTAGAAGTTACTATTGTCGTGACACATTGTATATCTTTTGTAGATTTGTTTTATTTCTATATTTGGTAGTTATGTTGTTTGCACACATTTGACATTTTTTTTGGTGAGCTTATGTATCGAATTTGGTATAAAATCCCAATATTGATTGTGTAGCCAATAGCCATGAGACGTAGCAAGTGATAAAACTTTATTGTAAAACAAAATAATAAATCAATGCAATTCTTCGTTAAAAAAGAAAATGCATGAATTATATTTGAACAAAATAGAGACTACAATAAATCTATAATCATACACATTTGTATATAAATATATAGTTTTTTGGAGGAGGTATCCCAGACCACATTGGGCCCAGACTAATCCTCGGCAATTTTGGGCCGAAGCCCGACTGCTAAAGCATGCAGCCTGGGGTCGAAGCCCCCGTACCTCCAGAATGCGTCCCCTAGGGCTCGAACTTGGGTTCACCACTATGTAGTGCCCAACCCTTACCACTAGGCTAACACTCCTTTGGTATATAAATATATAGTTGAATATGCTAAATTGGTTTGATTTTCTTTTGAAACATGAGACTCAAGATAAACCCAATATGTGAAAAATGATTACAATCATAGAGACTAGTCTCTCATATTATCACCTCCATATACACTCATATTCTCCAAAAAATTTATCAACTTAAAATTGCATTTGAAACCAAAGTCTTGGACCTCTTTTTACACCCGTGGAACTAACTCCCTTCTTTTTGCTATTACAATGTTCTTAATATCCATGATTCTTAATGCATAAGTGATTCAAGTATAACTATGTCGACCTTTTAAAATTGAAGATATTTACCTAAATGTTATGTATATAAGATAATATAGATTAATATTATAAAAAAATGTTATTAAATTAAATTTTCGAAACTTTAATTGAACAATTTAGATAGTTTTAAATAGTCCCCTTTAACATTTTTCCTTGTTAGCTATAAAATATAACGATAACCGTTACTCCATTAGAGATTTATATTGGTTGAAATTTGATCATTTCCTATATATACTCATGCACGCACGAGCTAGAACATCTCCTCTCTTTTTAAGGACAATTTTGGAGATTAAAATGAGCCTTCGTATATTCTCACATAGTATCAGAGGCAATGTCTGCCACCTTGACTTGACGTTCTAAGGTAATTTGTATTCGTCTACACTAGCCCCCTCACCTGTCTAGCCTCCACTCAACACTCTAGGATAATTCGTACTCGTTTAGCTTTCGTTAGAAGGATATGTTAGAGTCTTACAGATCATCTAGATTTGGATAAATTTTAATATTTAGTTAATTCTGACATTTCTTTTAGAATTATTGTTAGATTTTAAGTTATTCATTGCCGTTAGTCGTGGTGTTTCTATTAAGAATTTTCAAATAGCCTAAAATCGTATAACCTGAATTTCATTCAATTTGAATGGGTTATTCGACTTTAGATTTTCCCCTATTTAATATTCCTAAGTATGTCCTCCAATCACGTGCCTTTTCTGGGTCCGCCACTATTATTACCAATATAGGCAGATGTGTATATATATATATATATATATAAGTTCAAATGTGAACTCAACTTTCATTATGAACATGAGAACCACTAAAATTGTGCCACGTGGCAATCTGAATCGGCGCCTAAACTTTATTCAGACTGAATAAAGCTTTATCCATTCATTTTGAATATTTATGTTTTATTCAGTCTGAATAAAACATGAATATTCAAACTGAATATTTCCGCGTGGCGCAATACTAGTGGTCCTTACGTTCACAATGAAAGATGAATTCACATTTGAACCCGACCCTATATATATATATATATATATATGTCTGAATAAAACATGAATATTCAAACTGAATATTTCCGCGTGGCGCGATACTAGTGGTCCTTACGTTCACAATGAAAGATGAATTGACATTTGAACCTGACCCGATATATATATATTGTTTTCTATATATTTATATATAATTTTCATAATTTAAAAAATATTAAAGCAGATGGGTAAGAGAAAATTTGAGGACAACCAACAATACCCATTGAGACACACAACATGCATATGTGATATGTAAATATATATAGATGTCCATTGGAATATATTAAGTAATTGGATTTAATAAAATTTATATGACAACGAAGGTCATGAGAAAAATATAGCAATACAAATTGAGAATTATGGATGATAACAAGTAGGATACATATTAAAATTGTTTTCTGATATTAGCTTCTTTTTAATTAAAAATCAGCTGGCTTTTCTTTATGTTCATTCAACTATGTATTATAATTTTAGGCAATATGGCTTTAAAATCTAAGTACTTTTATTCAAATGTAATTTAAGAAATAATGCTTGAAATGTATATCTTTTTTTAACAGCAAACAAAAAACCTTTATTACCAAGAAACTTAAAGGTGATCAACGCCAAAAGCAAAGATGTTGGCAAATACACTTAAAAAGGCCCGACACTTCTTATGACGAAAAAAAGAGACATAACCGATTACAACGAATTAAGAAGAGGAATCGTAGGTTAATGAGATATAAACCGGATCAAACCGTAGCACACTATAGCTTGGTGCGATGCTATCACCTTCATCCAGTGGCGTAGCCAGTAGGGGGGTTGGCTGGTGCTCAGTCCCCCCCTAACTGGTTTACATTATATACTAGATTATAGAAAATTAAATTAACATGGCATTGTAGTTCAAGTTGTTAGGCAGTTGCTGTTTTGTTTTTTTAATTTCTTATTATAAGTGTTCATTTATTTTTACATTAACATCTATACTTATTTTTTTTATATTGACATCTATATTTATATAACCTTTTTTTATATTCATCCCCTTTTCTTTTAATATTTATTTGTTTATACAGTTTTAAAATTTTATTTAACTTTCTATTTTTTTTATATCTTATTATAAGTATTCATTTATTTTTACATTAACATCTATATTTGTTTTTCTTATATTGACATCTATATTTATATAAATTTTTCTTATATTCAACCCTTTTTCCTTTTTTAATATTTATTTGTTTATGCAATTTTAAAATTTTATTTAACTTTTATTTCCTTAGTTTCTTGTTCCAATTATTTGAGTTCTTTTGATATTCAACATACATATATTCATATAGTTTTTAATATTTATGTTTTAATATTCTCCATTTAATAGAAATTACATACACATATAATTTACATTAAAAAAATAAAAACTAAAATCTAATTATGTTTAATATTAATATCATTATACACATTTTCAAAAATATATAAGTTAAGGTTTTAAAAATTACATATTACAGTATAGGTTTTTATAATGTTATTTTTTGTCATACGAGTTATAATTTATACTTTTCACCTCTATACCTAGGGAAAAGTTTGATTGTTGATCAAGTTTTCGGCAGTAAATCAGAAGACAAATGAGAAAGTGACACGTGACAAGTTAAATATGACAATTTTCAGCCCCCCCTAATTAAAATATCTGGCTACGCCCCTGCCTTCATCTTATGCATTACATGGTTCGTACTAATCCACCATTGTTGCTATAACCCACTGATTGCCTAAAAAGTTGTTGTCAAGTGACCGACAATCACTGCTATCACTGCTGCCAAAACCTCCACGAGCCTCCATCACTTTTCCTATGTACCGATCAAATGAGAACAGTTTTGGATCATTTTGAGCGTAAACAGTCCTGAAAAAAGCTCTGGCACTCCGGTAGTTTCGAGCGCCCGTTGCCTCCTTCATTGAGCATTTTGAGAGTCTACCCTCCAAATGGATCTACCATCCATGTCCTCCAATCCACCTCCAACTTCTTATATCTTCGTCTTATCCAATCAATGTTTGTAATTAGATGTTGAAGAATGAGTCTGCAATCAAACATCTTGTTCGTTCAAAGACTATCTTATTCCTATTTGCCCACACTAAATACGCCACACATCAAATCACCACCATCCATCTCTTTAGTCCCTTTTCATTGTTGCCTGGTTGATTTCCTTCTTTAATTCAACTAAGTCATCAAATGAGTTAAAGGAACCTAATCAATCACCCACCACCTACCGATGAGATCTCACAATTTCTTTACCTTCTCACATTTGAACAAAGCGTGGTCGACCGTTTCTATCTCACTATTGCATCTAGGACAAAGAGTGGAGTCTCCATCAACTCTGATCTTTTCCAATACTGAGTGAACGGGTATTCTCCCAAGTCTAGCCCTCAAAATGAAAATACCAATCTTACTCGGAATAAATTTTAGCCAAATAGTTGACTCCCCATTTCCACCACGATCTCCTTCCCCCAAAGGCGTCGTCTCCTCTAGTAAGCTCCTCAAAACCTTTACCACCTTGTGAGTTAAGCCTCCAAGAGACTCGATCCACCCCTCCTCTATTAGGTGTATGAACCAAAAGCAACTTCCTAAGATCCTCCAATTCTCCCATCTTCCTCGGCCTCGGATCTCTACTTCATTCCCACCTCCAGGTCCTCTCGTCACCCTCGAACTCGAACCTACCTCTTTCCTTAACCAACACCTCTTTATGTGAGTCTAGTTGATAAAGTATTCCAAACCTTTCCTTAAGCCTTTCACCTCATATCCAGTGCACTTCCCAAAATTTTGTACCCGAGCCATTCCCAATCTCCTTACAGAAAGATTTCATGAAATAACCCCTCGCGTTCTCTAAGTCTTTTCCGCATGTGAAGCTTTCTATGTCAACGAGTTGATGTTGTAGAGACTTTGTTTATGCCAGTTTGGTAATTAGAATTCTCTGATCATAGGATGGGGCTTTGTTCTATACAATTTGGAGAAGTTCCCAATGAAGTGTGTTTAGCTTTTCTCTGATTTCACTGATTATGTTGCTGAGAGACCTTACTATAGTGGACAGGTTCTCTTGGAATTTTTTAATATAAGATTGTTGAGCTATGATAGCCTTGAGCGCTTTGTTTTGTTCAACAACATTTGCACTTTGCCAATTCAATGTGCATTCTGTTGGAGAGACAAGGGTGGGGACCCTTGTTGGACCGATTATTGTAGGGGTCTTGATCTTCCACTTATGTTTGGTTCTTTGGACGACGTCCTTAAAAGAACTTAACGTGGAAATTCTTATTGGTATTTTGTCGAAGAGCTGGTTGAGGTTATGACAAGCGATTCTCTTTGTGACTTATTAAAAGGCATTTTAAAAGACGAAGATGGTATGTGGTGGGAACTCATCCCGGTTGGGAAGGCAAGTCTTTGTATAGAACGTAGTAGTCAAATATTCCCGAGGGTTCACCAAGAAGTCCTATAGCAGCATCTCCTACTTCGTATCCAAACCGAAACCTGAATTAGATGATGTAATCATGTGTTAATCCCCACAACTATCCTCTAAAATTACTCCTTAAAGCTCTTAAGAGAAACCCTAAACTAAACCCTCAATCCTAGCCCCGAACGATGGTCGAAACGAAAATTACCAACGCCCAACAGACCTCAGTGCAGATGGTGGCACCGATGGACCCACACGGATATCCGCGCAAAGCATCAGCACACCCAAATCGGCCATTTTCACATAATTTTTGAACTAAACCTCTCCAAACTCGATATTTAGCCATAAAAATGATGGAAAACATCTATTTGGTCATTTATGACATACACCCAATAATAAAACATTCAAGACCAAAACCCCAATGGATTCAAGGGTTATATATTTTTCTTCAAGAAACCACACTCTTTGGGATTCAAGGATTGTTTAGGAGGGAAATTGGGACAAGATGTTCTGAGGATGTAGCTAGGAGTTGATGAGAATCGAACTTTGAGGATTGGACATACTCCTTAACTTGATGAGGGGAGTTGGATCTTTTTTTTTTTTACTTTTCTTGAAAAAGTAGATGGTTTGGAAAAAACATTGTACAGATTAACTAAGGGCATAGAAGTTGGGCTGCATTTGGTACGTGGGACACGACAGGACAGGACGAGACAAACTCATTGTCCCGCGTTGGTGCGACATGTGACAGGGATAGGAACTGGAACAAGGGGACATCATGGGACAAAAAGGGTTTTTTTGTTCTACCAAAATATATGGAACAACATGAGACAGAAATGACGCATGCACTAATATATTACTAATTAACACTTTTTTACCACCACTAGTCATGACCGTTGCCGCCACGGTAGCCACTATCGGCCATCTCCACCCTACAACAACCTCCTCCACCACCTCTACAACTACCATCAATTACCTACCACCACCGTCTATCATCTCTACAACTGTCCATCATCATTGCAACCACCACCACACCGTTGGTCACCTTCATCACCATTATCCACCATCTTCACGTTCTCTACAATCACCGACTACCACCACCACCATCACTATTAGTATTACCGCTGGCCACATCTACCATAACCATCAACATCAGTTACATAAAAATCATATATATACACATATATGTGTGGGTGCGTGTGTTTATGTTTATGAAAATTGTGTAAGTTTTTTTTAAATTATATAGTTTACTTTATTTGTGTTAATTATAACTATTATGTGATATATAAATCATCAAATATTTTTTTGGGAACTTGTCCAGTTCTGTCTAGTGTAGTTCCAGGCGTACCAAACAAAAAATAGACATATGTTCTGTCCAGTCATGTCTCATCTCATCCAATCATGTCCTACTCTCTTGTCATGTCCAGTACTATCTGATACCACCAAAATTATACATGTTTTGGTTGAGCTAATTAATGAATTTAATCCAACTTTATTTATGTTTTTGGTACATTTTACCCTTAGATATATTTCCTTTCTACTTTTGAAGTTTTGGAGCAAAAAGAGCAAGAAAAGGCTTGAACTGAGAAAAATGGATTTTTGTGCAAAACATTCTACTCTCGCTAACACGAGATGGTAGTCTCGCACCGCGAAGTGAAGCCTCAATTCGAAGGATCCATTCTGTTGACCTTTGGCGTCGCAAAATCCAGATTTAGCGTAGCGAATATGTCAACAACATTGGAAGCTTCTAGAACATTCAAGATTTACCAAAATTGGGAAGCTTTGTAAGGCCTCGCGTCGCGAAGCCCAGCCTTACGATCACGAGGTGCATCGATTTAGCCTATAAATAAAGCCTTCAGCCTGTCAAATTTCATAAGTTGAAAACAGTTTAGAAATAAAGTTAGGGCTTTTAGAGAGGAGAGAAGAAAGGGTAGTGTATGAGTCCACAATCAAGGACGATGCTTAAACGCATCAATTAATCTCCGGTCTACACCCGCCGTCGTCTTGCTAGTGTTACTTCCTTCATTGAACCACGGTCTGCTTAATGTGTTCATATTTTGTTCTTTGTTTAGCGTAATAATGTTTATTGGCTAGTTTTCTTTTAGTACTTACTATGATTTGATGATCTTGGATGATGATTTGATTTATTTAGTTATGAGATTTATGACTTTTGAATGTTTGTCTTGTGATTACTATCTATTGGTTTTAACTGTGGCTACTTGAATTCGTTGGTTGGGTATATTTGTTATCTGACAATTAATGAATAGCCTCCATCCGGATAATCAACCTCTTTTACCTTTCACCTTTGTGACGTGGTAAGCAATCATTTGACCAAACGTAGATTGGATAGTAGGGTCCTACGACTTGGCCATAGATAGGGTAACTGATATTTGGTTTACATCCATATATTCGGGGATAGAAGACCTTCTGACAATCACAAGGTATTCTTAGGGTACTTCGGCTTAAATTCTTACAATTGTCATGTAACACCCCAAATTTAGGGTAAACAAAAACTTTCATTTAACGAAAGGTGGTACACAAAATATAACGCCATAGCGCGAGCTCTTCCCAAAACATGGGTATAAGTAGTGTATAATTACAATGTTTGTAATTTAATTAAAGAATGCGACAACCATCTAGTCTAAATCCTATCTCGGAAAAGACTACAAAAGGGTTGTCAAATCTGTCAACGCGTGTACGGTCTAAGGACCGGTCTCTTCCCACTTTCCCCGAAGCTCACTCTCACTCCCGGCACCTACTTGGGAACGGCGTCCCTTGTACCTGAGAGACACATCGACACCAAACAAGTGTTAGGCTAAAGGAGCCTAGTGAGTTGTATCAAATAAACATCATACATATGAAAGCATGTTAAGCCATGTAAGGTATACGAAAGTGTATTAACAACAAAATGCACCATGTTAAACCGGTTTATCTTTTATCTTTGAAAACCGTGGGAGCGACCCACTTTCAACAAGCAAGTTACACCTCAGAGTCGAGACACCCCGTTGCCGTCCTCCTACGAAGACTCGAATAGGCAACCTCAGAGGCCAGGCACATTCGCGGCCACACGAATGGCGAGGGACATAGGTGCACACCTTTTGACTAGTGCCACCCAAGACTGAGTCGAACTCGTGTAAACTTGAAGTGCACACCTTTTGACTAGTGCCACTTTAAATCAATCTCATTTCCAAAAACGACATAGTGTACACCTTTTGACTAGTGCCACATTGTCCAATTTACGTTGCATGAAAACATGGGTACTCACCTTTTGACTAGTGACATCCCGGTCCACTTTTTGACTAGTGACCAATAGCATCCCGCTTTTTGACTAGCGGTGCTCCATAACATTTTAGTTATACAATTTATGCATTATCGAAAGTCCCAATACTTTCATTCATTTCATATAAATCAACAGGTTCGGAAATTCAATTCCTTTGCATCAATCCATGGCATACTTAATAACATGCATTTCTCATAAACGCATTCATCATGTAATCACATGGATATAACTCATGCATTCGTAGCACACAATGAATCATTTCATGTATACGATATTCCAAGTTAAGCCATACATACGAGAATCGTCATTTATTCATTTCATGGCAAATCCTAACCTAGGAAGTTAGGCATTTCATCCAAACACATAGTTATCCACAAATATCGAGCAAGACGCGTAATATCAAACAAGATGATGTGCTCTCAGTTTTAACAAAACGGTTTTAGCAACTCACCTTGAGGCTCGTAAAGCCAAAAGCCCCAATTTTCACCAAGAACCCTAGCTTAAAGCTTGGGTAAACACCTAAACTGATAAGGAGTTAAAACCTTGGATTAGTTCTAGATCTACGACGTATAAGACTAGATCTATACTTTAAAACCATATAGAGAACTCACCTTGAGGGTTTACACCCAAAACCCCCAAATCCAAGATTTAGGTCAAAATATGTGAACAACCTAAAATCAAGCAATTCGAACCTTAGGTTAGTTTCATAACTCCTATCACATAGATTAAAACATCCCAACAAGGTTTAGATGAGCTTACCTAACCAATTCTTGAGTGAAAACCCTAGAACTTGAAGAACACAAATCTAGCAACAATGGAGGTGGAAGATGAGGTGAAGAAGATCAGGATAGAGGAGATCTAGCCACCCAATCTTGCTAACTTGAGGTATCAATCCATCCTTGTAGTCTTGAAGAGCTTGGAAAGAGGAGAAGAACGCAAAAAGAATCGAGAGAAACAGAGTTCGGATGAGAAAGATATGCCCAAATGAAGAAATGAGCTATTTAACCCGTTTTCGGGCCTGACAGGCCCTTAGCGATCGCTAAGAGGATGCCTTAGCGACCGCTAAGTGTCAGATGGCCAACAGAACCTTCAAATTAAGTGCCTAGCGATCGCTAAAGTGGGGCCTAGCGATCGCTAATGAGCTTAACATAGGTGAAATCTTGTTTTGGCCATAACTTCTTCGTTATAGCTCCGATTTCGATTCCGGAAGGACCGTTGGATTCGTATTTCAATTTCCTATCCAAGAAGACCATAAAATCTAGGTTTTGATTAAAAACCCTATTTTTCATATTCGTCCAAAAAGGTCTAATTCCGAAATTACGGGTGTTACATGTCATATTTCTAGGGTTTATTAGTTTAATCAAATCATCTAAAAAGAGATTCACCATAACCATAGTAGGTACTTGCTTCTCTCATTATAAAGTTTCAATCTTTGTTAACTTAGTTGTTCTTTTTATTGGTTCTCTCAAATATATCAAACTTACAAGAATGTGATATCAAAAATGTAAAATCGTGAACTTTTTATTCTTTATTTACATCTTTCTTCAATATTTAAATAATGGGTTAATTACATGGGTATGTATCGAACTTGTTACGTTTTATCATTGTATGTACTCAACTTATAAACTTACCATTGTATGTATCGAACATTCTAAAATTGCCATTGTATGTATCCAACTTTATCAAAACCTCAAGTTCGATACATTTTCGTGACAAGTAGAATTCAATGATAGGTTTTGATAAAGTTGGATACATACAATGGCAAGTCTAGCAAGTTCGATACATACAATGATACGTTTATAAGTTGAGTACATACAATGATAAAACGTGACAAGTTCGATACATACCCATGTAATTAACACTTAATTCATGTCTGACTCCTTGTATGGGAATGAGGGTAAAGGTTTACCTATTTAGGATTTCTAGCTTCTATCCTTTAATGATAATTTATTGTTTACTCCCAATTTTTATGGTCTAAAAAAGTAAAAGAAAATGTTTTACAAAATAGCATGTCATAATGAGTTATATTTTATAGAAGCCAAATCTAGAATAAAGTCATAGGGGTTAAAGTGGTGACGAAGTCAAACCTCGATGCTACAACGTGCCATCACGAGTTATTTGAAAAAATACTTGATACAAATGTCAAATTGTTTCTTTGCTTAAAACATGACATGAAGCCACAAGGGTTGTTGCGTAGTGGTTGAGACTCAGAGGATATGGTGGAAATCTCATCTGCCCAGGGTTCAATTTTAGACGTTCACAATAATTGTGGACACTGGGTTTATCGGGACTCATGTCTTACAACTATAATTTTGTGAGGATTAGTCTGGACATACGCCAAGACACCCTTCTAAAAAAGGTAGATAAATGATGGGATAATTTAAAAACGAGTGATGGAATGTAAACTGGTCAACCTCCTTACTTTCCTTTGCGTAACACTCTTGGCGTAACCAGACGTGTCCCGACGAAACTCATGGCATGGTCTCCATGTCTTCTAACCGGCCCAAGGTTCAAACCGGTCCCAATTTTTTATCTTTCAAAAATCAATTTTAAACATTAAAAGATATTGTCTAAAATACACTTTAAAATCTCTAATTGGGTTATCTAAATACAGTATAGTTTTTAAATTTCTTTTACACAAAAATGTTAAATATATATTTTTATAATTATGATATTTGAGATTTAATACCGGAAAAATTACAAAAATATGAAAAACTTAAAAAAGAGAAAAAAACTTTTAAGATTTTACATTTAAAATTTTAAAAAAGAAAATAAAAACTTTAGGATTTATAGAAATTTAAAAACTTGCTATATATTTTATAAAAAACTTATTAAAAAAACGAGTTTACATATAATTGGTTCTAGTTTAATAAACGATATTTGACCAGGTTAAACTGTGAATTTTTATAAAAATCTTAACTGATTATGAACAAACTGACCGATTCCAATCCATTCGATGACGAGCTAGACCAAACCAATTTTAGCCATCTCTAATCTATCCACCACACCTTTTTTTTTATCAAATTTGAATACTTAGTCAAACCACACAATTTGACACTATACAATTAGAACCAGGGGAAAACAGCTACACAAAATGGATAAAAGAATACCAAATGGAAATATGGCCGTAATATATTTATATTCTAATTGTAGCATAAAGTTATTAAATAAACCAAAGCTAAAAAGAAGTGTTGGTATTTGCTTAAAGCAAATTAAATGTTGTGTTATAATTCAGACATTTTTTTAATTAATAGAAATTAGTATGATGTTTTCGTATTTAGGTATAAGATCATCTGAGAAATGTCATTTTTGATAAGAAGTATTTCTAAACTATTGATCATTTTTCATTAAATACCTTCCCATAAATTGCGGCTTAAAAGAGAATTGATATGATGCATATCATCCTAATGTTCGTTCATTTCTCATATACTACTTCTCACATTTTCTCACCAAATTTGACACTTCTCATCGGAACCTAACCCTTAGTATTTAAGCATTTAACTAGTTACATAAAGCACCTCATATAGGTCCACAATATCGACAAATGAAGAAGTTAACAGTTTGATTGTAACTATTTTTGAGAATGTTCATCTAGGTTTTACGTAGACTACATTCTTGACAATTTGGAAATTAAGATACGATAGTCTAAGACTTAGTTTGGTCACAAGATGCTAGTTTGGACTCGAACTCGAGGTAGATGGGGTATTCCACTACATCCCTCTAAGTGTTTTGCCAGTATGCCGTCACCCTTGTGGTTTTTTGGTTGTAACTTTACAGTTAGCGATAAGCATTTGGACCTAGTCCTATAGATTGGGTCAGATCAGAAGAGTTGGATGGTTGAACCTTTTTTGAAACAAAAGCTTTTTTTAAGTTAGACCAAATATGATACATGACTGTCTTTTTTAAGACTATATAAAGTTCAAGTTGATCAAAACCAGATGAAGATTGATCCCCCTTTTCTTTCCTTTTTCAAATTCATTAATTCTTTTTTATAGGGTTTTATCGCGATATCAAACACGTAGCAGAAAACCCAAAGCTATGGATCCGTTACGAATAAAAATAAAGACAAATAAACCATAGGAAGTTTACTTATAAATCGAGGACTTCAAACCAAAGAAATCAAGATAAACTTTCTCTAACGGTATCCATACGAAGCACAAAATCGATCACTAACGATTGATAGCCCGAACCAAAAATCACAAACGCCTCTTGTATATGTTTGTGTGTGTTTGTCGAATTGAGAGATCGGAGAGTCGGAGAGGATTTTCTTGTTGATTAAGAAAATAATCATTTCAATTCTCTTTGCTAACTTACTCAAATTAACTTTAAATACCTTCTCCATTAAAATTGTTTACGTATTGAGAATCGGGCTTTTCAAAAGTGTATGGACCTATAACCCAATGACCTTAATACTAAATGGGCTTATTAAATAATCATTATCTATTAAGTTTTATATTTAATATATTGATTATTAGCTTAATAATTAATCATATAAACATATATATACATATATATGACACACATGTTATTATCATTTTACTAGAATAATATTTTATAACTTACCATATGTAATCTCTTTTGGTTTATAACCAACATTCTTAATTCGTAATCTTCATGCACTTTGCGTACAACCCTCATAGCTTCATCTGACTTCAATAGTGTTTCCATGTAACGTGGACATATAAGATCCTACATTTTTACCCTATTATCTCCTGTAAATAATGCACTAGATTGAACATTTTTTTGGATCAAACCAGATCAGAACCATGTTTTTTGGATAAGAGCAAAGCGATTTCAGACCAGCCTAGCCCATGAATCCAAGTTAGTATTTAGCTAGCCAAGTTCGAACCGGTCAAGGATTTTTGTACCACATTGACTAGAATTTTTCCAAAAAGTGTATGCACAAAGATATCTGTGCCTATCCACATTGTACATACACTTCCAGAAGCGTAATCTTGTTTTCAATTTTCTTGACAATATTGAAAAAAAATGTAAATAAAATCAGTAATAAGTAATTATAGATGACCAAATGTAAAATAATAAACTCAAATTTTTAATAAATAGTAAATAAATTACGCATTTGGTTCTTATAGTTTAAATTTTCATGAATTAGGTGGTTAGTTGAATTTGTTGATTCTAAGATAGCGCACTTTGCATTTTGTAATACATGGGTCCTTTTTCTTATAGTAGGTGTCTCATAACCCCTCCTACTAAGAGTTGTTAACTACCATTTCTTAGATGATGGTTTTTTTGGATTTTTTTTTACTTTTATGTTATTTTTCTTATTTTGTCCTTTTAGCCTTCCTTCGATAGATAAATAAAATTATTTTTATTTTTATAATTCACTTAATATAATTTAATATATAACATTATATATTGGGGATGGGTTCAAACGAAATAAATATCTATTTAAAAGAATACAGGAACCAATGTTCATGTACAAAATCGTACATGATTCGTGAGACTGTGCAATTCGATGTCAAAGTCATTCGTATGGCCTTTTTTCGAAATTTAATGCAAAAGAGCATATGATTTTGTTAGCTTTCGTGTTCTTTTAAATAGATACCGTTCTCGTATGATCCTCTTTCTTATATTGTGTGTGTGACCCCCTTCACCATTGTACACCTACCATCAGACATAAGTCATAAGCTTCTTCCTCAAGCTTCATGGTCAATCTTCTCTTCATCCTTTCATACTCTATAAGCATTTCTCCATATAACTTCACCCAAAAAAATCCAATAATGTTTCAATGGATTGAGTTATGGACTTATGGTGCTTAGATCTACCCACAACAACTTCCTTAAACTTGTTGGCCATTAACCACGATCACCGTCATTGACCGACAAACTCAAGTTAGAAATCCACCAACGACTTACGTTTATCTTTCTTATACCTAATGTACGCCTAATGAGTTATGGTTATTGTCTAAAACCTATCAACGGGTTTGCGAGTCTTTGGTTTGTGTGATTTTAGGCCAGCTCACTACCTTTTATTTCTCTCCTATATATGTTCGTGAAATCCAATGTTGCTCATACATCAAAAAACCCATAGCCATCGAAGACAGAGTGAACGATGAGGCTAGTTTAACATATTTTACGTAGATTATACTAGAAAGGATTTAGCATGATATAGGCATTGAATAGAGGCTCTTTCTACTTTAAGAGAAGTCTACTTTATGAGGAAGGGAGGGTAACAATCGGAGATATGGTTGTCGGGGACGTAGGTGATCAACGAAGATGACAATAAGATCGTAAGTGTGTTTGTTTTGGGGGTGGGTAGGTAACACATTAATGACATTAAAGGCAAAAGGATATACAATAAACAAAAGAGAAAATGAAAAAAAAACCTAAAAGCCTCTGATTTAACAGATGAGAGTTAATGGTTGTTAGTTATAGGGACCAATATGTCACGAAAATACAAATTCTAGGGGTTATCTTGAAATAAACAAATTTTAGGGTCCGTATCTAAAAAAACACATGAACCAAACCCATAATTTACTCTAAAATAAATTACATGTCTTAAAATTAAGGATCCTCAAATGGAAATTGACACACACACACATGAAGGCAAGATAGTTGGGATTACATGACAACAATTTGTAAAAAGGCAATAGCACTTCTAAGCATTTGGATGAGTTGATTTTATTGATCTACTAGCTAAAAAATAAATACCTTTAAATAATGGTAGGTAATAATACATACCTTCATCTACCTAGATACTTTCTATCACTTTCGATTGCATTAACTTATTAGAGTTTCAATTATCATGATAGAATACCTCGACGTTTTCCTTTTTAGCCAAAAAAATTAACTAAATTATTCTCTTAGTAACAGAGACATGTTTCTATTACAACAAAATAATTTTAAGTTCGGATCATATCAGGTTGAGTTGGCTTGTTAATATGTTTTGTTCCTTCTAACAATTATAAATATTTAATCGATTAAAAAATTATTTTGATAATAATTATAAATATTTTATTTAAATGTTTCCAATTCTTTTTGCAATATCGAAATATATCCAATTTTAAGATTAAATTTAATATCAAAATATGTTTTACTAATTCCAAATCAACAAATGCGTTAGTTTCATGATAAATATCAAACTTTACTCCTTGCCATTACTAACCAAGAAGTTACAACTCATTGTTAAAGTACTTATTACAACATTTACTATATAATGTAATTAATAGTTTAATCAAATATATAATATGATCAATATTTCATACCACTTTGGCCTGAATTATTCTTTGTAAAATCCTTCTCTAATGAAAGGTGGAATTTTGGAGGTTTTTCTTGAAACTGCAAAAGGCATTAGACACACCAATCTCATTGGTATTATTTATATATATGTATTATTTTAAGGGTATTTTATCCTATACAATTAGTAAGTTGGTTTTTTAATCTTATTGTGTCAGTGAATTTTTGTAGTTCACAAATTGTGAGCTTAAGTATTTTTGAAGACATTAGTGCACAACTTTCTTAATCATTTCAAAATAACATATATTTGGATATTGTAAAAAAATAGTTCTATTATTAAAAAGAATATGTTTTAAGATATATGCATCGAAAATCTATTAATTTTCTTTATCTTAAATAGTAAGAGCAATATTTGATTGTCTACATGTACTTTTTTGAAGGTAAACCGAAGTATTATGTCATCATTGAATGTGGAATTCAGCAGCATAAAAGCAAATCGTCGAAAGGAGAACATCACAATGTTTCTTGGAATGAGAAGTTCACATTTGAATTGTCGATGTCTGAATGTCAAAAATTGACACACCTCAGACTGAGAATCATGGATACAGAGTTATTTGCAAACAATACTGGATTTGTTGGCGAAGCAAAGTAACATATCACTCTTTTATATAAACCGTCTTTTTTTGTCAAATCCTAGGTTCCAACAATTTTTTTACCCCCTTTGACTTATTTGCCCTTGATGATCTTTAATATTAGCATCACTTTAAATAAGCGCAAATTGGTCAATTCATCTATAGCTTAATATAACAACGTTAAATACTATGCACAAATAAGTAAACTTAATAGTATTATGATAAAGAAAGTTATTTAATGTGTATACATAGTTTATATGTATATATATATATATAGAGAGAGAGAGAGCAAAGTTCAATTGCAAATCTTTTTTTTTTTGTGAACTAGGTGAAAAGAAACGTGTCCAGTTGTCCACATTCATTATGAATATTGAAAGCTGACATTCATGAATGTTCACCATTAATCAATAACTCATGGATGTATGCAACATGTGCGTTTTCCTTTGTCCCTTGGTTCACAACAGAACTCGGCTTTTCAGCTACACTTGTTTGTGAGTGTATATATAATCAAAAGATGGTCACTTATTAAAATTATGAGAAGGGCCAAATTACATGTGATCTTATTGTAAGTGGCATATAATTTACAATAAAGTCCAAAAGGGTGCCAGCTACTCGCCAATGTGACCAACATTGCATGAAAAGTTGGCTTTGCAACAACTTGTCACTACAACATTTTAGATGTGTTGAAAATCATATATATTTTTGCCTTTTTCGCAACTCTAGTAAGTTGATTGTCTTTTTGAACTCGTCCTTAAATATGTAAATATTTTTTATATTAATCTTCTTTTAGGGTTTATGTTGAAGAAATACTCAATGAAGGAAATGAGAAAGGGTTCATAGAATTGACACCAAAACCATACAATGTGGTTCTTGATGATGAAAGTTACAAAGGACAGGTCAAGATTGGCCTCAAATTCATTTCTAATGTAAGTATTATAATACTTGAAGGTAATTGATACATTGTGTTTAAAAAAAGGCGTTTGTGATTTCTACTTTTGATTTGTGACTATGAATCTTTTCACAAATGGTGTTTTAGATTTTGATATTGTCAGCATAATGACAAATGTTTGTTCCATTTGATGCATAGACGGTCATCAATGAACGAGGGAGAGGACTTGCTGATATCGAAAGAGGTTCTGATGACACGGTATGGATGAAGTTAGTGAATTTCTGCAAAATGTCGTTGTTGAGGCTCCCGGTTTTGGGTAGAAAGCTAAACCCTGACGAGTATAAGCAAATTTAAGAGACTTTCATATGCTAGAAATATTAATAATGGTATACGAGTAACAACCATGTTTGTTTTGAATATAACCAAACTTATATGTTGATTTGAAATGCTTATTTTAGAAATTTAGACATCGACCATCTATAAGCTAGAAACAATGTTCGAAAAAGCTCGCCGCAACGGCCGCCATGGCGCGCCGTGGCTTAAGGCTTGTGTCTCACGCCACGTTATGCCTGAGGCACGCCTTGGGGTAATGCGCGGTTTTTGCAACACAATATTTTGATGTAACTTATCTTTTTAATGTCTTATTTGTTAGTTTATGAGATATAACTTACTTTAAACTGTTTATTATAATTTATTAATTGAATAATAGTAGGAAAACGCATGTTAATGTGTATAATATTATATATGATATAGAGATTTGCCGCCATAAGTCACGCCTTGAAAAACGTCGTGACCTCGCCGTGGCTTCCAAGGCTTAAGGCTTGGCCTTGCCACCACGCCACGCCTCGCGCTATTTGGAACCTTGGCTAGAAATGGTAAAACCCTGTTATGATCAACCTTTTAACTTGTTATCACCACTCCCAATCAAAAACCACCATGTGTAACTGATATGGACCAGTATAAATGGTCTCAAATACCGCCCTACTTTAACCAATCCGTTGACCAACTGGCTAGGACCATGTGTTGCTTTTAAAAACTTCAATTGTAACTCGTTAACCTTAGAAGATCTCTTAAATTTGATATAAATATTTGTTAAGAACCGCTTATTTAAAACCGATTAAAATATAACCGATCTAGATCCGAATCTCTAGAACTTTATGCCCATCACTATTTATAAATCTTTTTTTTTTTTTTCCGTTTCCTTTTCCTATTTTTATTTGGTCATTTGGTAATTTTGTTGCTCCATTCTCCATGAGAGAATGCAATTTTGTTTCAGGAGTCAAGACTAATCGCAATATAATGGGCCAAAAGAGAGAGAGAAATGCCTACTGGGCTTACAATGTTAAATGACCCATTGAACAAATAAATAACTACACCCTCAATATTTGGCAAAAAGAAAAGTAATTGTTAAATAGATATCCATGATTTTTCAAGCAATAAGTCATGTTAATAGATTATTAATTACATACTCGAATCTAGAGATGCACAAGGTTTGGGGTTTTTAGGGCTCATTAAAAGCATGTTTCCAGTGAGGAACCTACTTCTTTAGGTTTAAAGTATGGTAGGGGCAGAGAGAATTTTCGATGGAGCGTTAAAATTCGTAGAAATCAAAAAGAACACCAACCATGAAAGTTCTCTATGGGACCAACACTGACACTGGAGATAAAAGCTAAGGGGACGCTTTATGCATTAGAATAGGGCAGTGCTGACTGAAGCCTTTTCGGGATTAATCGGGATTTTCTAGGTTTTTTAGAACGGGCCTACCCCTAACATTTTCAGTTTGGTTGAGCTTTGACCCTCAACCTAGACAAGGCTTCAAGCTAATTAAATGCAACGTTTTTTTCCGGGCAAGGTTAGTTTGGGATTTGGGCTTGTGCATTCTTGCACATTTACTTAAATCCTCGCATATCATATCAACTAACTACAAGATTTTTATTAGATTGAATTTAAACAGAATCATACCAAAAATATCCAAAAAAAATCTCATTTGAAAGAAAGATGCAGGCAAGAAAAGTTTTGCAGTATGTGTTTTGATTCATAAATAACTACCGTATTCCAATTTATTAACCCATACATTAATCGAAGATGGTAAATTGATCGACTGGATAAATCAGGTAACATATCAAATGAGTAAAAAATTTTAATGCCATCCAAAATGTTATATTTTAAAATGTGGAATCGAGTTTTTCAAAAAAAAAAATTAAATAACTATTTAATCGAATACAAATTTTCGTATTAGTTTGTCATTGAAACACATATAAAATATATATTGTTATTTCATTCAATATATATGTTCATGTTTATGTTTATAATTTCCGAATGAGAAACATGAATGAAGTCTTCGCTCTTTTATGCATGGAATCATGTCCTTTCAACGTCGAAAATGCTACCTAATAGAATTAGAAAAATAATTTTTTAACAAAAATATTCATAGCAAAGTATCTGTTTTTTAATTATGGTCTTTGACATTCAAGATTTATTAATTAACTCAATAATGAAACGTATAACACATATTAATAAATAAAGTTATACGATAAGTTTATGATTATTAAATATTAATTTTCAATTTACTTATTCCACTACATGACCATAACTCAATTTTTTTTTCATATAATTTTCCTTTTTCATTAGACTCAAAACTTGATGGCAAGCACGTCTACATGATTGATATTTTATATGCAACCACGTTGGGTGGTATAAATTTTATTTATTTTCCTTAATTTAACTTTTTTATTTTATGGTCGTTTTTTCCCTTGTTTAAATAGACAACTATGGAAACTATCATACTAGTTGGTATTTTTTTTTTGTTGGAAGGGGGTTGAACTTTCTCAAAATTATTTAAAATCTTGACTTGAATCAAAGATGTGTATAAATATGTAGATATTCATAAAATTGATTAGATCAATCATATCGAAACCAGTTATATTAGGTTTAGTGTTAGTTTTACATTGTCCAATTCTAACCCAGCGATCAACCCAATAATGAATTCCACTTGAGCATTGTCCAGTGAACGTGTCAATTATGTGTAGCTTGGTTTGTAATGGACGCATGGTAGGTTTGCACAATTGTCAATAAAAGTGTGTCAATAAGCATGTGGTAAAACTTTATTATAAATAATTTATGCATCGATTTTGCATTTTTTTAAATATACAATTTAAGTGATTATTGATAAAAAAAAATTGCAAAAGAGTTGAATATTTGAAGGCATGTTTGACAACCACAAGTTAGAGGGCTCTTTGGTTAGTTTTTTAACAAGTCATCTATGAATAAAATTGTCATTATTGAGTGTGAATTAATTTATCCGTATAGACTAAGAAGTTTTTGTTTGAGATGGATTTTTCATAATTAGAGTGTGTATTTTAGTTGGGAGAGGCGGGTTTGAATAAGCCACTTTCTATGTCATTAAGTCATTACCAAATGATTGTGCATAGTTGACTGAAATATATTGCGAGTCCCACTAATCTACTAACAAACAAATCTTTAGTTTATTTTTAAACCTATAGAAAAGATTTTTTTTAGTAGCACATAAACTACCTTATCAGCTAACAGTTTGAAAAAACTACTTCAAGTAGTTTTCAATAAACTCAATGTTTTTTCCCTTCATGGTTTTAGCATATCTTTTAATGTTCAATTAAATTGTTTTTCTAAGTTATCAGTCATCTTTTAACAATATGACAAGTTTAATGGCTAAAATGTCTGCTTAGAGCATCTTCAAAGGAGGTTTTTACAAGAGCATACTTTTGTATTTTCTTTTTCTTGCCGTGTTACTTCCACTAAGTGAAGCACAACGTATATAAAAAATCCACAACTGTAGTTTAGCATCTTTTGTAGGTCCCATATATTTTTTTTTACCATCAATAATTATTATAAGTTTATAATAAATATCAAATACTTCATTTAAAAACTAGAAAATGTGTTTCACATCAGGTTCAAGTTAAGACCCAACGTTATTGTATAAGAACTCAAAGGAAGCAAGGTTCTTATAAGGACTCTGTACAATGCTTGTTCTTATAAGGCAATGTAGACAAACATGTCTTCACTTCACTTTTTTCCATAGGTAAAACGCTCATGAATGTTTCATACAATAAAGGCCACTATATGAATCATTCATGGTTCATAGGTGTTCTTTCATATATGAAACAATATATGAAAACCAGTTTGTAAGTTCAAAATATTTATCAGGGTTGTATTTGATTTTTCTATATATAAGGGTAGAGGGAGGTTCAAACGAGAATGACATCAATTTAAGAGAATACGAGAATGATTTTTGTGTACAAAATCATATATGATTAACAAAGGAAAAATTCAGGTACAAAAAAACATGTACACAATCATATATGATTAATTTAGTAAAACACCTATGATTCATGTTGTTAATCATACATGATTAACAACTGCACGGGTTACATGCGACTTACAACCAGCATGTAACCCGCCCGCGTCCCCTTTTTTCGTCAGTACTTAATCATATATGATTTTGTACACAAAAACCATTCTCGTATTATCTCTTAAAAAGATGTCATTCTCGTTTGAACCTCCCTCTATAAGGGTATTTTCTTAGAACTTTCCCATTCTGATGAAATTGTTTTATGCATAGATATATGAAACAATTTTATCAGAAAATGAGTTATATGAAAAAAATTTATCAAATTAAACAATTTCATAAAACATGTTTCATTAACTTAACCAATGAAATCGATGATTTGCAAATGAAACATGCTCATACATTTTGGATCAAGTGAAACCATATTGTTTTCTAAGAACAGTAAGACCACATTCTTACATTTAAAACTTCATAACAAAACATTGTGAATGTAATCTTTATAGTGTTTTTGTTGTGAAGACTTGATTTTTTTACCTTCACAGTCTTGTGCTGTGAAGTTCTAGATAGATAGAGGGGAGGATGAAGAGAGTGGATAATTTATAATTTTTTTGAATGACAGATAACACTCGCATACGTTTCGAACACGAAGTCGACGAGGTATTCGGAATCCATACGGGCACCCGACTAATTATCTGTGACCATAAACCGACCTGAAAGCATGGACGGACCTAATGAAGTGGCCATAGTGGCATGTGCCACCGTATTGTTCCTTCGTCGCAATGTAAAAAAAATATAGGGTTGTGAAAAGTGTCACGGTACTAATTTGTTGTTGCCACCATATATATTTTGAAACTGCAATAAAAATGCAAGCTTCTCTTAGTTTAGTTAGTTAGTTTTTTGCTTTTCAAATGTGAGGTCTTGAGTTCAAATCTTGTTAGAAACCTTTTTTTAGTTTTTTAGTTTTTTAGCTTTTAATATTGTATTTATTGTGTTTCTAAAAAAATTGTAATAGCAAGACTCGAACATGAGAACCCTAATGGGGCAGCCTACCGGTTAAGGCTTGGTGTTGGGGAAAAACCCACCCAAGTTCGAATCCGAGAGTAAGCAACCAGGGATCACTGAGTATTAATCCCAGAGGAGCATGCTTTAGCTCTCGGGTAAAAATTGCCAAGGATGTAGTCTGGGCAAACCCAGGTGAACCTTATAAAAAAAAAAACTCGAACATGCGACATTTCATTTAAAAAGCTAGAAACCAACCACTAAACTTTAACTTTGTGAAAAATAGATATATATTTTCTATAGTCAAGTGGTGACACCGTTTAAAAATTTCTCTAGGTCCATCCTTACATAAAAGCCGACCCATGGTTAAGATATCGCCACATGCTTACCTTGTAAATCGAACCCGATAGACAAAGATGTCATCCATTGTCTTTTCTAAAGATGTACATACTATTGGGACATAATTTTTAAATTTAATTATCCATCTTTTTTTCGTTTTCATTTTTTAAATAAATTCCTTCATTTTTGTTTGCTTATCAATTAATTTAACGAAAATAAACAAAAATGAACAAAAAAAAGTTGTTTTTTGTTTGTTTATATGTGAAAGATACCTTTAAAAAATAGTTCCTCAAAAGAAAAAAACACGTTACATTCTTATTTTGATAGCACCTATTTTTTTACTATAAAACAACTATATATATATATAGAGGGATGTTTAAATGAGTAGTGATAAAAACCTGTGAAGTAGAGAAATAATCACAATCTTCTATTTATTTGATCAATGATTATTAAATTAAGTGGTGCAACAGATTATTAAAGAAGTACCATAAGTTTTGTGGAATACGGAAGGGTATTATGAATAATTGGAATGGTTCATATATGAATTATACGAATAATTACCAAAATACCCTTCCGTATTCCACAAAATAGATGGCTATGATCACTTCTCTACTTCTCATTTATTTAGCATTTCTCATTTGAATCTAATACTATATATATATATATATAGAGAGAGAGAGAGAGAGAGAGAGAGAGAGAAGAAAGTTCAAATGTAAACCACTTTTTGGTTGTGAACGTGAGGACAGCTGAGAGCGCGACACGTGGCGGCTTTGAGTGTGGTCCCCCTCTTTAATTCAATGCCCTCCCATGAATCGCGCCTAGTCATTCGTCGTGGACCCGACGTGGCGCCTAGTTATCCGCCACGTGTCGTGCTCTTGGTTGTCCTCACGTTCACAACCAAAAAGTAGTTCACATTTGAACTCACCCCTTATATATATATATATATATAACTAAAAATATTAATTATGCCTTTTGAGAGCTTCTAACAACCATAAGTCCATAACTCCAAATAATTATAATATATTATGTTTGAATAATATTTACTAGTTTATGGCCCGTGTAATACACGGACGATTTAAACATATTGTTTTAGTTTCTAATAAGAATTAACATTTGCATTATAAAGTTCACAAATAATTCACCACAAACCAAACGTAATATCCAATTAACAATATAATATGACTTAGTTAATTGATAAAAGAAACATTAATGATTTAGTTTAATCATAACCATTTAGAATACACGGACGATTTAAACATATTGTTTTAGTTTCTAATAAAAATTAACATTTGTATTATAAAGTTCACAAATAATTCACCACAAACCAAACGTAATATCCAATTAACAATATAATATGACTTAGTTAATTGATAAAAGAAACATTAATGATTTAGTTTAATCATAACCATTTAGAATACACGGACGATTTAAACATATTGTTTTAGTTTCTAATAAAAATTAACATTTGCATTATAAAGTCCACAAATAATTCACCACAAACCAAACGTAATATATAATTAAACAATATAATATGATTTAGTTAATTGATAAAAGAAACATTAATGATTTAGTTTAATCATAACCATTCAGGAAATTATATATATAACATTTAAATTACTTTTCTTTCATTTTTTTATTCAAAGCTTTCTTTAAAATTGAGTAAGTAGAGAATTATTATTTATTAAAATAATTCTAATTAATCAACGATTTAAATGAAAAAAAATTACTCTTACTTTATTATTAAATTTTTAGTCATCTAATAGTTGTTAAAATATCTGAAATTCTTTTGTTGAAATATTTGGATTTCGTGAATGATTCTAAAACGGGAGGGATCTTGAAATAAATTATATAGTGTTTTTGATTTGTAAGGTTTTAAAAAAAATTACTATTTATAAATGATCTATATTGCATTATAAAGTTCACAAATAATTCACCACAAACCAAACGTAATATCCAATTAACAATATAATATGACTTAGTTAATTGATAAAAGAAACATTAATGATTTAGTTTAATCATAACCATTTAGAATACACGGACGATTTAAACATATTGTTTTAGTTTCTAATAAAAATTAACATTTGTATTATAAAGTTCACAAATAATTCACCACAAACCAAACGTAATATCCAATTAACAATATAATATGACTTAGTTAATTGATAAAAGAAACATTAATGATTTAGTTTAATCATAACCATTTAGAATACACGGACGATTTAAACATATTGTTTTAGTTTCTAATAAAAATTAACATTTGCATTATAAAGTCCACAAATAATTCACCACAAACCAAACGTAATATCTAATTAACAATATAATATGATTTAGTTAATTGATAAAAGAAACATTAATGATTTAGTTTAATCATAACCATTCAGGAAATTATATATATAACATTTAAATTACTTTTCTTTCATTTTTTTATTCAAAGCTTTCTTTAAAATTGAGTAAGTAGAGAATTATTATTTATTAAAATAATTCTAATTAATCAACGATTTAAATGAAAAAAAATTACTCTTACTTTATTATTAAATATTTTAGTCATCTAATAGTTGTTAAAATATCTGAAATTCTTTTGTTGAAATATTTGGATTTCGTGAATGATTCTAAAACGGGAGGGATCTTGAAATAAATTATATAGTGTTTTTGATTTGTAAGGTTTTAAAAAAAATTACTATTTATAAATGATCTATATTGCATTATAAAGTTCACAAATAATTCACCACAAACCAAACGTAATATCCAATTAACAATATAATATGACTTAGTTAATTGATAAAAGAAACATTAATGATTTAGTTTAATCATAACCATTTAGAATACACGGACGATTTAAACATATTGTTTTAGTTTCTAATAAAAATTAACATTTGCATTATAAAGTTCACAAATAATTTACCACAAACCAAACGTAATATCTAATTAACAATATAATATGATTTAGTAAATTGATAAAAGAAACATTAATGATTTAGTTTAATCATAACCATTCAGGAAATTATATATATAACATTTAAATTACTTTTCTTTCATTTTTTTATTCAAAGCTTTCTTTAAAATTGAGTAAGTAGTGAATTATTATTTATTAAAATAATTATAATTAATCAACGATTTAAATGAAAAAAAATTACTCTTACTTTATTATTAAATATTTTAGTCATCTAATAGTTGTTAAAATATCTGAAATTCTTTTGTTGAAATATTTGGATTTCGTGAATGATTCTAAAACGGGAGGGATTCTGAAATAAATTATATAGTGTTTTTTATTTGTAAGGTTTTAAAAAAAATTACTATTTATAAATGATCTATAGAATTAGTAAGATTAAAAGGATGGAATCTTTAAATTTCAAGAACATCAACAACAGCGTTTTAAATAAAATAAACTTTTATTATTTATAAATAATCTATAAAAAAAATTAAATTAAAAATAAGAATCTTTAAATTTCAAGAATATCAATGATAGAATTGTAATAAAATGTAAACAACTTAATTTATATCTATTCTTAATATTTACTAATATAAATAAATTAAAAAAATATTCAATATTATACTCATTTTGAAGGTATCGTCGAGACGTATAAGGGTGTAATTTATAAAAAAGAGAAACAAAAAACTTAAATGGTTTTAATTCATATACATTATTTACTTTAATATGATAAGAATGTAAAGTGAAAATTGAAAAACTAAGGGGTAATAAGTAATTTAATTAAATAATTATAAGGATACAAAATGTAAATTATAAAAGGGAAACTAATAAATTAATGAGATATTTTAGGTATGTAAATTTTGGAAAAAAAAAATGAAAATAGATTATGACATCATCATTTAATAGGATTTGATTAATTGACCAATGAAATCACTCAATTTCATTTTGATGACATCAGCAAAAACCTTCTTTTAATATATATATAGATTTAGTTATCAATCATCACAAACAACGAAGAGATATGGATAGTATAGTGCACATGGTGCAGTCAACAGGGACCAAAAAGGTAAAAACATAATGCATTGTGGGGTGGTTGTGTAAATAAGTTTGTTTTTGAGGGACTCTTTTGTAGGCATGGGAATTGTCTCCGACCCGTCAGGGAACCCGGTCCATCCATCCCGATCGAGGATGGGGATTCCCCGGTAAACCGGGTGTTGGGGACGGGGATCCCCGTTTCGCTCAAACTGGGGATGAGGACGGGTATGCGTATTAGGGTCCCCGCCCCCGTCCTCATCCCCAGTTTGACTGAAAACTTTAAAAAGATAGAAGAGTTTTCAGTCAATTATAGATTCCGCCCCTAGAGTTATCTGAAATTGTGGATAGGGTCTTCCTTACTCTAAACAGATTAAAAGGTTAAAAAGTTCAAATAGGTCGAGCTAATTAGTCATTTTATATAACTTTTTTATTTTTTGATGCATTTATACAAATTTATACAACATTCTCCGACCATTCCCCCATATCCGACCACTTTTCCTTTTTACATTCATTACCAACATCTTGGCTTCGACCACACATACCAAAACACACACACACACACACACAACACCCCAAATCAACCAAATTCCATACCTTATCACCAAAACAAAATCCGATATTTCTTTGTATGCTATTCATGAACAACTATATTTAAATCCAGGGATTTTAGCCAAAAACCTTTTTAACAAAGCATGATAAAGAACTTAATCTATAACGAAAATAAAATCACATGGACCTTGTTTATAATCTTTTAGGGTGCGTTTTCATTGGAATCTAATGAATTGGAATCCAATTCCAACAAATTTCCCAGCATTTGGTTCACTTTAGGAATGGAATTGAAATTTTAAGGATGGAATGAATTCCATTAAATGAAGGATTCTAAATTCCATCCACATATGGTGGGATTTCAAAATCCATCAGCTTGGGAATTTCACACATTACTATTTTACCCCTCAAAAGCCTTTTTACCTTTTAACCCTACATCTTCAACCCTACTGCTCGCTTCTTCATACATTGCTACTGCTTCTTCAACCCACTGCTCCAAAAATCAACAGCCTATCGTCGTATGACCCGGTGGCGCCGGCCCCATCTCCACCTATTCGCTATGTTCATCGTCATCTCCACCGTTGCCGGCCTGCTTCACCCCCATCTCCACCGTTGCCGACCTGCTTCTGAAATTTTCTTGTGCTACTGCTTCTTGTTATGGTTTATTTGTTTTTGAAATTTCCAAATTACTTCTTCTTGTGGTTCATTTGTTTATGAAAATTTTTAAAATTACTTTTTCTTGTGGTTTATTTGTTTCTGAAACTTATGTTTGACGTTGGTTGATTTTAATGCTTGGTTTGAAATTTCTTTGCTACTGCTGCTTTTGTGCATTCTTAGATAGGTAGGGTGTAGTTAGTGGTGTTAAGCATTTGTGGGTTTGTGCTATGTGCACTAGTGTGTGTGTTTGTGATACTTGATTTGTATTCTTATTGTTTGGAAGAAAAAATGGAGAGGCTGGATATTAAAGCAAAAAAAGGAGGGCAATTTTGTCTTTTTGCATATTTGAATTCAATTCATCGGACATTTCTGGCAACCAAACAAATTTGGAATTGGATTCGAATTCCATTTCTGCCAACCAAATAGAACATGTAATTGGATTCCAATTTCTGACAGATTCCAATTCCAATTCCATCAGAAATCATTCATGCGAAACTAAACGCCACCTTAGGGTTAGGAACCCAATTTGCAATTTTCCCTTTTGAGTCAAAAGATTTTCGCTTCACACTCCACTATTTCTTATGGCGGAAAAATACATCTATATCAGTATTTCCGCATTTAAATACCGCATTTAAATAAAAGATTTCAATACAATATTGGTAGCATTTTGTTAGGACCAAATTGTCCTAATTAGTGAAAGTTTTATAAAGCAAGCTTTGTGCTTAATTGTATTATTTAGCTTATAGAGCAAGCTTTGGCATATAACTTATAGAGAAAGCTTTATCATTTAGCTTATAGTGCAAGCTTTATCATTTAGCTTATAGTGCAAGCTACACCTATATATAAAGGTGTCTTGGGGTTAGTTGTTAAAACACAGAGAGAAGTCGAGAAGTTAGAAACATTCCATGAGAGTCGATTAGAGTTTAGTGTGTGTTTGTGTGTGTTTCTTGTAACCGTGGGAGCTCTCGAATAAATCAAGAACACCTTCTTTTGCTATCGATTCTTGTTGTTTTCTTCTTATCCACCCCTGAATCCTGCTGAAACGGACCAACAAGTGGTATCAGAGCCAAACAAATCATTTGATTTGAACGATTTTTCAGCAGATTCAGCTAATTTGTTGTGCAAAAATGTTCTGGGTAAGTTGGCTGTTTGGGTTTCCCGAATCGGAACTCGGACTCCCGAATCGGAATCTTGTTTCCCGAATTGGATATTAGTATCCTGATTCGGAAGACTTGACTCCCGAATCGGAACTTTCAGTAACTCCGTTTCGGATTATTTGTTTCCTGAATTGGAAACTTTGTTTCCCGATTCGGAAAACTTATTCCCCGAATCGAACCTTTTGGAAACCCCGCATTAGCCTAAGATCTTCAACTCATTCGCCGAATTGGTGAATTGAACAACTTCCGAATCGGGACTCATATTTTCCCGAATCGGGACTTGAACCTTACCTACTTTTCAGAAACCCTTTAACCTACTTCAATGATATATCTCTGGAAAGCATGTGTGGTATAATTCCGTCATTTGTTACTACACATGGAATACACAACAATTGTACACTTCCAACCCAAGATTTCCTCACGCTCCCGTGCTAAGTATGCCTAGGGGGAGCATTGTTCATGAATTCTTCCTCAAGCCGGATTTGTAACGATTTCAGAACACGGTGATCTGATTCTGTATTTGGTTAGATTACTCAGAAGCCTGACGCTCTGCAACCATTATTCTAGAGTTTTTTTGATGGAATTATTCCTCTTAAGAGTGAGAGTTGAGTTTTTCCTTTGGATACCACATTCGGTGAATGGTACTATTGTCATGTGCTTAACTCCTAACCATTTTACCGTTGTGGAGGCTCGGTTGCGATCTAGAGTTTTGAGTGACGGTCGTCATCCATCTGACTAAGAAGACTGGATCTGAATTTGGTTACTTGTTATTTTGAAAGAATTCAGGAAATCGGCTAATCCTCTGAACAGTTGAGGGTCAAAGAAATAAAGCTTATTAAAGCAACTTCTCCCAGGTTTTCATTCCATATGATGTTTCGGTGATCCAAGCTTAGCTCTTATGCTGAATTCCTACTCAACACGTGTTGAAACTGAAGATGAAGAGCTTCAATCGAGGGGGAGCTTGGA
Source organism: Centaurea solstitialis (assembly GCA_030169165.1). Taxonomy (NCBI): domain Eukaryota; kingdom Viridiplantae; phylum Streptophyta; class Magnoliopsida; order Asterales; family Asteraceae; genus Centaurea; species Centaurea solstitialis. Next base: position 54,379,984 of record CM058047.1, on the reverse strand, counting down.
GATCAAAGTGTTGCTGAACATCGCCAAAGACCGGAGATGCTTCCTTTATAAAACTCTAGGGGAGATTGTTAGGACCAAATTGTCCTAATTAGTGAAAGTTTATAAAGCAAGCTTTGTGCTTAATTGTATTATTTAGCTTATAGAGCAAGCTTTGGCATATAACTTATAGAGAAAGCTTTATCATTTAGCTTATAGTGCAAGCTTTATCATTTAGTTTATAGTGCAAGCTACACCTATATATAAAGGTGTCTTGGGGTTAGTTGTTAAAACACAGAGAGAAGTCGAGAAGTTAGAAACATTCCATGAGAGTCAATTTTAGGAGTTTAGTGTATTTTGTGTGTGTTTCTTGTAACGTGGGAGCTCTCGAATAATCAAGAACACCTTCTTTTGCTATCGATTCTTGGGTTGCTTCTTATCCACCCTGAATTCCTGCATGCAACAGAACCAAATACATTTCGGATGGAATGCGTTACCAATAGTTTACTAGGAATCAACTATTGTAAGCAACAAACCACAAGAGTTGTGACATCGTGGTTGAGGTTTAGGATGATACGGTATAACATCTGTTTTAGGGTTACAATTTTCATAGTCTTAACAATGTTTCCCACTAATTTAACATGGCTATTCCAAGACACCCTCAAAAAGAAAATATTGTAAACAACAAATTCTATAAGTTTAATTATTGCAAACAATGTTAAAAGATCATATTTATTCAAAATAAAAGGTTTAATTGTTTTATTTATTCTAAAGCAAAATTAAAAGGTCTAATGGTTTATTTATTCTAAAAAATTTCAAAGACTAAAGGTGTATTTGTTTGGAAAATTATTTTCATTTTCTTAAAAAATATTTTTTTGAAAATAACTGGGTTTTATTCATTTTGCATAAAATATTTAAAATACTGGTTTTATTTTAGTTTTTATGAAAATAAAACATTTGAAATTTTGGAAAATTACTAAAATCTGTTTTCTAATTTACATAACAACGAACAAATGCTTTTATGAAATTTATTTATTTTAAAATAATTTTGCAAAAGTGAATTTTTTTTACAACCAAATCACCTTTAATCATTCAAAAATGCATTTTGGATTTTTCACAAGTAAGGAACTAAAAATTTTAATAAAAATATTCATAATAACTTCAATACCTTTATTACAACCACCCTAATTGTAATAAAGATCCTTCATTTTAAAGTAATTGTAATCAAAGATCTTAAAAAAACATAACATTCAAATACCCAAATCTTCAAATCCCAAGAAACTATCCACCAAATCATTGTCCCCCAAAATAGGTATCAATTTAGTTTCCTATATGTCTTCTTTATTATCAATGGAAATAAATTCCATCTCTTTAAAAAAAAAACAAACCTTCTATTATTATTTTATTACTTTTATAACATAATGACAACTCCTTTAAAAGTTTGATAATATAATCAAATCTTCTTCTTCTCCTTCTCCATTCATCAAATCAAAACTTCCAAATAATAACAACTTCATCATCACATCTCATCTTCTTCTTTCCAATCATTTTGATTTCAAAACCTCAATTTTAATTTTAGCAACTGGATTTGTGAAAAAATGGCATCAATATGCTTATAATTTCATTGGGTTTTTAGGGTTTTGTGATCGTAAAGTGCACGCCTTCTGCAAGTTTTCTTTTGGGGAAAAGAAAAAGCAGATGATTTATTGAAACGATTAAAGAGGGAACTGTTTCAAATTCAACTCTGATTTTGTATAAAAAAGGTAATAAATCTGTTGGTATTTTTGAATGAATTTAGCCGTTAATGAGCTTTAATAAATTACACCCTTTTTGTTAGCCAAAATTGACGTTTCATTCAATATTTTTCTGTTTTTTTTTTTGCTTTTTCTTTTTACGAAATCTGGATTTCTAGTTCTTCAAATTCAAGTGTGTTTCGCGGTATTTATGATTCCTATGATTTTACTTTAAATATGTTTATGTTTGTTATAATCTTATTATTATGTTAAAAAGTTTTGAAAGCTTACAATGCACACCAACTGTTTGTTTAAATGCAGGACTGAGTTTTTTAAAGGAAAACCAAAACCCATTGAATTTTAATGGAGAAATTAGAGGATTTTGAAGACAATTCTGATTTGGGTTTTGAATCATCAACAATTTCTTCAGTGGATCAAGCTGGAGTTGATGATGATCATGATCAATTGCCCATGGTGAATTCAACACTTAGTTGCAATTCTTTTGCATACTATAGAACTAACTCGGAAACTTCGGCTTTTTCCGAGCAATTAACGGATGATGTTAATAGTTGTTCGTCGGAAAACCATTCTCCGGTGTGTTGGCCAGCCACCGGAAGATCACCGTACCGGCCAGCCCTTTCGAGATTTGGAATTATAAAGCAGAATAACAAGTTTGGAATGGATGATAAGCCTAAGAATCATGAGCCTATGGATTTGGGTAAGTATTAATTTTTTTTTGTATTTTTGAATTCATTTTATCTACGATTTCTTTTATGAAATCATCGTAAATAGATATCCTGAATTCGTGCCAAAATGGGGTTAAAAACTTGGAAAAATCTTGCGAAATGTAATGTATTAACTAATTATCAAGATTTTCTTGAAGTTTTTAAGGGATTTGTGTGGTTTTTGAGTTGAATCATGACTAAATTATCAAGATTTACTTGGAAAGTTTCTAAGAATTTGGATGAGTTTTTGAGTTCAAAATCATGATTAAAATGAAGATTTATCGGTGATTTTTTTTGGGGGCAGAGCTTGAAATGATGAAAGAAAGATTTTCGAAGCTTTTGCTAGGAGAAGACATGTCCGGTAGTGGTAAAGGAGTTTCTACTGCAGTTACGGTGTCGAATGCCATCACAAACCTTTATGGTATGCATTTTTAATGTCGAATTTTCCTTTGATTCATTAATGAATAACACTCTGCAATGCTATAATACCTTAGTGTGTGTTGTTATTGATCAATATGTTATTATCTCTGCTTTTATTTATAAACTTCTAGTCTTTCAATAAGTTGCAAGGGTAAGTTCATTGGAAAACCGTAAATATTTGAGAACAACCTAATATTCATTATGAAAACCCTAATATTCATTATGAAATTACAACCCATGTATATTTATGGGGCAAATGGCATCAAATTGTGACAGTTTCATTTAGTTTCCTCTTTGGTGTAAGAAGATTTTTGTTGTCGATCATTAAGGTTTTAGAATTTCTTATTTTGTACTTAGTATGGTCGGTAAGCTACTAATCTTGTAATGTTTTATGACGTGGATACCGATTTACAAATTTTTTGCTAAAAGTTACAGTGAAGCGGACGATAAACTTGACATCATGTCATCAAATGTTACAGATTAGCATGTTGTTGGTCAAAATGGACACAATGAAAAAAGTTTAAAACTTTGTCATGGGATTATGACAAAAAAATTGTTACATTAATAGGAACTAAGGCAAACTTCATTACATTTTGATGCATATTCCTTTATATTTATGTATATTCATTATGAATATGGTATTTACGTTCCTAAATGAACTTTCCTCATGCATTTGTTCATGTTTTATCTTTTTTTTTTTTTTTTTGGGAAGGTTCATGTTTTATCTTCTCTCCAAACCGTTTTTTAAGCCCTATAAATTCATGTGTACTTATCATTCATAATGTCTTGTTTCTATCCTTCTAGCTTCTATGTTTGGCCAACACCAAAAGTTAGAACCGTTGCATCCCGAGAAGAAGATGATGTGGAAAAGGGAGATGAATTGCTTGCTCTCCGTTTGTGATTACATCGTAGAATTCATCCCCTCGTCACAAAATTTACAGAACGGAAAAGCCATGGAGGTACCCACAAAATTTCACCTTCTTATGAGTTTTAGGCTGCTTATTTTTTTGAGGTTATAAATGTCTTATTCAGTAAGCCATAAGAGTATTTTTCGAAAAGCTACTTCAAGTAGTATTTTTATAAGCTCTAGGGTTGTTTTCTTTTTTCCGATTTTGCGCATTTTACTTTTTCAAATAATTTTTTAGTGAAAAACATTTTAGTCCCTGTGGGTTGTTGAAAATTTCAATTTTGTCCTGTACTTTTGAAATAACGACTTTCATCTCTATCGTTTGCAATACGTCCCTCATACTGAAAAGTAGGAGTTAGCCTCAGGGACAAAAATAACAACGAATTGCAAAACCATATAGACGAAAACCGCAAATTTTAAACCATGGGGATGAAATTCGCAACTTTAACAAACCATAGGGTCTAAAGCGTAATTTACTCTTAGGTTTCTGACATGTTCTTTTAAGTCATTACGCATTGTCGTTTAGCTCATCAACTAGACAACTACCTTTTATCAAACATGACTAATCTATCAGCTAACAACCAGCTATCACTAGTTTGCCAAACTTACAACTGATATTGTTGAATTCTTTTCAGGTGATGTCAAGCCGACCACGATCAGATATATACATCAACCTTCCAGCCTTAAAGAAGCTCGATGCACTCCTCTTAGTAAGACGAAAAACGTCTATTTTCTTCCGTTGAAAATTCAAATTTTGTTAAACTTTGTGCAAAATCCGTCTAGAGATCATTCGACGTCTTTTTAACGATATCGTTTTATTTCTTCGATAGGAAATATTGGAAAGCTTCGAAGAGACGGAGTTTTGGTACGTGGAACAAGGAAGCATGTCGGCAAATTCACGAACGGGATCGTTTCGAAAGATTCCTCAGCCTCATAGGAAAGACGAGAAATGGTGGTTGCCGATTCCTTGCGTGGCCCCCGAAGGCCTCTCGGAAAAAGCCCGAAAGAATTTGAGACAAAAAACGGGATTCCGCAAACCAAATCCACAAAGCGGCAATGGCTATCAATAGCAGCATTCTTGCCGAGATGGAAATCCCGCAAACGTATATCGTTTCGCTTCCTAAGGTTTGTTGTTCATTTCTCGACATTAAAAGTTCATTTCCGAGTGTCAAAATAGACAGTTTTACCCGTAATAAATGTCCACAATAAAAAAGTCACACGGTTAAGAACTGTGTAGTTATTATACTTTAGGTAAATTGCAATTTTGGTCCCTATAAAGTTTTTATTGCAAGAAAAACCATGTGGTATGCAAAAGTGCTCGATTTTGGTCCCTGAGGGCGTATTGGTCTTTTTACCAAATACAAACCAGAAAGAACCAAAATTGCCATGTACTCTTCTGTTATGCCATTTATTTAACATATAATAGATATATTTTTATATTTAAAAAATATTTATCACTTGATGAATACTTAATTCAATAAAAATAAATTAACTGAATGACAGTTTTACCCTTAACAATAAAGTATTGAATCAAAGAGAGTAGAGTGTCGTCTTTTTATTGCGGGAAATTTTATTTTTTTATTCTTCTTTTATTCAGTGCGGAAGAACGAGCGTAGGGGATACGATATACCGATACATGACTTCCGGGGGGAAATTTTCACCTGACTACCTCCTCGACTGTCTTAACATAAGCTCGGAACACGAAGCGCTCGAGTTGGCGGATCGAGTCGAGGCCTCGATGTATACGTGGAGGCGTAAGGCGTGTGCGAGCCATTCGAAAACATCGTGGGAGATGGTCAAGCAACACGTGGCCGAGACCGAACGGAGCGACAAGAACGTGGTCTTAGCCGAACGAGCCGATAGTTTGTTGTTCAGCTTAAAGCAACGCTACCCCGAGCTCTCGCAAACGACGCTCGATACAAGCAAGATCCAATACAACAAGGTAAAAGGTTTGAAGAGGCTAGCATAGACCTGTAACCCAGATACCATTGGGCTTGTTTTTGATTAGTAAATATATATAGGGAGACGAAAGTTCGGCTGCGAACTCATTTTTCATTGCGAACGTGAGGACAACCGAGAGCTTGAGACGTGTCCCATTCGGTCTGAATAATACAGGATTATTCAGACTGAATGTTCATGCATTATTCATGTTAAATAATAAACATTCATCTGAATGTTGCATTTTGCATTATTAAACTGAATGTTGTATTATTCATCATGAATAATGCATGAACATTCGGTCTGAATAATCTTGTATTATTCAGACTGACTTAACACGTGTCGCGCTCTTGGTTGTCCTCACGTTCACAATGAAAGATGAGTTTTCATTTTGAACTCGCCCCTATATATATATAGATAGATATACATACACACACACACACACATATACATACATATATATAGGCGAATAATCGTGTGAGAAGTTGAGGTTAACATGAAAACCATGAGAAGTGGATCAGAACTGTTGATCACATTTAATCTCATGCCTTCCCATGAATTGCGCTTTAAATAGGGAATTGATCTGTTGCATCTTGATGCATCTTATCTTAATCTGCATCCACTTCTCTTCTCATGCTTCTCATGCTGACCTCAACTTCTCACAAAAACCCAACCCATTTATACATAGGCAAAATATCGTGTGAGAAGTTGAGTTAAGGGTGAAAAAAGTGAGAAGTGTGGATCTGAACCATTGATCTCTTTTAATCGCATGTCCCTCCATGAACTGCGCTTTAGAAGGGAATTAATCCGGTGCATCTCGGTACATCACATTCTAATGTGCGCGTCCTTGTGCATCCAACGGTTGATAACCACTTCACACGTTAACTTCAACGTCTCACCGGAACCCAACCCACATATATATTATATCAAAAGGATATATTTTGTTTTGGGGTATATAATATTTATATACAACAAATACTCATGCACACTAATCGCATTTGGTGGAGGTCTAGGATTTACTAGTAATCCATATATTGATTGGCCAATTTGTCTGTAATGGAACCCGCATCCCTAACAGCCTCGATATATCAGGATCATACGAATCGAATGAAATCTCATTTTGAAGTTGTATTTATGTAGGATGTGGGACAAGCAATATTAGAGAGCTACTCAAGGGTGTTGGAAGGTTTGGCATTCAACATTGTTGCTTGGATTGAAGATGTTTTGTTTGAAGATAAATCCATTAGAAACCAAGAAGGGTAGAAGGGTCATTTGGTTTTGAACTGTGTTCGCAGTGAGAAGGTGGAAATCCAACTGTTTTATAGGATACTATGGTTTTCCGTACCGATGGTGACAATGGAGACGCTCCAGAGGTTGACGTATATCTTTTTTTCTTTTCTTTTTCTCATTTGGAACACAATTTAATGTGTAGGCATTTCTCGCATTGCCTTTAGTGCCTTTTCTTTTCTCTAACTAAATGACAATTAAAAAGTTAGAATTAGATGAAATTTTTGTTTGGTTTGAATGAAGTCAACAAATGAAACTTTTTCCTTCTAGATTGACCAAATTCAAATTTATGTACATGTTTATTGCATAAGGTATAAGTTATTATGGCATGATTACATTGTATTTGGCTGTATTAGATCTAGAGGGAAAAGAAAAACGAAATAAATTCATTATAACCATTTTAATGTATGGTCTAAGAAAGAAATTCATTATAACTAAGTAAGAGAATAAGAAAACCGAGAAATGACGTACAAAATCACATGTGATAGAATCACATATGACTCGACCGTTTTCTTATTCTCTATTTGGTTACTATTCTCGTATGAACCCGACTCAAGTTAGGTGTATAAACCTTAAATGAGATTTTAATTAAATTCATGACCTTTTGATGATTATGAGTATGAATCTATATTTTTTCTTTTAACAGATTAGGAAGTCGTGAATTTTATTAAAATCTCGTGTAAGGTAATGCAGCTAAATGACCACAACACAATTCTTGAACCAACTGATCTAGGATTGTTCTGATCCACGATGTTCCATTGGTTCAGAATAATCGTGCGTTGATGATGAATGGGAGATAAGGGGTTGTCTATCAACGCATGTATGCTCTAAATGTTCTTTCTACAATGAAATCTCTTTTTCTAGAATTACGATCATTAAGATATTTCATTCTCTGTCAATAATGTTATTAAACTATATGTCAAACATTGTATTTTTAAATAGAAAAAAAAAACATAAATGTATTTTATTTCGTACTCGTCATTAATATGTTTGCTCGCGACAATCGTGGCATATCGGGAGAATCGATGAGTGCATCTTTAATGCACTGCTAGTACTATTACATCAACTAAATAAAGGGTTAATTTCATATATGCCCTTATTAAAGTTGAAAATATCATATTTCTCCAATCTAAACTATAAATATCATATATACCCTTCTTAAACTATCAAAATATCATATTTACCCAAATAATAATTTTTATCAAAATTTTATTATTTTAAATTAGATTTAATAATAAAATGACTATTATACCCCTTTTAAGTTAATGTATAAATATCATATATACCCTATATATAATACACACATATATATATATATATATAAGATAAAAAAATTAAAATTAATTAATTACTGGAATAAAATTCCCCTTTTAAAAATCAATCTCTTTGCAGCCACATATGGTCATCAAAATCCAACGTATAGCAGAGCCTTAAAATAGAATGAAATTGCCCACCATTTTCAATACTTGGTCACATCCTCAAGCTCTCACGTCCACTATAAACACCCTCTTCACGACTTGTCTCACACTCAACAATGGCGGTGATTCTGTCAAACCGGCAGTCCGATCGGCCATGTAGACGCGACTGCTTCTATTGCTGCTACGGACTGCTATCTGAGCAAAAGAACGCTGGAGGAGAACAAGAACACAAATCCCAAGAGGGAGAAGTGGAGAAGACCATGTGGAAGCCATTAACTAATTAATTTTAGTTTTTCATTCATCTTATATATATATATATGTATTATATAAAGGGTATATATGATATTTATGTATTAACTTAAAAGGGTATAATAATCATTATATTATTAAACCTAATTTAAAATAATAAAAATTTGATAAAAATTATTATTTAGGTAAATATGATATTTTGATAGTTTAAGAAGGGTATATTGATATTTATAGTTTAGGTTGGAGAAATATGATATTTTCAACTTTAATAAGGGTATATATGAAATTAACCCTAAATAAATTATGTTTAGGGAAACTAATAGTATTTATTAGTTATAAAAAATAATTTCATATTAAAACCATCGAGTTTTAATAAAAATAGCATGGTAGCACGCAAAATTTATTTATTATTAAAACATGTTTTTATCTTTTTTAAGTGTGGTTGGAATTGATTTTTTTTAGTGTTTAATATTTGAATGTTTGTATAGATAAGGATAAGTGGTATAGCAAATATTAAAATGTAACGTGAAGGCTTGATCGTTTCGGTACATCTGGATTCGGTAAATATGTGAATTCAAATAAATTCCCAAGTTCTAATTTTGGGATGTTGGTATAATACCGTACCAACATGTACCAATCGAAAAATTTGGTACCAATGGAACATGATATAAAACTTTACGTATCAATTATAATTGGTTGGTTGGTACATGGTATATGGAACAAAAAAACACATCATACTGTACTATGTTTAATAATATTACATACGTAAATGTAGGTTTTCTACTATTACCCAATAACTCAACGATAATAAATAATTTAGATTAAGTTACATATTACAAAGATATGTGAAATCAAATACCGTGTTACAAAAACCAAGCATTACGCCATGACGATTGTTGTTGCAAGCCTGTTCGAACAGTGGATAAAATACAGTAAGCATTTAGGAGCCGTTTACCCAAGCGCTTACCAGTGACAATCTACCCTTTGCATTTAACTTATCGGGTATGATTTTAGTCACTTAAAAAATCTAATGTAATAAGTTATCTAATAGTGCTAATCGGATAAAAATTGTCAACCTCACTTACGAGTTAAGATTCTATAATCTTTACCACATGCATCCAATAAATTAATTGATACTTTGATATTGGTTTTTGTCATGGCTCTTAAAAAACATTTTGGTAATACACACAAACAACATGGTTTAATACAAATAGTTATTTATAAAATAAGACTAATACAAACAAACCACCTCTTTATATATGATTATATATAGTTACAAACTAATCTTCATTCATATATATATATCTTTGTAACTATGTCAAAAGAAAAAAGAAAAAAAAGTGACCAAAAACACACCAAAACCAAACCCTAAAAATCCTCACTAATCAACAAAACAATAAACACCATCTTCCGAAACCCGATCCCGGCCCCACGATAGAACGATCCACGGGTATTTTTCACAAACAAGATCGACCGTTATTCACTCTAATCTCTAATATCTCGAATAAACTCAAAAAGGGTATCATCGATCGTCTCTTCGAAGATCGATTCTTCGATCTCGACAACAATTTGCCGAGACTCGGATCGGAGATCCAACCACGTTCTCGATGTTTCCAGATCGTTTCTCACGAGCTTGTTGAGATCTCGAGGGTAAACCCTACCGAACCGTGACTCGAGCCGGGCCCACACCTCGTTTATTAGGTCCATTCCTTTCGGAACGGGCCAAACATTCGGTTTGATGAAAGACGACTCGGGTATGAAACGATCGCAAACCTCCTCGAGGGCTTCATTGGTCGAATCGAAAAGGAACCGTTGGTTGTATCGCGCCCGGCTCGAAAAGGTCTCGACTTCCTCGAATAAAGACGGGTCGAGGATTTGGACTGCCGAAAGCCACCGTTTTTCGAATTCCAACCAGTTGAGATCAGATGATAGTAGCACGGCTTCAACGTACTCGAATTCAGATTCCTCGGAATCTGCGGAATCCGTGATTCGTATTTGTTGATCCTTGGGAACAGAAACGGAAACTGGTTCTTCAATTGGATGCATAACGGTTGGATCACAGCTTCGACTGAAAAATTCAAAAGTCATCAGCTTAGCAACCGAACTATAAAGGGTATTTTAGACAGTTCACTGAAAAGTTCAAAAATGTATCAAAGTGTTGGTTTCATTAAGATTATCGATTTTGTGTTTCGCCTTTCTAACATCATACAAGGGCATTTTAGACATTTCACTAATCATTATCGTGCAAGTTTTCACGCAGCAAGCGGATTAGGTGCTCTAAAGAGTACATACCAGGTCGAGATACGGTTCTTGCAGGGCTAATATCGTCATCTGAGAACAACGGTTCGAGAACCGAGACCGGGCTCGGCCTTTCGGTTCTATCACCGGGAGTGATCTCGAGATCTATGTTCTTCACGGCTAGTGGAGGCTCAATTAGGGTTTGAGAAGTTGAGGGTTCATTTTCATCGGGTAAATCCTGCAAATTAACCGGAAAAATAAGAAATTTAACTTTTGTGTCAAAAAGATGTCAATCCGACACCGATCCGAAAACGATCGGGTCAAGAAAGTGCGCATATTCAGATCAAATAGCATCTCCAATAGTTTCTCCAAAATACAAAAAACGAAGATTTTGGGGCTCTTAACGGATTTTTTTGCTCTAAAACTTTATCGAAAATGAAGAAAGTAGAAGAAAGAGGATAAAAGATTTCCAAAATTAAATGCCGAAAAAAGAGAAATATTTTTATATTGTTTCCACTAATGAAATTGAATGTATTGTTGTTTGAAATTTTATTGAGTTTAAATCTATTGAAAGTTTTAATAATATAGTTTAGAGAAAATTAGTGTTTTTTGTCCCTATGGTTTGTTAAAAGTTGCGATTTTGGTCCTTGTGGTTTAGAAATTGCATTTTTCATCTCTATGGTTTGTAATTCATTGCTTTTTCATCCTCATGATTTACCGGTTATTCTTCTTTTGGTCCATGTCGTTTAAAAATCTCTACTTTCTGTCATTGTTTAAAATTCTTTACTTTTTTGGTCCTTTGTACTTAAGGTACGAACTAAATAATTCCCTAGTACTTAAAGGTAGGAATTAGTCCATGGATGAAAACAGCAATAAATTGTAAACCATATGATAAAAAATCACAATTTCTAAACACAAACACTAGGTCCCACCTCGAGGTGGGTGGGGCCCACGAGTAAACGTAAACAGACACGACCTCTACCCTAGAGTAAAACAATTGTTTCCATGAAAACCCAGGTGGAACCATGACTTAAAAAACGATTAAGAACTTTCGGAATTCTAAAACCAATGGAAATCGATGTATTACCGGTTTCAAGATCTCGGAAGATCGTTCTTCATTCGAACCGTCAAAAACCACCCCCTCGTGGTGGTCGTTTATCGAAGAGCCACATGGTTCACACGAAATATCGATATCTTCCAATTTTTCGCGTTGTTCTTGATCACAAGAAGACAATTTTACGGTCTCTACAACCCCTGCAATACGTTTTTAACTACACAAGTTAGACTTTTGGCATCATCTGTATTTGCATGGATACAGTAGATAACCAACCCAAACAAACCCAGTAAATCACACACAGACTTTGACCGAATACAGATGAAAACGAATACCAAGTTCTCAAATACCCATTTACGGTCCTAACTTTCATACAAAATAATGCTTTTGCCATTTAAAACTAGAGCTCTAGCTTGACTTTCGAGTCAAACCGATATAATTTTCGCTACAAATCGAACATCGGATTTTCTTCTACGGGTAGAAATCGGATGACGTTCATCGTAATTTTCTCAAAAAATTTACAAATTCTTATCGATATTGAAGTTCAAAATCAATCCGTTTGACCTACAAAAGTCAATGAGTACTTCCTCTGTACTAAAATAGGTATCCACTTTGAATAGCAAGTACCCACTTTCCAATTCTACCCTTAATCATGACATGGAAAAACATATTATTTCCTTCATTATTAAGAGTAAAATTGTCATTTTAGTTAATTAAAAAAAGTTTAATAATTATAAACGTCTAAAAAAGAGTACCTTCAGAAGCCATATTATCAAGAACCACAACTTTCTCTTCGGAAACGTCGTTGATCGTTAACGGTTGACTTTTGTTGACCTCCCGGAAATCCCCCCGAGGGCTCGTTCCCGGAGAAACCGAGCTGTAATCCCGAAGTGAAAGAATCCTCCCGAGGCTTTTCGGGAGGCTTCTCATCATCGATTCGGCATCTTCGTCACCGCTCGTTAGCATCTCAGACAAATGTTTCTTGGCCTCGACGTAAATGTTCGATATCCGATGATTCGCATTCCATTTTCCGATTCCCGTAACTTCGAAACCCGATCGCCCGTTTTATTGGCCACTCGAGCGAATCTTTCCGTGTAGAAATGGTCTCTATTCGGCGAGCTCCACCCACCGTCGACCACCGTTTTTCCCGACCGTTCACCGGGCCCCGGTTTTCCCATCGCATTCTTTAGCCGTCTCTTGATCTCCATGAACGAAAAGTGCGACCCATTTCCGTCGATGTGGACCTCGTTTCCCATTGGAGCTCGGTTTTCCGGCGAACCAGGTTTCAATAGGACGATTTTATCCTTCCCGTTTAACGATATGCATTCTTGCGACTTGCTCCTCCTCCTGAAGAACTTCCGGTTTTTGCGGGCTGCGGGCTCCTCGGGCTCGAACAAGTCCGGGCCCGTAGTTGACTTTGAATTTGACTTTTGGTCTTCGTTTAGCAAAATCGAGTTTTGGTCTTGAAGGAGTTTTGAGAACATTTCTTTGTTCGAAGTCAACATCTGAAACAATTCCTTCGAATGGCGAAACTGTTTGAGGTCTCCGTTGTTTGATTTCTCGTTCAGCAACACCTCCACGGCCGCGATAAGCTTTTCCTCGACGATGGGAAATGACCGTTTCGCCCCTTGACCGAGATCGCCATGCTGGTCGTTGTTCTTTTTCTGGTGGATCGCCAAGATCTCCTTAACGAGCTCCTCGAGGTCGTGATAATGTGCGGCTTTCGGAGCGGAAGCTTGACGGTTTATCAAGATTTCGTGATGATCAACGGATTTCTTCGAGGTTTTTTCCGGATGCTTCCGGTTTGATACACGGCTGCTGCATTCTAAGTCGATCGATTTTTCTACCTTTTTGGCGTCTTTTTGCTTCTTTGGATCTCGATCAACGAACATATCGTCTTCGATAAGTTCCTTCACCCTCGGCCTAACGAGATCAAATGCGGGGTTTTTTGTTTTATCGTGATCCTGAGGTTCGATCTAGAAAACCAACAAGATTTTTGTTAGAACCCGGAAAGAAAAATTAAAAATAAATCAAGTGGGTCCCACAAAGAGTAGGGTAAGATGTACACGGACATGACCTATACTCCATTATGGGTCCCATCTTCTTACTCTCACCTTGGTGGGACCCACATTCATGTATTTGTAAATTGCAACACAAGACTCTCAAAATAAAATGTTGAGTAAATTACAAATTTTCGTCCTTGTGGTTTTGTTGAAAATTTCTATTTTCGTCCCTGTGGTTTCAAAATTTTGGTTTACTGGTTAATAATTCATTGTTATTTTTGTCATTATGATTTAAACTTGATTGCTTTCTTCGTTCCTATGGTTTTAAATTCATTTCTATTTTAGTCCCTCATAATTAAAAGTAGTAATTAGACTTTTTTCTTTTCGGAAGAGGTATCCCAGACCACATTGGGCCCAAGTAGTAATTAGACTTTGGGATGATAATAGAAATAAATTGCAAGCCATAGGGACGAAAACCAAAGTTTCAAAACCACAGGGACGAAATTCGCAAGTTCTAACAAACCACGGGGACGAAAAACGTAACTTACTCTAAAATGTTAAAATTGACAAAATGAATACAAAAATGGGTTTACAAAGTTTTTTTAATTCTAACAGGCGATCATAACTTGGAAGGTTTCCAAAAATGGAAATATTTCAGTTTCCACCGACATCCCATAACAAAAACTGTTGTGGTTTTCATGGAAACATGTTTAAAAAAATGAAAATATCGCATACCTCAATGCCTAGATGCATTTTTTCAGAAGTTGTGGGCAAATCCGCTTCCGATGTAGGGTACGACGAACCTGAAAAAAGAAAAGAAAATTATAAGTGACAACACACACGGATCCCAATAGGTCGCCAGTTTGAGTCTCCTTAGGGCTACTGGGGATTTTCTTGGCTGTTATCTTCAGGGATCCATAAAATTAGTCGAGGTGCGTGCAAGCTGGCCCAGACACCCACAGTTACTAAAAGATTCGGGCTTTTGCCATTCAAGGCTCACACTCTAGTTTTTCTAAGCTTCGGTAGCCATGAGCCAAATAATCTTTTCAATACGAGCTCAGGTTTAAAATCAATTACGCCCCAATTTTCTTCAGAAGTTTAGTTTTTCATTCAAGAAAACATACTCCGCGAACAAAAATAATTTAGGTCATTGGCCCAACAGTATCCAAGTTCCCAGTAGGGCCCAACAGTATCCAAGCCCAACCTCCCAGGAGTTCAAGGGTTCAAACTCAATAAAAGTGAGGAGTGTACGTGAGTATTTGTCGTGTGTATATATAGGGGCGGGTTCAAATGAAAACCAATCTTTCGTTGGAATGTGAGGACAGCCAAGAGTGCGACACGTGTCCAATTCAGTCTGAATAATAATACAGGATTTTTCAGACTGAATGTTGTATTATTCAGATTGATGGGACACGTATCGCGCTCTCGGCTGTCCTTACATTCGCAATGAAAGATGAGTTCCTTACGTTCGCAATGAAAGATGAGTTTTCAGTCGAACTTTCGTCCCTATATATATATATATATATATATATATAATAGGGGAAGTATCCGTTGCAAACCATGTAGATTGTACAAACTATACAAACCTAATCTTAGCCATTGATTTTGTTATCTTAACCATTGATTTTGTTTATCTCCTAACTTTTAGGTGATTTTGAAATGTAGTTGAGAGAAAATCTAGGAACTGAATTAATCCACACCATTGATCATGTAAATGTACGGTGGAGATTGGTTTGTATAGTTTGTACAAACTATACGGTTTGTAACGGATACGACCCTATATATATATATATAGTTTCCATGGTAAACCAAAGTCTTGATATACTGGGCTCCTTTGGTTTGGCTTGGTTTGGAAAATAGAAGTCTTACCATGAGTATTATCCGCAGTGTTTCTTCTTCGATCTGAAAGCATCCTTCTTGTGTTTCGGCCATGCCGAAAGTCAAACATCTTCATTAATCCCCACATACAACCTGACTGATCTTTCTTACGTTGTTTTGATCTCTTTGCCATGATGAATTAAAGATTCTTGAAAAACAATTCCCAGTGTTTTTTTAGGTTTTCTTGAAAAACCAACAAATAAATAGTAAGCCTGATAAGAAAAGAAAACTATGTAAATATTAGCTCAAAGTACTAAAAAGGAAATGCAAAAACCCGAGGGTAGGATGTAATGCAGACATTTCCTATGTCCCTAAGGGTAAAGAGGTGGTTTCTCTAAAAACTATACGGTCTTGATTACATTTGTTAAAAAAATCTATTTTTGCATCATGAAATAAGTAGGGACCAAACAAACTCGGTAAATCTCACGCTAAGACGGATTGGGGGTAGGATGTATGCAGACCTTTCGTCTACTCCTAGGGGTAGAGAGAGACCGTTTCTATGAAGACCCCCAACTTGCAAATGAAAGCGTCATGAAACGAGTGGTTTGTGTTATCAAACTATCATACGTGGCATGTTGTTCCACCTATTTTGGTGGAACAAAAAAAAGCTCATTTTGTCCCATGTTGTCCCACCTTGTCCCATTTCCTGTCCTTGTCCCATGTCGCGCCAAACGCGGGACAGTGAATTCATGTTTTGTCCCATGCTGCGCCAAACGTGGGACAGTGAGTTTTGTCCCGTCCCGTCCTGTCCCACGTACCAAACGCAGCCTAAACAACCAAAATACTTGCAAAGATGCAAAATAATCACACAAAACACCTAAAGAGAGAAAACTTTATAATTGGTAGAAAATTACAATGAACTACACTACAATCGCTTCAATCTACCATACAAGAGCATAGTCACAACTATGATCTTTTACTAACATAGGTAAGATATAGGCTTTAACTAATTGTCATACTACACACTTCCGTTCTAAATTACCAACATTCTTGCAAAAAATGTGCCAAAACAAGCTATCTTCTATAAATTCTGAAAAAATTAAGATGCAAAAAAAGAACACTTTTTCGTTCGAATTGGTCACTAGTTCTTCCAAATTGGATGCTAATCCCATCATCAATATAATCTAAAAATAATTAATAAGTAATTATTATGCAAAGAGATAAGAAAGTGAAATTACCCGAAATTTTGAGGCCAATTCTTCAGAAAAGATGAAGAAAATCCGAATTTGAACTCTTTAATTGATCAAGAATCAAACCTTTTTCCCCTTTCTTTTTCCTCACCCAATTCTGATCACAAATTCAATTGGATCAATGTGATTTGCAACCCAATTGCTTGAAATTCTTCATCACCAAGAAAAAAGCCCCAGTTTTTAAGGGTTCCAACCAAACCAGATCACACATTCAAGATTTCTAACCAATTTTCTTGAATAAATGGAACTTAACTCAATGTGGGTAATCTCAAAAAGAATTAAAGGGAAGAAATGGAGAAAATGAGAAAAAGGGTTTCTTGAATTGATCAAAAAGAAAGAACCCCAAATGGATTAAACAACAACCCACTTATTTTTATTGATTAAAATTAGGTGTAAAGGTGTGGCAGCCATTAAAGACTGTAGAAAAAGGTGAGAAGATGGCAGTAAGGTGGTTGCAATCAAGAAGAAGAAGAAAGAAAGAAAGAAGATTAGGCAAGTGTCAAAAACTTAGGTTTGTTTGTATAATTTGGTGGGCCCATCAATTTTCATCATACACACAAAAAAACACACTAAATCACACACACACAAAACAAGATTGCCCTAAATCAAAGATCTTGATTAGGATCAGACATCCAATAATAATCCACCAAAATCATAATGTGGGCATCTCATATTTATTTTTTCTCATGGATCTTGCAAATTTGCCATCATCTAAAAAATTAAAATTTCAAGAAAATGTCAAAAAAAAATCAAACTCTCTATGGTTCAATACGATTAATAAAAACCAAAATTGAGAAAAGGGTATCTTAAACAGATGAAAAAGAGAGAACCCAGATGAAAAAAACACTAACCCACTTAACTTTTATTGAGAAATTGAGGCAGCCATTAACGAACGACTAAAAAGCTTAAAGAACAAGAAATTGGGGATCTTTTATGGTGGTGGGTGGGTGGGAAATTTGTGAAGAGAAATTGGGATTTTGATTTGGAATTGGATTGAAAAAGAGGAAAGTTGTGTGGTGGGGTCATTGGAATCAATTGAAGCACACACAGAAACAATGTAGAAAAACACACACAGATGACAAAATCATGAAAGAGAAAGAAGAAAGCTTTGAAGAAAAGTTTCAATTGTTTTTGTTTTTATAAAAAAATTGAAGTTTTCTTTTTCTCCCAATGTTGAAAACCATCATCAATGTCATCACCACCACTGGCATTCCTCTTGTTGGTCACACTTAAACACACACTCTCATGGATCATATATCTATATATCTATATATATATATGTATATGTGTGTGTATAGAGAGAGAGAGAATGAATGAATGAAGGAGAGAGAGAAGGGGGAAGAAAATTTGACCAAACATTGATGGAATGCACTTTGTATGAGAGGGTGGAGATGGGAGTGGTCCTTGCTGTTTTTTAGCTAATTGTTAACTTCATTTTATATTATTTATTTTTATGATGTCATTTTATATTATTATAATATAAAGTATCTTATTAAATTATCTACTTATTTGATTCCCAAAAGTTTTCATTAAAGGAAAAACAGAAATTTTACATTTAAAAAATTATAGAGTAAAGAATAAATTACAATTTTCGTTTCTTAATAATATCTATTTTTTTTAGGTTTAGAGATTGTGATCTTACTTTTATAATTTACTGTTATTTTTGTTTCTAAAATAAATTTCTATCTTTGAGGAACCAAAAAGTTTAGAGCTATAAATCATAAGATGAGTTAAATGCAAACTTGGTCCTTGTGGTTTACAAAAATTAATGACTACGGTCCCTCTAAAGAATTTTTAACTAACAAGATCCTTGTATTTTTCATTTTTTTAACACATATGGTCCTTCTTATAAATAATATAAAAAAAATTAGAATTAAGAAAGGGTAATTTTGTCCATTCATCTTTTTTATTCCTTAATCTTAATTAATAACATATTTTGTACCTATTTAATAATTTAAATTTATTTGGTCCATTTTTAATATATTATACTATATTATTATTTTTATGTCAAAACATGTATATATTATTTTATATTGAATATGTAAATGTTAATACCGCCTCTAACTATATCTATTTACTTGACAAATTATACAAATATATTTTATATTTTCATATTAGCTTTATCATCCATTTGAAGCAAATTGCAATTTATGATTAATTTCGAGTTCTATTATTAAAAAGAGATCCATCAAATAAAAAAATAAATATAACATATATGTAATTAAATATAATTAATATGTTTTTCTCATAAATCATCTATTAACACATACCTCGTATGATCATTTGGTATCGAACTTTATGACTTTATGAGTTTCTGCATGGCATGTCAGATGTATAAAATTCAAGGCCAATTATTAATAAAAATGAAAAGTATTTTATTTTTTATTTTCAAGGTCAACTTTATGGTTTTATAATTGTACATATTTATTGATATTTATACCTCTTATATAAATATATATGCACTGCAAAAATCAATTAGAAGATGAAATAAATTGAAAATACATAAAGCTTAATAGATGATTTATGAGGAAAAATATTAACTTTATTTAATTACATGTGTAATTTATATTTATTTTTTTCTTGATGGATCTCTTTTCAATAATATAACTCAAAATTAACCATTAATTGCAATTTGCTTCAAATAGACGATAAAACTATCATAAAAAATAATATATATATATATATGCTTAATTTGTAAAATAAATTGATATAATTAGGGGTGATCTTAAAATTTATGTATTCAATATAAAATAATATATACATATTTTTGCATAAAAATAATAATAAAGTATAATATATTAAAAAGGAACCAAATAAATTTAAATTATTAAATTAATCAAAAATGGACAAAATATGTTATTAATTAAGATTAAGGAATAGAAAAAGTGAATGGACAAAAGTACCCTTTCTTAATTCTACATTTTTTTAATATTATTTATAAGAAGGACCATATGTGTTATAAAAACCAAAAATACAAGGATCTTGTTAGTTAAAAATTCTTTAAAAGGACCTTAGTCATTAATTTTTGTAACCATAAGGACCAAGTTTGCATTTAACTCTCATAAGATCGAAACGAGAATAAAATTTTAATCATAAAAACAAAAAAAATAATAGACTACAAATTATAATGACAAAATTTGCATTTTCGAAACTATAAGAATGAAAATTGCAATTTTTAACAAACCTCGAGAATGAAAAACGTCATTTACTTAAGAAAAAATTATAATTTTCGTCTATGTGGTTTGTTAATAGTCTTGATTTATGTCCTTGTTGTTTAGAAAAATACAAATTTTGCCTTTATGGTTTATAATTTATTGGTATTTTCCTATCTGGACTAGTTTCTACCTTTATGTACAAGAGGATCAAAATAGGAAAGAGTTTTAAACCATATCATTAAAATAATAATAAATTATAAATCATAGAAATGAAAAATAGTTCTTCAATGTAAAAAATGGATTGACCATCTTGCATCCAGAAAAATCTTATTTGATGCAGAAAGACTTTCAAACAAAGCTTTGGACTTTAGTTGAGCGATGATAAGTTGATTCGTTGATGAATATAAACCATAATGGTAAAAATCATAATTTCTATACAACTTGGTCATGAATTAAAAGTTTCAACAAACTATAAGGATAAAAATGTAATTTACTAAAAGATATAAGTTGTTTTGTTTTGTTTTTTAACGTGAAATATCTTAGGTTAAAAAAATTGGAAGTTATATTATAATTATATTTGATACACTAACTCACAAGTTAATTTATTAGTAAAATATAGATGACATGCTGCTTCACAAATGTAAAATAACTAGTTGGTAAGCCCGGGCTTCGCACCGGGTTCATAAACAGTAGCTACCGACACTTTAACATATTTCAGTCAATATACAATATATGACTAAATAGTAAAATGAAATATAGAAAACTAAAAGATACAAAATGAATAAATATTATAAGTTTAGGGGGCTGATATGTAAGTTTAAAAGTGGGTATAGGATTCGGGTTGATTAGAGCGTATATTATAGTATATAATAAAATAAATACATGAAAAAAAACTGTTCAATATTAGGCTCATTTCGATCTTATTGACAATACGATTATAATGACGTAGTTTGTTAACATTAAAACGTATTTTTTTAACATGTTTTAGATCGTATCGACTATACGATTATAATGGCGTAATTAGTTAAAATTAAAACGTATTTTTTAACGTGTTCCAATCAATATACGATATATGAGTAAAACGTAAAATGAAATATAAAAAGATAAAGGTATAAGAGCGTAGATATATTATATAATAAAATAACTATATCAAAAAATATTCAATATTAGACTCATTTCGATCGTATTGACGATAGGAATCTAATTGCGTAATTTGTTAAAATTAAAACATATTTTTTAACGTCTTTTAGCCAATACACGATATATGACTAAAACGTAAATGAAATATTGAAAGTAAAAGGTAAAAAAATACGTTTTAATGTTAATAAACTACATTATTATAATCGTATCGTCGATAAGATCGAAATGAGCCTAATATTGAATATTTTTTTTTCATGTATTATTTTATTATATACTACATATACGCTCTAACCCAGCCGAATCTTATACCCACTTTTAAACTTACATATCAGGACCCTAAACTTATGGCGTAGTTTGTTAACATTAAAACGTATTTTTTAACATGTTTTAGATCGTATCGATGATACACTTATGATGACGTAATTTGTTAAAATTAAAACGTATTTTTTTAACATGTTCCAACCAATGTACGATATATGAGTAAAATATAAAATGAAATAGAGAAAGGTATAGGTATAAAGTGAATAAATATTATAAGTTTAGGGGGCTAATATGCGAATTTGAAAATGTGTATAGGATTCGAGTCGGTTGGAGCGTATTTATAGTATATAATAAAATAGCTACATGAAAAAATATTTCATATTAGGCTCATTTCGATCGTATCGATGATACGAACATAATGGCGTAATTTGTTAAAATTAAAACGTATTTTCTTAACGGCTTTTTACCAATACACGATATATGATTATAACGTAAAATGAAACATTGAAAAGTAAAAGGTGTAAAGTGAATAAACCTTATAAGTTCTAAGTTTAGGGGCTAATATGTAAACTTGAAAATGGGTATAGGATTTGGGTCGGTTAGAACGTGTATATATTATATAATAAAATAACTACATCATAAATTATTCAATATTAGACTCATTTCGATCGTATCGACTATACAAATATAATGACGTGATTTGTTAAATATAAAACGTATTTTTTTAACGTATTTTAGACAATACATGATATATGACTAAAACGTAAAATGAAATATTGAAAAGTAAAAGGTATAAAGTGAGTAAATATTATAGGTTCAAGGGTCAAAAATGTAAAATTTATAATGGGTTCTAAGTTTTGAAGCCTAATACGTAAGGTTAACTACATCAAAAAATAGTCAATATTAAGCTCATTTTGATCGTATTGACGATACGAATATAACGGCATAATTTGTTCAAATTAAAACGTAATTTTTTAGCATATTTTAGCCGATACACCATATATGACTAAAAACGTAAAATGAAATATTGAAAAGTTCAGGGGCCAAATGTGTAAAATGTGAGTTGGGTATAGCGCGGGCCTTGCTGGAGCAGCGCGCGGGTCGTGGCCGGGTCGTAGGCGGGTTTTGGGCGAGAAGGCAGAGAGGGATGGGCGGGTTTTGGACACGGGTCGGATGGAGCGTTTGTGGATCGGAGTTCCTGATAAATGTATAGTATATATAATGGAAAATTAGTATGTTAAAGAAATACTTTATTATAAAGTTAAATATAACTTGCTAATTAGTTAAAAAATAGCAAATTATAAATGCATACAATATATAATATGTTGAGTATATTACCTATATCCAAATTATGTTATATATATATATATATATGGAAGGTTTCTTAATGTAAAGTATTGCTAAAACTTTAATAAATTCTTATTATTTTATTATAGTAACCAATTAGTTTTTTTTTATAATTGTTGTGTTTTATTAAAATGGCAATAATAAGCAAATAAATATACATGGAAAATATTAATGGTATAATTGGAAATAAGTAAGAAAAAATTAATTATGCTAATTATAACGTTATAAACTTCAAATGATATTTTTCAATAAATTTAATAAAATAAAGCTATACTTATGATAGTCAAATAAAGCTACGTATGAATCATACGAGAATGAACTATGTTTTAATGTAATTAATCAAACTTACTACGTATTGATGTAATTAATTCAAAATACTGTAATTACTTATTTGGAAACAATACAAATACGTAAGGGGGAATTGCATCTATATTCTTACAAAACTTATATAATTACACATATATCCTTGTAAACTTATAAACTACATCTATATCCTTTCAAAACTTAAATTACTACGTCTATATCCTTATACCCATTTTATCTATTTTAAAATTATTAAAAAATATCTTTAAAATAATTTAGATATTAAATTCCTAATTTAACCTTGATTTCTAAATCAAAATCTATCAATCCCCCCCAACAAACTTTCTTGTAATTTAACCAGCCAAAAATTGTAATCTAATAAACACCAATACAATCAAATAATCAACTAAAAAGGAGTTTGTATAACAAAAACACAAAAGAAATAAAAGAAACACTAATTGGAGAAGAAAACAAAAGAAATGGCAGGGGAAAAGACAATAATATGTGGAGAAAAAGAAAACGATAATACGTGAACAAAAAGAATCCCAGGGGAGAAGAAACAGAAGGGTGGTCGGCCACGAACAGTAGGAGGCCGACGACTAGCGGTAGGAGGCCGGCGACCTGCAGAGGCGGCAGGCGGCGGGCGAAGAGCAGCAAAGGACGCCGGTGACGAGCAGCAAAGGCGGCCGGCGACTTGCAGAGGCGGTTGGCGACGAGCAGCAGAGGTGGCCGGCGACTGCAGCAGAGGCGGCCGGCGACTGCAGCAGAGGCGGCCGGCGACTGCAGCAGAGGCGGCCGGCGACTGCAGCAGAGGCGGCCGGCGACTACAGCAGGCGATCGAAGAAGAGAAGAAGGCGGTCGGTGATCGGCGATAAGAAGAAGACGGTCGGCGACGAGCAGTAAATGGCCGGTGATTTCCTTCTCAGTTGAGGCTACCTAGGGTTTGCAAGTCCAGCTTTTGAGAAAGAAATGGGGCTGGGTTTTTCTTAGAGTCGATCACTTTGTTGCCAATCATTGATTTTGATTTAAAAATCAAAGGGTAGTTTGGGAACTTAACATCTGCTTAAGATTTTTAATAATTTTAAAATAGTTTAAAATAAATAAAATAAGTAAAATGATATAGATGTAATTATTGAAGTTTTGAAAGGATATAAGTGTAGTTTATAAGTTTACAAGGATATATGTGTAATTATTTAAGTTTGCAAGGACATGAATGTAATTCTCCCATATAAAAATGTATTATATTTTGAGAATAGAAAATCATTAAACACTTTTATTTGACATGTCTTGGCATAAAAAATTAAAATTTATGAAAATACGATTTTTTAATAGAAATAAGTTCACTTTTAATTTTTGGGATAGTTCCCCGAAATGTATTGAACTATCCCCAAAAATCTGTTGTGTGTATCCAACTACCAAAAATGCTATTGTGTGTATTAAAGTTTATTTTTTTGCTATTGTGTGTATCAAATTTTTTTTTAATGTATCAAACTTTATTTTTTCTTCTATTGTGTGTATCAGTTTACCAAAATTACAAGTCATTTGTAACACAATAGTAAAAAATAAAATTTGATACACACAATAGCATTTTTTGTAGTTGGATACACACAATAGATTTTTGGGGATAGTTCAATACATTTCGGAGAACTATCCCCTTTAATTTTCTATTGTACCTTTTTTATTCAAAAAGTTATGTTTTTTTATTTTACATGTTGTTTTTGGAAGGTCAACGGATTTCAAGTAGGGGTATAATCGAACCGAGTCAAGCTGAGTGTTATCAAGTTCGAAGTCGGCACTACTACTCAAGCTCGAAACTCGACTCGAGCTCGATCGAGCTTATATTTTCAAAATCGATCTTGGCTCGATAAAGTACTCGACACTTTCGAGCTCGACTCGGTTAAGTTGCGGAATTTCTTTTTTTACGATTGAACGATGCAATTTCAACAATTTGAACGATACAAAATAGAAAATCTCTACGATTCAAACGGCTTCTTATTATAAAATTAGGTTTTTTTAGTTTTAGGGTTTGATGGTTTATTTTTATAGTACCCTTAAATATGTAATAGTTATAAAGATGAGAGGTAAAAAATATAAGCTTATAAAATTGAGCTCGATTAGGCTTGCAAGCCTGTCAATCCAACTAATTCAATGCTCAAGCTCGGCTTGTTAAGGTACTCGAGTAGCTCGAGCTCGAGCCCAACTTGATTAACTTCAAGTAGATTTCGAGTTTTTCTGAGTCGATCTCGGGTAGCTCGCAAATTGTCTCGACTCGGTTACACCTCTAGTTTCAAAGCAACTTTTAATACCTTTATAAAGGCAAATCAATTTATATTCACAAAATCAACAATACAATACGTCGGAATCTGGCCAAAAACTAGGGCCAAACAACAGCCAACAAAAGGACTAACACTAAAGCGAACCCGCAACTAGGGATGTTTCCTTTCGGTTTGGGCGGTTTTATCCCTCAAACCACAAACCAAACCGCAAGTGACGGTTTGTTAAGTTTCAAACTGATCGGTTTGACATCAAGTGCCTAGATTGGCTAAATCGGACTGTGGTTTAGGCGGTATTGTCTGATCGGTTTATGCGGTTTGAGCCTTATATGGGCTTTTAAAATAAGCACAAATACATAGTTTGATTTCAAAGACAAATTTTTCTTAAATACATATAAATACCCATAATCACATACATATTTATAGAGATGTGAGATAATGGAATCCTAAATCAATACTAATTATTAGAGATAGGTAAACTCAAAAAATTTATAAGATGGAATTGATAAGTAATTACATAAATAGAAGTAATCATAGAAATAGAAAAAATGAAATAGGTTGGAATCGATAATCAATCATAGATAGTGAAGTAATCGGAGAAATAGAAGTTGGAATATATAAGTTGGTGACTTACCAAGTTGGACCGATGAACTTGGTTGGTGTCGAAGTTGAAGTCGGAGTTGTAATCGTGAGTTTGAAATAGAAGCTACTATCTGAATCAAGATCGATTCATAGATTGGAATCAAAGCCAGTGATGTTGAGTTTGAAATCTTGAAACTAGCTTGAAATCGTGAAACTGAAAATTGCAATCGTGAAATTGAAAATTGAAATCGGACGCTCAATCTAATTTAGATTTAGGGATTCAAATTTTAATTTTTAAATTACAAAGGGCCATGATGATTTTCTAGTTGGGTTTGATTTAAAAGAAAGTTGGGTTTTACTTATTTACTATTACTCTTCAGTCTTCAATGGTTATTGATTATATATAAAAACAAATTATGTACATATTTGGCGATCGGGTTGGTCCAAACCGCCTAGGAAAAACACCAAACCGCAGACCAGACCGAACCGCCAGATAGCTCAAACCGCCAAAAACGGTCCGATTTGACTTTGTTTGACCTATTTGAGTAGGGATGTAAACGAGCCTAGCTACTCGAGAGCTACCCGAGCTCGAATCGTTAGAAACTCGAAACGAGCCAAGCCTTAACGAGCTCAAGACTGAAATAGAGCTCGTTTACCAAATGAATCGAGCTCGAGCCTTAAAATCAGGGATCCTTTAGGCTAGTTAGCTTAAACGAGCTTCACATATAATATTATGTATTTTACATTTTATTACTATTATGTATTAGGGATCATTTAGGCTCGTTTAGCCTGAAGAATCAACCGAGCACTAGTAAGCTGGCTCGATTAGCTTAAATATCGGCTCGGCTCGTTTACATCCCTAGGTTTGAGCGATCCAACAGTTTTTCTGAACACCCCTACTCGCAACTGAACTCAAACTAAATCGTGATCATCTAAACAACCTACCATATTGGCAATTTACTAGACGTAAATTACCACACAAGAGTAGATAAGCAAGCTGGTACACACCCAACCAAAACATACCAGAAAAACAGAGTTACTGCATCTAGGGGTGTTCAAAAAAATCCGAATCCGATCCGACATCCGAATACCCGAAAACTTCCGATCTGAAAATATCCGAAAATTCAGACATCCGGATTTTCGGATTCGGATTCGGATAGTGTTTTTTGAAAAATTTCAGATATTCGGATATCCAAAATATCCGATATTTATATTAATATATTATTTTATTAATAATAGATATATCATATATATTAAAAAATTAATAATATATATTATTTTTTGTTTCACATTCTCACTCTCTCAGAAATAGAATTCAGATACATTTCGATAAACCCTAGTTGACTTCCCGATCTGACCTCTGTCGACTTCCTGATCTGACCGACGACGAACGCGACGACTTCCTCTGTCTCCGGCGACGAGCAGATAAGAGCCTCAGACTTCCCTCTGTCGATTTTCTTCTCGATCGATAGCAGCTCAGAGCCTACGACTTCCCTCTGTCGATTTCAAGTTTCAGATCGATAGTATCTTCATCATATTCGAGTTTCAGATTAGTATGTTTCTTCAATTCAACTTTAATGTCGATTTTGTTTGTAGATATAGAATTTTGTTTGTCGATTTTGTTTGCGAGCTTGTTGATAATTAATTTGGTTCTTTTTTTTCATAGATGGAAAATATGGATGCGATAAATGCCGAGTCTAGCAACTCAGATTGCGAGCTTATGGCTGAAAATGATGTGGCTACGAGTGCACCGGGAAAAAGAAAAAAAACAGCAAAACTCAAAGCCTTCAAAAAAGAGAAAAGTAGGAAAACCTCCACGTGCACCCGCACCAACACCCTCTGTAAATGAACCTCCTTCTTTAGTAGGGAGAAAAAGAGATCACAATGGTGGGATCATTATCAAGCATCGGGTACTGAGGATGTTGCTGAATGCATTTATTGTCAAAAACATATTGGTTGTGCAACTCTTAATGGGACAGGTCCTTTAAGAAATCATATTAATAGTTGCAAACAATATCTGGCTAACATTGACAAAAGACAAAAACTTCTTGATCTTGAGTCTAAAACTCGTGTTAGTGATGATGGTTCTGTTGAATTTGTATCAATTCCTAAGTTGTTGGAGTTTAATCAAGATGTTATAAGGAAACCCTTGCTAAGATGTTGATTGTTGATGAGTTGCCATTTTCTTTTGTTGAACGCGAGGGCTTTCGTGAGTTTTGCAAAACAATAAATCTTCATTTTTTGATTCCTTCACGTTCTACCACAACAAGAGATTGTTATAAACTTTTCATTGAAGGAAAAAAGAAGTTGTTAGATATCTTTCAAAACATGTCTTCTAGAGTATGTCTTACCACAGATACATGGACTTCGGGTCAAAATCTTAGTTATATGTGTTTAACTGCTCACTTTATTGATGATGATTGGCATTTGCATAAAAGGATTATTAAGTTTTGTTCGATAGCGGGTCATTCTGGGGTACTAATTGGTAGAGCAGTAGAGAAGTGTTTAGTTGAGTGGGGTATAAGGAATGTCTTAACTATGACGGTGGATAATGCTAGCTCTAATGATTTGGCAATCCAACACTTGAAAACAATTTTTAATCATTGGGAATGTGGCGTGTTAGAAGGTTCTTTTTTGCACATGAGATGTGCCGCTCATATCTTGAATTTGGTTATTAAAGATGGTTTATCTGAAGTAATTCATTCTATGAAGAAAGTTCGTGCTTTTGTTAGATATGTTACGTCGTCTCCTGCAAGACTTAACACTTTTAAATCTTCTATTCAAGAAGAGAAGATTGAGAGTAAAAGTCTTGTTTGTATGGATGTTGAAACACGATGGAATTCAACCTTCTTGATGCTTGATAGTGCTGTGAAATTTAAGAAAGCTTTCTCTAATATGCTTTTGAAAGACTCAAATTGCAAAAAAGAACTTCGAAAGAATGAGGATGGTCTAGTAAATGATACAGATTGGGTCAATGTTAGTAGTTTGTTGCCTTTCTTGAAGATATTTATGATGCTACATTGAGATTATCGGGATCTCGATATGTGACTTCAAGTGATTACATGCATGAAATTTTTGGCATTGGTAGTGTTATCTCTGGGTTTACTAGGCATCCCGATTACTCAATTTGTTCCATGGCAAGTAAAATGCTAAAAAAGTATCAGAAGTATTGGGGGAGTGCTAAATAGCTCAATCAGATTTATTTGTTGCCTTAATTATGACCGGAGACGCAAGTGGTAATATATTGAATGGATTGTAAGGGAAAACTTTGATGAGCTTACTTCCGGTAGCTTTCTTGACAGCCTTATGAAGAATATGCTGATAACACCAAAATTATACATGTTTTGGTTGCGCGTAATCGTATGACTTTACCCCATTTCTCACCCATTTATGATTGTGAAGGATTTGGAGGCCGTGGAACGGAAAAGTACGAAAAAAGGCGAGAAAACGTGAAAAATGCACAAAGTCAAACAGAAGCTACTTGGCGATCGCGAAATCCTCAACCTGGCGCCGCCAAGTTCGACTGAAGAGAAGACCAGAGTTTGACCTAAGTGTCTGGCGTCGCCAAACCAGCAGCTTGGCGATCGCCAGATGACTCCTGGACGTTTTCCTTTAAATATCAGCCTCCTCCTTCAGTTCTAAACATGTTCGATACACGAGGGAAGTACAGAGGAACGAGAGTGAGAGTACGAAAGGTGCCAATACGCTGCGGAAGTCGATCTTCGATCATCTATCGTTGTATTGTCGGTATCATGTCGATGTCTGCTTTTGTGTTGTGTTTATGTTTTCATTATGAGTGAGTAGTTTATTAGTAGTGCTTGTCATGATCGATGAACCTTTATAGATGATACTTTGTGATTAATGTTTACTGGTTTGTTTTGATTAATTGAATGTCTTTTATGGTTCTTTTCTGATTAATATTGTTGTCGCAATTTGAATTCAATTGGTTGGGTGTATTTGTTAGACCAAAGCAGATAGACTCCGAAAGGATAATCAACCTACCTTAGCTTGACCTGGACCAAAAGGTTGTGTTAAGGGGTTACTTTGACCAATAGTGACCAGATAGTAAAAGAGCCATTGCGATATTGATTAGGAAGGATTTACCGATTCTAGATTGTGGACCAAACGATTTAGGATTGGAATTAGGAGGATCATATCCTAGTTTCTCACCATAAATTGCACATGTTAGGGTGTCCCAGACTTAAATTCCTACAATAGTCAAAACAACCAAACCTTCGACCTATTCATATCATCCATATTGGGGATTCACTTTATCATGATAAGCACTGCTGTTTTTCTTTATTATAATCTTAAATCAGTATTTTAATTGTTTTCTTAGTTTTTACTTAGTTAATTGTCTTTTTAAGTATTCAAACCTTTTTCATACAAAACCCCCCTTTTAGGTTAATTAAACCGATTCAGACTTTAGTCTACGATAACTTGACCGTTCCCAGTGGTAGATACGATACCTGGACTTTCCTACACTATATTACTCACGATCAGGTACGCTTGCCTGTATATGTGGTAAAACGGTGGCTAGGCATTAGAGGTTAAAACTTGTTACGCTTTTTATATACGATAATTACCGCATCAAGTTTTTGGCGCCGTTGCCGGGGAACGGTAGTTGTTAGATTTTAGTCTTTATTAGCTTTGTTAATCGATCCTTGTGAGGGATTCTGTCCCTTGCAAGTTTTCTGCTTTTTAGTTTAGTTCGTTATTTTTATTTTATATTATCTCTTTGTTTCCCGCAAGTTGGCCGTAACCGTTTGTTGTGATTTCAGTCACGGCAGACTTGTTAGAGCCATTTGAGGAGCCGGAGAGAGAATTCAGAAAAAGAAACAAAAAGAAGTCAAAAGCAAACAAAGTTCGCCCGAGAACTTTGATTTTTGAGATGGGAGACGAGGCACCGATGTGGACCGCCAGGAGAGCCGCTCCAACTGTACCCACCAATCCGATCACAAAGCCTAACCTGAACAAAGAAATCCCGGGGAAGCTCCTACACATGATCAAGGACCTTACCTTCGACGGGAAAAACGATAGCAATCCTATCGTTCACATGGAGAACTTCGTGGACATTTGTGATCTGTTCAAAACAGAGGCAGACCGGGATGATGCAATTCGTCTTTGGGTCTTTCCTCTAACGCTTACCGGAGAAGCTAGGGCTTGGTTGCGATCCTTAGAGCCGAGCTCAATCACTACATGGGAAGGACTTCGCTCTAAGTTCCTTTCCCGATTCTTTCCACCATCCAAGATCGACAAATTGAGAGCCGAGATCCTATCCTTCCAACAACAAGACGGGGAAACCATATCCGAAGCATGGGAACGTTTCAAGCACCTCCTAAACTCGTGCCCGAGTCATGAGTTGAATAAGAGTGAACAGGTTCAAACTTTCTATAGTGGACTTGCTTATTCCTCACGAGCTACTTTGGATTCATCTGCAGGTGGTGTCTTCATGTACAAAACGCCCACGGAAGGTTACAAGCTCCTCGAAGATATGCTCATACACAACATAGATTGGAGGACGGACAAGCGATTGCAAATCCCGAGGATGGCCGGAAAGATCTCAACCGACTTCGATCCATCCGATGAATTAGCCGCTATGAAAAACCAACAGGTAAAGTTTGAACGCAAAATCGAAGAACTAATTAAATCTATTCATGCTTTGCAGGTTGGATGCTTTGCAAGTTCGTGATCCCGAAGAAAGAAGATAAAGGCAAGGAGAAAGAGAAGGGGAAAGAAAAGGAGAAACAAACGTATTCATATTAAAATAGAGTACAAATTAACATACGACAACGTTCTAAAAATATTAATAATATAATTAGTATAATTATTTAATATTTAACTTTTTATAATTATATATGTATATATATCATAACGGGTAACGGGTAATGGACAACGAAAAAAATCATTTATCCATATCCTACCCACTAAAATTTCGGGTAAACGGGTAATGGGTAAGTGGATAAATGGATAATTTTTCTTTATCCATACCCTTATCCAACGGGTCGAAACATAACAGGTAACGGGTGTACCCTTATCCATTGCCAGCCCTACTTCTACCAGACTAACAATCATGGATAAATATTTAATTAAAAGAAAAACAACCGGGGATTCATCATCGATGCCAGAAAGGAATGATGTTGATAAAAGTAAGCAAAGTCGTGTGGAACCCAACTTAACTGATTTTCCCGCCGACCCTGGTTTACGCAAAAGGATTTTAGATTACAATCATAATGCTCATGATGAAGTTCGTAGAGCATATCTTTTCAAAGGGCCTTGTCAACCTTGAAGCCATGATTTTCCTTACACTTTATTTGGAAAAAAACCTCGAAGATTCAACCCTGCTTGGTTTGATGAATTTTCTACTTGGCTTGAGTATAACGTCAGTAAAATGCAGCTTATTGTTTATGCTGCTATCTTTTTAAACCAAATGTTGGAGATCAAGGAGGCGGTGAGACTTTTGTTGGTTTAGGCTTCACAAATTGGGTGAAAAAGAAAAGCTTCAAATCCATGTCGGAGGTGTTAATAGTTCTCACAACCAAGCTTGGGGTAAGTGTGACGCTTTATTGAACAAAAAGCAACACATTGAATCTATTATCATCAAACATTCCGATCAAGCTAAGATGGATTACAAGTTACGTTTGATTGCATCGATTGATTGCGTTCGGTTTCTCTTGAGACAAGGTCTTGCATTCCGAGGCCATGATGAAAGCGAAGATTCTGATAATAGAGGGAACTTCATCAAGTTGTTGCAGTTCTTGGCTGATCACAATGAAAGCATCAAAGCAGTTACTCTTAACAATGCTCCTGAGAACTTGAAGTTAACCTCACCGGATATCCAAAAAGATATTGTTAATGTTGTTGCGACAGAAACAAGAGAACTTATTATACGTGATATTGGTGATGATTTTTTCGCGGTGCTTGTCGATGAATCCCGTGATGTTTCGACCAAAGAACAAATGAGTGTTGTATTACGCTACGTGGATATGAGAGGATGTATAGTTGAGCGCTTTTTAGGTATTGAGCATGTTCCAAACACCACATCCATCTCGCTTAAGGCGACACTTGATAATCTATTTACAAGACATGGATTAAGTATCTCTAAATTGCGCGGGCAAGGTTATGACGGGGAAAGTAACATGCAAGGTGACATTGGTGGGCTCAAAACACTAATTTGAATGAAAATGAAAGTGCACATTATGTCCATTGCTTTGCTCATCAACTTCAACTTACTCTTGTTGCCATGGCGAAGAAGAACCCCAAAATCTCTAATTTCTTTTTCTTAGTAAACAACGTTGTGAATGTTGTTGGAGGTTCATGCAAATGCCGTGATATGCTTCGAGGTCAACAAGTTGCCAAAGTCTTTGAAGCACTTAATTCCGGTGAAATCCCAAGTGGTCGAGGCCTCAATCAAGAAACTTCTCTTTCTAGAGCGGGTGACACACGTTGGGGATCACATTATGGTACTTTGGTTAGTCTTGTCGCATTGTTTTCATTTGTGATAGATGTGCTTCAGATGATAGGAGAAGATGGATTAACCCATGAACACAAGTATGAAGCTTGTTTGCTATCTAACTCCCTACACTCGTTTGATTTTATCTTTTGCCTACACTTTATGAAGATGATATTGGGGATCACCAACGAATTATCTCAAGCATTGCAAATAAAAGATCAAGATATCGTAAATTTAATGGAATTGGCTGGAGTTTGCAAGAATCAACTACAAATACTAAGAGTTGAAGATGATATATGGGATTCATTACTCAATCAAGTTGCGATGGTTTGTGAGAAACAAGACATTGATGTTTGTAACATGGACGAAATGTTTTCACTTCCCGAAAGGTCACGCCGAAAAGGTCCACAAATGACAAACTTGAATCATTATCGTGTTGAGTTATTTTGCGCTGTCATTGATTTGCAACTTATGGAGTTTGAGAATCGGTTTACTGAGACAAACACTAATTTGCTGATTTTTATGGCCTGTCTAAATCCAAAAGACTCTTTTGCAGCTTTTGATAAGAGCAAGTTAATTCATCTGGCTCATTTCTATCCCAATGATTTTGTTGGGTTTTACTGTGCTCTCCGAACCAAACTGATTCGATGAACACTACAAGTGCGGAAGCGATTTATGGTTAAAACCCTAAAACCACGATCTTTCGTTCTAAGTCATTTAATCGTTTAAAGGATAAGGCTTTTACCTGGATTGCTTGAGTAATAATCCACCGGTGATCAACCCTACGAGCGTTCCTTTAGTAGAACTCAAAAACCCGGAGAAATAACCCAAAACTGAACTGACTTGGTTAGGAGGGGGGCGCCGAGGAGAGAGAGAGGGAGAGGGAATTTTTGGTGGAAACTTTTCTGGGAATTGTTTTTTTGAATGAATCAAATCATAAACCCCTAAGGCTTATTTATATAGCTTATCAGATAGATAGAATCCTTGTCTGATTCAGTTTCCTTTATAATTATCTAACCTTTTTCTTTTTCTTTAAGAAAGATTTTCTAGATAATTACCTTAATTAATTAGATTATCTATTATATATTTATTTTACTAATAAATATATAATTATGTTAATTAATTTAACAACCCTCTAACTTTGGGATTTCTGACTGAAATTACCCAACTGATTTATAATTGACTATTATAAATCCAAACTCCCCATTTCTGGGTTTTATTTGTCTTACTCGATTTATAGGTTCTCACAGGTGTGACCCTCAAGTGTCTTGCAACATTGGATGTGTGATTACTGGTTTGTCAACTTCTGCACATAATTCCTAACAGATCCCACTTGTGCAAGTTGGCAATACCGACTTATTCACACAGACCTAAGGAGGCCCCTAGACAGGCACTTAGGCTAACCAGGTTACAAGAACTCTTATACCCAGATAGGTGATTTAATCTTTTCTGTAAGGAAATAACATTTATGAAACAACTGTTCATAAAATTGGGTATATTTTGGCTTTTCCCTTTGCAACACGATATTTCATCTGTGAGTATGAGCCTGGATTAAGTCAACTCTTAATACTCAAGATTCTGTTTCTTGACTATCCGACTTCTACTGATAGGTAAACGACAAAGAACTAATCAGTTCGTTTGGGCATGGCCATGCACTTCATCAGTCTATTCAGTCAGTCAAGGGGCCCAGAAATATCTCTCTTCAGAGAAGAGGTGTAAATCCCATCTTGCATATCTGCATTTAACACCACGGCTTCCGCTGAATCTAGTTACGCCCTTTATAGCCACCCTGTTACGGCGTAGCGGTTGGACGCACAAAGTATCCAGCAATCCTCATGTCATCAAACCAGATACCTCAGGTAATGGGGACAACCACTGTGAGGTTTACTTATGACAAAATCCAAGAAGTAATTCTCAATCGCGGATCACGTCCGATATTTGCTACTCTATCAAATATCTGTGCAACTTCTGGTCTACAACACTTGTAGCTGTTATTCAACCACTGATCATAACTACCTAGAAGTTCACAATGACTTTAATACCCTATTGGGTTCCCACCACAATAAGTTGTCACGGACAATTTTCGAATGAAAGACTGGGAACTAGTCTCATTCCTGGATTACAAAAACATGCAAAAATTTTTAAAAAGAATTTAAGAGACTAATCTTTGTATAGTCCATATTACATCCTGTAATAATACTAAGATTAATAGCATCTCTTAATTACCTTTTACTGTGTCTATTCAACGTTTGTTAAATACTGATCTCAAACGAAGTATCACCTAACTTCTGTTTAAAACCCTTTGATTAATGTTTACCAGTTTAATCAAAGTTACAACCCAAAACGTTACAAGTCTAATACCCACTGATATTTTATACTTGTTACGGCTAATTTTTGTTTTGCTAACACCATAAAACAAATTTAGACTTCTTTTACCATATTCCCTGTACTTGGAGATCTGGACAAACTCCGAGTTACCCTGAATATGTAAAAGCTATACTGCAACTTCTCTTAGCTGCTGTGTAGATGAACGATTTTTACCTGAAATCGGATAAAATTTCCATTTACCTAGCTGACAAATTGCAGGAAATTTAATTTGGCCTTTTATAATACTTTATAGTTAAAATATAACTTGGTACCTTATCACTAAGTTATTTCAACACACTTGATTATTGATTCCTTTTTAAAGTCAATCATGGCTTTATCTAATTTCAAAGTTTTAAATTACTGATCCTCTTTTGGACTAAAGGAGCAGATTCTATATTTGGTTAATTTGTATCCTATCTGGATTATAATTCCTAGATATACTGAATCAATAATCATGTTTTTCTATTCTAAACTGGATAGAGAATAAACTGGGCTCCCACTAACCTATATGAAAGCTGACTTTTACTCAAAATTTACTTTTGACTTAGTCAAAACTTAGTCAATTCTTTTTTAAGCAATGGTCACCTTAGAATTTCATCATTTATAAAACTGGACTTTGCTCAAATCCTAATTCCAAAACTTGGAACTTTCTAGTTTCATAAATACTGATATTATCAATAACAACTGAGATAATATTCTAAATTCTATAAAGCACATGAGTAATTTAATCTTTGATTACAAGTTACTTTATATAATCTATTACTCATAATTTGTATTACTCCAAAAACACATCCCTTGAGCTTTTAGTATATAGTGTGTTTTTGATAGTTTTCATATATAAGACTTTGTTAGAGTAAACATCAGTATCTAGGATCTAAACTTGAATCAAGTCAAAACTTGACTTCATTCATAATAAGCACAATAGATATTTCAAGACAATATATTTTAGAATTTCAAAACTTTAAAACCATTCAAAATATTCCCAAAATAAAAATGTAAACAATAATAAAATGTAACCATAAAATGTAATCATAAAGAGTACATAACTGTTTTGAAATAAATTTAAAATAGATGTCTTGATAATTATCCTAAAGAAGGATATTTGTGCTTCTGATCCTCTGCAATTCCTGGGCACTCACTTCTGACCACCTGCAATATTCATTTGCACTAGGTATCAGTATACTTGTACATCGAACAAGTAAAAAGTGACAAACTAAGCAATCATAAATATCTGAGGTTTACTTACCTGCTTCATGACGCTTTGGGCAGTTTTGCCTCCAATGACCAATTTCATTGCATGTAAAGCAACGATTTTCGGTCCTTGCTTTTTTTGGCTTAACCTTCTTGCCATTGCCTCTGACGTTCTC
This sequence comes from Centaurea solstitialis, assembly GCA_030169165.1. NCBI lineage: Eukaryota > Viridiplantae > Streptophyta > Magnoliopsida > Asterales > Asteraceae > Centaurea > Centaurea solstitialis. The sequence continues at coordinate 54,342,720 of CM058047.1, read as the reverse complement.
ACGAACCTTGGGTGCACTCTGGATGGCCGGTGCTGGACCCTTCCCTTTGCTGGTGCCTTTATGCCCATTTTTCTTCTTCACTCCTCCGTCCCTCACCATAAGTACATCCTTGGTCTTGCTTTTGGCTCCCATATTCAACTCAGCAGTCTTGAGCATGGAGTGCAATTCGGCTATTGACTTCTCCATGTTATTTATGTTGTAGTTGACCACAAAAGGCTTGTAGTCTTCTGACAGTGAGTTGAGTATAGTATCCGTTGCTAGCTGCAACAGAACTGGGTGCCCTAGCCTTTCCAGATGATCCATGTGTCGTTTCATCTTCATCACATGGTCACTTACTGAGGTCCCTCTGATCATCTTGCACTCGTTAAATGCCTTCGTGGCATCATAACGCTCTGTGCGAGCTTGCGTTTGGAACATGTCTCTCAACTGGCGGATCATGTCATAGGCACTAGTGTTCATGAGCCCTGTTTGAAGATCTAGGCTCATGGTTGCAAGCATTAGACAACCGACATCCAGCAAGTCATCTGTATGCTTCTTATGAGCATTCCTAGTAGCAGCTGGTGCGTTTGCTGGAGGGGCCTCTGGCAAAGGTTCTTCAAGGACGTACCACTTTCTTTCATGCCTAAGTACAATCATAAGATTGCGCTCCCAGTCTAGGAAATTCGGACCGGTGAGTTTATCCTTCTCTAGGATGGATCGGAGAGAAAGATTGTTTGTGTTGGTAACAGTGTTAGCCATCTACATATAAAATAAAATTGGTTTTAACAACTTGTGAATAGACTAATTTCCAATAAAATCAATAAACCCATAAATGATTAGTTATTGGACTAGGATCCTTCATTTCATACGCCCTCATGTGCGTAATGTTCTTGCTCCACCAGGTCGTATTATTTTGGTAGGTAAGGACTTTTACCAATCATATCTAACTGACATGACTCCTAGATCTTTACGGGACAACGGTAATTACTCGTACATGTTTCAGTCCCTCTAAGTGCATTTTGGCCCGGTACCACCCGGTAAACTTAACAGAACTAAAATAGATCTCACCATTTTGGGACTTGGACACTTTACTCTGGCCGGTACCACCCGGAAATAATGCGCAGAGTCGTAGTATCCTCTCTGGCTTGGGGTTTGAACGTGGATGCTCAAGGTGTGTTCTTCTTAGAACACCCGCGTACCTTACGCCTGAGGTGCCCTAGATGGGTCGCACTTACTGATCTATGATTTATCGGGGTTTTAATTTTGAAAACCTTTCAATGTCCAGTTTATTCAGAAAATTGTAATTTATGAAAAACTGATTGTTTAAATAGAAAACTGATGTTTAAACTGACTGTTTCAAACATACGTTGTTTAAAAACTAACTGTTTTTAAAAGGCTCTTGCTAATTAAAACTTATTGTTTTAAAAACATACTTGCTAATCAAAACTAGCTGTTTTGATGACATCCTAGTTGACCAAAACTAACTGTTTTGTCAATCTTGCCTTTAAACAATCTATTTACAATTTTACAGGTTTTATTTTTTAAATATAGTCTACCTTTTAAAAGGTTTTGAAAAACTGGTGACTTTAATTTTAAAACCTACTTAACATCGTGATCTTAATCTAGTTTTAAAACTTTCCTTTATCTTAAAACATCTTGATTAACTAACTATCACGAATAAAATAACCACGTAATTCTACAATTATAAACACGCAGATAACAACCACGCAGTTATGACTAATTATAGGTTTGCCAACTTTTATTCCTAAGGACCAATAATGACCTATATAAAAAAAAAATGCGTAGCTCCCACTGGTTTTAGCACGTTCGTCAGGACTCCAGAAAAATTTCTTGCATGGCTCCCACTGGCCTCGGTATCCTTGATGGAACTCCGAAAGAAAAATAATAAAATTCTATCCTAAGGTCATTATTACAATAGGGGTTGTAAGTGGCACGCAGGCCTCCCCATAATTTTCCAAAAGGGTCTAAGTTGGCAAGCCCATATGAAATTTTCAAGCAACCACACACATATATATATATATATATATATGCAATATAATAAAGCAATAAAAGAAGCTTAGATCCGTTAAAATTATTTCATGCCGTTAATCGTAAAAATTGGTTTTAATAAACTAACTGTTTTATAAACCAATAAATATTTCGAAAAAGAATTTTCTTATAAGATTATTTTATAAAGCGAAAATTACGAAATATTCGTCTTTTATCCAAAAAAAAAACATATCAAACTAGGTTCTCCGAACAAATTGGTCGGGAAAAACATTAACCTGTAAACTGTGTCACGGTTTGATCAAACGGATCAAATGATCAGTTATAAGTTTAATAAAACTTTTAAACAATTATTTGAACAAAAAATAACTGAACAAAATTAATGTGGGTAAAAAGGTCTAAAACCTATTAACCCTCTTGGGCCATAAACTTGGTCCAAGATTTCTGGGTTTCGGGCCCGGTAACGATTAGGCCCAATTAAAACGAAAAGCCCAAAACGTGACCTGTGATCGATTGATAGCTCGTCGCTGATCATGCAATCGCCATCGACCACCACCACCTGGTGATGATCGATTGACTTTTCGACGCAAAAGATCTCCGGTTATAGCCGTTCTCGCGACGTGAACAGATCTAGTCAACGCTAGTTTCGCGGCGCGAGCAGATCTGGTTACCACTGGCTTCGCGGTGCGAGTAGGTTTGATCAAACAATCGCACCCACTACCGGCCCTTGACGTTGGCAATAGCAATCTGCTACTACCGTCGCCGCCGTCCGGCAATCGTGAACAAGAATACCACAATCGTCGGTCTCTACAACCGACACCGTCACCTCCGAAAGCCATCAATGCCGCCATCGAGTACCGCCACCACCACGATAGCAGCAGCGATCGGCCGCCACCACCGTGGCATGGCCGATCGGTGTTTATTCGAAAAACCCGGCGCACGACGGTAACGCTAAAGCGCCACCGCCGCCGCCCTCTCCGTTGAACAGACCACCACCGCTCACCACCACCGGTGATGGCAACGGCGCCAAAGCACCACCACTGCCACCAGCGGTAAACGACAGCAGTAGCAAAAGGACCGCTGCCGCCATCGCCTTCGCGGCGATTGAAAAACATGAACCGCCGCCACCACTGTGGCTGCCTTAGCCGATCGGTGGTGCGGCTGCTGATGCCGCCACCACACACCGTGGTGCGGTTGATGGTTGAAAACGACAGCCTATGCCGCCACCACTCACTGTGGTGCGGCCGTGGCCATTAGGGTTTGACGGTGATCGAGCGAAGAACCCCTCCGCCGCCGTCCAAAGACAGCGGCGATCGCCTCTTGGTGATTCCGATCAACGTCCAACGCCACCACCACAAGCCATGGGGTGGTCGTCGATAACCATAACCAACGCCGCCACCACAACCGGTGGTGTGGCCATTGGTTTTAATAAATGCCGGTGCCGCAACCATCACCGTGGTGCGGTCGGCGATCGATGGAGTGGGGCTGGGCAATGAAGCCATCGCCGCTCGTGGCTTGTGAAACCACCGCCTGCCACCAATCTGGTGGTCTGGCACGATTGTCGGAGAGCACGGCCACCACCGGTCTGGTGGTGTGGCCGCTGTGGTTGGTGATCACGGCCGCCACCGTTCACGGCCACCACCGTTCACGGCCACCACCGTACTGTGGTGCGGTCCGGTGGTCGAAACCAGCAGCCAACGTCGCTACCACAAACTGTGGTGCGGCCGGCGTTTGTTTTGTGTGGCTAGGTCTCGCCGGTGATCGGCTTGGTGGTCTGGTCGGCCAACTGCCGCCGTTCCACCGCTGATCATTAGTTACTATTTCGATAAAGATAAGACTTATAAAAATCAGATTTTTAGTGAAAATTTAAGATGCAAAAACAATTTTGAACGGATCAGTTAAGCAGTTTAAGCAAAGATTAAGAACGAAAAACTGTGGCTCTGATACCACTGTTGGGTTTTACTGTGCTCTCCGAACCAAAATGATTCGATGAACACTACAAGTGCGGAAGCGATTTATGGTTAAAACCCTAAAACCACGATCTTTCGTTCTAAGTCATTTAATCGTTTAAAGGATAAGGCTTTTACCTGGATTGCTTGAGTAATAATCCACCGGTGATCAACCCTACGAGCGTTCCTCTAGTAGAACTCAAAAACCCGGAGAAATAACCCAAAACTGAACTGACTTGGTTAGGAGGGGGGCGCCGAGGAGAGAGAGAGGGAGAGGGAATTTTTGGTGGAAACTTTTCTGGGAATTGTTTTTTTGAATGAATCAAATCATAAACCCCTAAGGCTTATTTATATAGCTTATCAGATAGATAGAATCCTTGTCTGATTCAGTTTCCTTTATAATTATCTAACCTTTTTCTTTTTCTTTAAGAAAGATTTTCTAGATAATTACCTTAATTAATTAGATTATTTATTATATATTTATTTTACTAATAAATATATAATTATCTTAATTAATTTAACAACCCTCTAACTTTGGGATTTCTGACTGAAATTACCCAACTGATTTATAATTGACTATTATAAATCCACACTCTCCATTTCTGGGTTTTATTTATCTTACTCGATTTATAGGTTCTCACAGGTGTGACCCTCAAGTGTCTTGCAACATTGGATGTGTGATTACTGGTTTGTCAACTTCTGCACATAATTCCTAACAGATTTTTCTAAAATGGAGCTTTTGATACTTGATGATTAGCTGGAGACTTATATTGCTAATATGTGGACGAATCCAAAGTTTTCCAACCTAAAAGAGATAAGTGTTCTGGCGTAGAAAATGGTGGAATCAAAAAAGGATAAGGTGTTCACTCTTGTGTACTTGCTTATAAAACTAGCAATGATATTGCCGGTTGCGACTGCGACAGTTGAGAGGACTTTTTCAGCTATGAACGTCGTGAAGAATAGGTTGTGCAACAAAATGGGAGATCAATGGATGAATGATTGCTTAGTTACTTATATTGAAAAAGATGTTTTTACCGAGCTTGATAATGATGATATCGTTGATAAGTTCCAAAAAATGAAAACTCGTCGAGGTCAATGTTAAATATGTTAAGATCGTATATTATCGATATAAATATATAAATATTGTTATTTTGGCTTTTTTTTCATAATGTTAACGTATATTTTTGTTTTGTTATATTTTATATCATGCTCCCCTACTGTGAATTCCTAGCTCCGCCCCTTCTTTAATAAGTTATAGTTGATAATTAATAACCAAATATTTAAAATTTATTTTAATAAGAACAACATAACAAACATGTTAGCTAGAATTAATGTAATTACTATCATGAAATAATCATTAATAAATTAATATATAAACTCGTAGTGAAAATTATCATAGTTTTTTATATGTATATTTTGTTCTAAATAAATAATATCTACATGTATATAATATCAACATATTATAGACAAATTTACATTTTAGACTAGTCCTTCACTCCTTGTAAAGAAACTCGTTTTTAGTAATTGATAAAAGAAATTCTATAGTTACCTGTTTGGAATTACAAAAATAAAAATAAAAAAATAACTCAAATAAAAATAAAAAATTATATAAAATGAAAGAATTACGTATAGCCATAGATTCATGCCGAGACCACAAGTATTGACTTTTAACCAAAAGAACATTCATGAGATGGGCCATATGTCCAATATCTTGTTGTCTTAATGATATAATCATATGGTATCTTATGTTTAAAAAAAATCAAATATCATATTAAATTGTTGTATCATATACCGATGTATGGAAAAGCTCAAACATAAAGTCTGGTTTAGGCTGAGACCAAAAAAATAGGGCATTGTAACGTTAAAACCCCATTAAACCAACCCCTTTTTTATAAATAACTGTGCATTTGTGGATCAGCTTACGCACACCGACTAATTCCCATGGCGACCACAAATTTCCTAGAGTAATCGTAGGTAAACCTCCATAGCTATTCGAACCTTGTGTTTTTTTTCACTACATCCCTTTAAGGTTGTAGCAATGCGCCACAGTCCAACTAGTTCATCAAACCAACTTTTCTTTCAAGGGCCCGATTAAAAGCCTAGAAAACCCCATCTGAAAAAGCTCGATTAGCCATCTTTCAACTCAAAGCCCTGCTAAGTTGTGGCTCACAAAAAGCATCATTTAGTATGTTTACCTAAAACGGGCTTGGAAGGCACGATCCTTGCTCATCTCTTGTATCATACGAAAATTTTGTTTTGTTAAACATATACGTAGAAAAATCCACCATGTAAAAAAGAAAATGTGACCATACAAAAATAACAATGATCACATAGAACTAAACGTACATGGAAGAAAGATAATGGAAACCATAAAATGCAGATAAGTTAACGGATAAAGTTGTATCTTATATTTTTTTAATAATCGGTATTTAACAAAGAAAGAAAAGAAAATAAAAGAGTTATTTTTGGAAATGTTTGAGATCCACACGTCATTTTAACTCAAGAAGTCTTCTTTGTATCTCATTAGATAGAAAATCCCTTTACGAAACTTCAAGGCTGTGCTTGGCAAGCATAAGCTAGCTTATAAGCTAGTTCATCCAAACATGTATTAGGAAGCTAGCTTATAAGCTAGCTTTTTGAAACGCTACTTCGAGTAGCTTATGAGAAGCTTATTGTAGCTTTTTCCAATTATACTCTTATTAATATTAATTATTAAATTTAAAGATACCCTTTTTGGTCATTTTACATACTCATAAGCTAGTTTTTGCCAAACAGAACTTGTTCATAAGCTAGCTTATCAACTACTAGCAAGCTTATCAATCAACAGCTAGCTTATCAGCTACCAGCTAGCTTATAAGCTACGTTTGCCAAACATAGCCCAAACCAATTCACTTGTTTTTCATTTTAAAGGTTGTTATTTACACATATCAAAAAGCAAAAACACTTGTTTTTATATGTATTGTTTTTCCAACGGTATTTAATTTGTTTGGGACCACTTACTTGATGCCACAAAAATAAAAGTAAAAAGTGCGAGTTTTAGTAATGTCCTAATGGGATAAAATTTAAAGTAAGACCGCTAAACATTTCAAATCAATAAAATAAGTATTATTGTCTTTGTCTAAAAATAAATTTAATGATTTATTTTTAATTTTTTAACATCTACATCCCGTCTATACCTACTTTATTTATAATAGAGAAAAAAAACTTAATATCTCTATGAAAAATTATATCTAGTTTCAAACTTTCAATAGTTTTTTAATTTAAATATTTTTGACATTTATTATTATAAATTTTTTTGAACAGCATATGCTTCACGTATAAGTTTTTTTTTTTTTGACATTAATTGTACTATTAAAACATCCAATAATCCAACAAAAGTTTTTTTTTTTACCTCTTTTCTTCTTTTAATTTCATTGGTTGATTGAATACATATATCAAGTTTCTAGAGAATTATCAAATTTTGAAGAGAAATTCAATTTGTATCCTAATTTTTTTGATTTAAAGAGATTTTTGTTGAGATTTTATGGATACAAAACATATATATAAGACAAATATATTAAGCACGGCGGAATAAAGTTCACAAAATCTCAATCAATAGATCCAACCAATTCAGATATAAACACAATCTAAGGGGATTATCATATATACCTTTAGGCTTATCGGGAGGATTGTCTGGAATGGTTGCGGGGAATACATCGCTACTGCACCACCACGAGATAGACTGCTACACCGCCTTTTAGATTATCGGAAACACAAATCAAACTGATGTGTGGGTATGCGTCGATTGGGAGAGAGAGAGAGAGAGAGTGTTGAGAGGGTTTTTCTCTAGGTTTTTTTTTTGTGGTAAAGATAACTAAATGAATAAACCTTTTAGGTTTACCATGTTTATATAGAGATAAATATGATAACACCCAAGCCCGTTTAATTAATAAGCCTGTGGACTTGTAATTAAACTAGAAACTCATTTAATTAGTAAACCATTAATTAAATAAACCCTTTATTAATTAATTGACTATTAATTAATTTATCTATATAAAATATTAAACTAATATTTTATATATATCCTTATAAACAATAAATAACCATCTATTATTTATATCTCTCTAAAAAGTAATAGAACTAATTAATTATTTCTCCATAATAACTTGTATATCCAATTTATCTCTAATTGGGTGTGTGGCAGTGCGACCCACTAGTATCTTATAACATTGGACACGGTAAACCCTTGTAACTGTCTTGCATATAATCCTTACAGACTTCCACTTGTTCGAGACAAGTAACACGACTGTCTACCATTAGCCTAAGGAGATCCCTAGACAAACACTTAGGTTAACCAGATTATAAGATCTCTTATATCTAGAGATAGAATTAACTTGAATTTGTACACAAGTTCATTCATTTTACATCGTGATATTTCTAAAGTGAGTTTTAGACATGGAGTGGAGGAATCAATCTTAAACTCAAGTATTTCTTGACTCTGATCTCGACTGCCTGCTGTAACGGATATTACCAAACAACAACTGTCATTTTATCCGAGTGTGGCCACGTATTTCTGCTAGTCTTAATCGTCAAGGGGCCGGAAATATCTCTCCTTAAAGGAGGTGTAAATCTCATCTTGACTATTTGTATTTGGATACACGGCTTCTGCTGCATCTAGACACGCCCCTTATAGCCACCATGTTATGGTGTAGCGTTAGGATGCGCTAAGAGTACAGAAATCCCCATATTTCCAAACCAAATATCTCAGGTCTGAGGACAACCTATCATCAAGTTAATGCTCATGACTCAGGGTCCATGGAGCAGACTTGAAACTGGTCACATCCAATACCCAAACACTCTGATGAGTATCTATGAATATTTGGTCACATCGCTTGTGCTTTTATTCTCTACTTTGAATAAATCATCAAATATTCATAATAGTGTTACAACCCTGCTGCAATTCCCACCACAACAAGTAGCTACGAAAATTTTGACTTTTCGCAAAACCTTTGCAAAAATCATGGATAAGTTAAATATGCTAAAATTGGTTAATTTGAAACAATCATGAATAAAAATCCTCCTATTTCAAGCACACTATGAAATAAAACGTTACATGATATAGAGTTTCAAAATTAAACCATAATAATAATCAATAACATAAACTAGCTACTAGTATCCAGGTACTGCATCCTTATAGAATTAGCATGGACCTCATGCTTTGCTCTAGCTAGCGGTTTTGTCAGCAGATCTGCATCCCTACTAGTATCCACATAATCCTTAAGCTTTTTATATTATTTGATTAAATACCTAAACTTGTTTAACCAAATTTTTTTCTCTAATGAATGTTTAACCCTATGTTGAAGTACTTCTGAAACACATGATCTGGAATATAATATATCTAACTTAGATTTCTTGATCTTGATCTCCCTTGAGTCATGTCCAAAACAATCAAAACCAAACGTGTGCCACTTACCCGGATGGCGTTTCATAAAAATCAAGTTTCATAAATTTCACAATGTACAAGATAAATTCGATACGAGACACGATGTAACAAAACGTGGAATTGTTCAAACATAGAACTCAACAATGTAAAATAAAATCAATGACAAAGTTCAATAATTCATACGTATATATGTAACTCCACATTTCGTTGACCACGTTCACATGGTTAATCACAAGGTGGTGAACCACCTTTAGGATGGGTTAACTACAGCAAGTAGTTGTCCCACGAGTCAAAAGAAATGAAATCCATACCTTAGTTCAACTTGAGTAAGAAGATACGATTGAACGGAAATTTACGGCAAAGATTGACTTGTCTGCGTGCCTAAGAAACGACGAGTTGTTATTGCTTGAATGACATAAGACTCACACGCTAATAACTAAAGTAGTGCACTTAGGTCTTAAAGGTATTAAAACAACCCAATATGAGGTACGAACAGCCGGCCATACGTTACGGAACCAAACTCAAAAGTCGGTCGCGCTCACTTTCATTTCTGCAATTTCAGCTTTTTAACGCTGTGTTCACAAGCGTTTTTCTCCCATTTAGAGGCCAATACAGACTACAAGTTCTAAACGAAAGTTGTAGAACGGCCTCTTATGGTTCTACTCAATTTGGAATCATCGCATTTGGATTATCCGTTGATTTTATACGGATTTTACAAGAAAGCAGGGACTGGTCCGTAACTGCAGTGACCAGCCCCAAAAACGCGATGTTTAGACCCATTTCGAGTTAGAACTGGGTCTGACTTTCTAAATACGAAATGAAGTACATACTAAAGGCTATCTAACTGCAAAATTTCAGCTCAATCGGAGATACGGTCCGAGAGTTATAAGCTGCCAAAGCTGCTGACTTTTACCAAATTCTCTAAACCGAATTCTGATTTTTCCCAACTTATGCTACGATGATCAAAACTTCGAAATTTACTGCATGCAAGCGTTAAAACCACTAAATAAAGTTCAGAGGTTCTCATCCTAAGCTTAGTCACGTCGTTTTGGTCTCTTAGACATTAAATCGAATACTTGGTGAGCGATTTAACGAACTGATAAAATCTTATCAGTTTGTAACTACACTTTACCCAATTGATTCCTACTACAACTTTCACCAAATCAAAGTAGTATAAACTTATATAACAACATAGTTTATCCATGCAATCGATAAACTAAACTTAAACCAAAATTAAAATTTCATCTCTATTAACTAATACATACAACTCAATAAATGGATAAGAAATTATACCTCTAGGGAGGATTTAAAGAGGAGAATACGAATATGAAGCTAAATATTTGGTTCCTTGGATGAATTTGGAGATATTGGCTTAAACAAGAAGATGAAGAATTGGGAGGATGGTGATGGTGATGAAACTCAGATGAAGGAAACGTGAGAATGAAATCTCACATGCCTAAACCTTGGTTATGTACTTCAATTAATTGCTTACTCAACAAGTATATGGAGTTTACTATTTTGACGAATTTAACCCCTCAACTATATTTGGGTTGACAATTAAGTACGGTACATAAACGAGAGGTTACATACGGTTTTTAAAAAAACGGGTCTTACAATTCTTCCCCCCCTTAAAAAGAAGATTTCGTCCCCGAAATCGAATTTAGATAGGAAACTTACAGCGATCGAAGAATTCTGGGTATTCTCGCCGCATAGTTCTTCCGTTTCCCACGTCGCCTCCCGTTCCGAGTGATTCTTCCAAAGAACTTTTACAAAAGGAATCACTCTCTTACGTGTACCTCGTTCATCACGATCAAGAATCGCTTCAGGCTCTTCGCGATAAGACAGATCAGGTTTTATTCGCTCCAACGGATAATCAATGACGTGAAGGGGGTGATATTTGTATCCTCGAAATGAAGATACACGGAAAACGTTATGAATGTGAGATAATTGTGGCGTTAGAGCTAACCGGTAGGCTACAGCTCCAACCCTTTCAAGAATCTCAAAGGGCCCAATATATCTCGGACTCAACTTTCCTTTGAGACCGAAACGTTTAACACCACGAGTCGGCGAAACCTTTAAGAAAACTTTATCTCCCGGTTGGAACTCGATAGGTCGTCGTCGCTTGTCGGCATGGCTCTTTTGACGAGCCTGAGCCTCTTTCATCTTTTGACGTGCAATCTCAACCTTCTCGGTAGTAACTTGTACCAATTCTGGGCCCTCGAGAACATGTTCTCCAACTTCATTCCAACAAGTCGGTGTTCGACATCTTCGACCGTAAAGTGCTTCATACGGGGCCATGCTGATACTCGGCTGCCAGCTATTATTATAGGAGAACTTGATCAAATATAAGTAATTATCCCAGCTCCCATGCCATTCTAATGCACACGCTCGGAGCATATCTTCAAGTGTCTGAATTGTACGTTCAGATTGTCTGTCGGTTTGTGGATGAAAGGTCGTACTAAAATTCAAACGAGTGCCCTAAGCTTTATGCAAACCTTCCCAAAATCGAGATGTAAAACAGGGATCTCGATTGGAAGTAATCGATATAGGAGTGCCATGGAGACGAACTATCTCACGCTGGAATACTTCTGTCAGCTTATCGATAGACCAAGATTGTCGGACCGGAAGAAAGTGAGCTGATTTCGTCAATCGGTCAACCACTACCCAAATTGCATCATGCTTCAAGGTTGTGCGGGGTAGTCCGACTACGAAATCCATAGTGATGTTTTCCCACTTCCACATCGGAATGTTCAACGATTGAAGAAGGCCTCCCGGACGTTGATGCTCAATTTTAACTTGTTGACAAGTGAGACATCGGGATACAAAGTCGGCAATATCCCGCTTCATTCCAATCCACCGGAAATGGGTCTTTAAATCACAATACATTTTTGTGGTGCCCGGGTGAACAGAAAACATAGAATTGTGAGCTTCGGTCAGGATAAGATCTTTAAGATCTGAGTTATTCGGAACACAAAGACGGTCCCGAAACCACAACACATGATCATCATCAATTCTAAACTCGGAACTAGGAGTCTCTTGTGCTTGTTGGAAGTTTGCCCACAATTCACTATCGTCTTGTTGGGCTTCTTTGATTCGAGAGATTAGAGTCGGTTCCACCGTTAGGCTTGCTAGAATTCCCGTTTGCGAACTCGGATAGATTTCCAGTCTGAAACGTTAGATTTCCGAAGCCAACTCTGTAGGAACGACTAAAGAGAAAACCTGTTCCACAGGTTTACGGCTTAAGGCATCAGCGACGACATTAGCTTTGCCTGGATGATACTGTATCTGAACATCATAATCTTTCAGAAGTTCGAGCCACCTTCGTTGGCGCATATTTAACTCTTTTTGAGTAAATATGTATTTGAGACTCTTATGGTCGGTGAAAACTTCACATGTTTCACCGTACAAGTAATGACGCCAAATTTTGAGTGCGAAGATGACCGCAGCCAATTCGAGGTCGTGAGTCGGATAATTGACTTCATAAGGCTTTAACTGACGAGAGGCATAAGCGATCACTCTTCCGTTTTGCATAAGAACGCAACTGAGACCTTTCTTTGAAGCATCACTATAAACTTGAAACCCGCCGGTGCCAGACGGCAATACAAGAACAGGCGCGGTAACCAAACGATGCTTCAATTCCTCAAAACTAGATTCTTGCTCGGCACCCCAATTGAATTTGACTCCTTTTCGAAGCAATCGGGTTAACGGTAGAGATATTTTAGAGAAACCTTCAACGAAACGACGATAATAACCGGCCAGACCAAGAAAACCACGAACTTCAGATACGTTCGTAGGTCGTGGCCATTTAGTGACAGCTTCAATTTTCGCCGGATCAACTTTGACGCCTTCGGCAGAGATTACGTGTCCGAGAAAAGAAACTTGATCCAGCCAGAATTCACATTTGGAAAGCTTTGCGTATAACTTTTCCGCTCGAAGAGCTTCCAAAACGATTCGAAGATGTTGCTCATGTTGCTCTCGCAACTTTGAGTATACTAAGATGTCATCTATAAACACGATAACAAAGTCATCGAGGTAATCTTTGAAAACCCGATTCATAAGATCCATAAAGAATGCCAGAGCATTGGTTAACCCGAAAGGCATAACCAAGAATTCGTAATGTCCATAACGAGTTCTAAATGCGGTCTTCTGAATGTCACAATCTCGGATACGAAGTTGATGGTACCCGGAGCGAAGATCAATTTTGGAAAAGTATCGTGCCCCTTGTAATTGATCGAACAGATAGTCGATTCTCGGCAACGGATACTTGTTACGGATCGTTACTTTATTAAGCTCCCGGTAATCGATACAAAGGTGCATCGAACCGTCTTTCTTTTTCACAAAGAGAACTGGAGCCCCCCCAGGGAGAAACGCTAGGTCGAATGAAACCCTTCTCTAATAGATCATCGAGTTGGGTTTTAAGCTCTTTCATTTCACTTGGAGCCATACGGTAGGGGGCCTTGGAAATTGGAGAAGCTCCCGGGATCAGATCGATGGTGAATTCAACTTCCCGAACAGGTGGTACACCCGGTAAATCGTCGGGAAACACATCAGGAAAATCTGAGACAACAGGTACCGATAAAGAGGAAGACTCTACACGTTCAAAAGTTTGCAAAGAGGCTAGGAAATCTTCGGTACTTTGAGAAGTAAACCGCGTCACGGTAATAGACGCTAAAGCACTGACATCTTCTTTTGGGGTACCTCCTTGGAAGATTGCCTCTGGTTTGTCAACATCCCCAAACACAATCTGTTTGGCTCTACAGTCTATTGTTGCTCGGTGATGGTACAACCAGTCTATTCCCAAAATTAAATCAAAGTAGGACATACGCATCGGAAGTAGAGTGACCTCCCATATGCGGTCCTCAATAAGCAACGGACAATTTGAAAATTGAGTTAACACACAAATGCTACCACCCATAGGACTAGATATCACGACTGGGAAATCGGTGGTTTGCTCATAAGGTCTCAACTGGGACTCTAACCGACCAGAAATGATGGAGTACCTCGCCCCTGTATCAAACAACGCATAGACTGATAAACCAATTAAATTTACATGGCCAGAGATCATACCCGCTTGAGATTTGTCACCGGGTAATGCAAAGACTCGTCCACCGGTCGTTGTCGCTGGTTGTTTCCCTTTGCTTTTTTCTTTGCCAGTTCCGATCTGAGCTTTCGGCCAATCTTTGGCCATGTGTCCCTGTTCTCGACAGTTGAAACAAGAACCAGTCATCTTTAGGCACGGACCCGGTCGATGACGTAGATGGCACCGATCACAAACATGAGCAGGGCTTGAAACATTTTGACTCCCACTACTAGACAACACTGGAAGTCGTGGCGTGGATTGATTTGAGCTCTTCTGCGAGTCGCTGTTCGACTTTGATTTCACAAAACGAGGGTTGCTTCGGAAAGATTCAGATCCACGCTTCTTATTATCACCACGTGAGATTAACGATTGTTGTCGTGATTGATCGATGTTCTTAGCTGCATCGGCCACTTCAGAAACGGTACTAAAGTGATGATTCAAAAGTCGATCCTTGTACCTGGAGTTGAGAGTCCATTTAAACTTGTCGGCTTGTTGTACTTGGGTGCCTGCGGTACTGCTTGCAAACCGAGAAAACTTGAGAAAACGCGCCATGTAGTTTGAGACGGTTTCGTCCTCGCCTTGCTGGATGGTTGCATATTCACGCACATAAGCATCCCGATCAGCCAACGTGAAGTATTGCTTGAAGAACAAGTGTTTGAAGTCATCCCACGATAAGTTCCTAACAGATGGATCAGTTTGGATGCATGCTTCCCACCAGTTGTTTGCTTCTTTTTCAAACTTGTAAGTGGCCAAACGGACTTTGTACTGATTTGGAACCTCTAAGACATTGAAAATCTTCTCGATATGCCGAATCCAGTGATCGGCATCGATGGAATCAACAGCAACAGAGAAGGATTGAGGTTTCTGTTTGTTAAACCTCTCCAGCCAAGTATGGATTTCTCGGTTGGGTTACGAGAACCAGACCCAGGATTTCTCGTATTTGGCGTAGGTCCGGGAGTTGGATTAGATTGAAGATTTTGTGCTGCTTGTTGCATAGCCTCAATGGCTTGTTGAAGATATTCAGGCATCATACTTGACATAGTCTCACGGACAACATCGGCGATATTTGTTCCGCTTGTACCTCCGACTGGGTTAGGGGGTGGGTTACCCTCGGGTTCAGATCTGGATTTACGTGGGCGACCACGTCTCGACATTCTATAACAGAACAATACCAAGATCAAAATTTCAAAACAACTATCGAGCAAAATACGGCAACCAGAATTAAAATCTAATCTACCCGTTCCTATATCTACCCAACACTCACAGGTCAAGCTTAATTAGTCTACAAGTCGAAACATATGCTCTGATACCACATTTGTAATATCCCCCGTTCACGTACTCCGAAACAGGGAACGTCACTAACGGGACTTAACATAACTATATAATGATTTCAGAGCTACTAATACTGTAAAAGAGTTTACCACTTCTATAACATGGTTTTACAGTCCCAAAAATTACATTACAAAAGATGACTGTAAACCTAGAACGTAGGTAATAGTAGCTGGTTAAAGTCTCCAAAAGTTACGCTCGGTCTCTCGTCCCGTCCCCAAACTGCTTACTTCGAACCTGCCGTGTCAGAAAACGAAAGAACACGGCTGAGACAGGGCTCAGTGAATGGATTATAAAATAACTTCGGAATACAATAAAATAAAATCTATAACGATGCGGAAGACTTTCAATTCAAATTAAAACACGCGGTAACTCAAAATAATTCACAATTCAATTTCAAACATAATAAAAGTATAATCCGTCAATTCCTGTTCAAGTGTTCATGGGGTGGCCAAACCACACGAACTATCGGGTCGGCGTGCGGGCACACACACTCGGGTCCCCCGTGAATTTAACCACGGTCACAAGTCTATGGGTAAGGTCCTAGGATCGATCCATCCGCCCTGGAGCCAACAAAGTCGGCCTAGCCCTTGGGGTGGGTTCACGTAAGCCACTAATGGACTTAACCCCGGGACCGAGTTCACCTGCAGGACGCCGTGACTACAAAGCCGCCACAGAAGGCATCCCAACTAACGTGCCCATTAATTGGGTCATGTCCAAAATAATCAAAACCAAACGTGTGCCACTTACCCGGATGGCGTTTCATAAAAATCAAGTTTCATAAATTTCACAATGTACAAGATAAATTCGATACGAGACACGATGTAACAAAACGTGGAATTGTTCAAACATAGAACTCAACAATGTAAAATAAAATCAATGACAAAGTTCAATAATTCATACGTATATATGTAACTCCACATTTCGTTGACCACGTTCACATGGTTAATCACAAGGTGGTGAACCACCTTTAGGATGGGTTAACTACAGCAAGTAGTTGTCCCACGAGTCAAAAGAAATGAAATCCATACCTTAGTTCAACTTGAGTAAGAAGATACGATTGAACGGAAATTTACGGCAAAGATTGACTTGTCTGCGTGCCTAAGAAACGACGAGTTGTTATTGCTTGAATGACATAAGACTCACACGCTAATAACTAAAGTAGTGCACTTAGGTCTTAAAGGTATTAAAACAACCCAATATGAGGTACGAACAGCCGGCCATACGTTACGGAACCAAACTCAAAAGTCGGTCGCGCTCACTTTCATTTCTGCAATTTCAGCTTTTTAACGCTGTGTTCACAAGCGTTTTTCTCCCATTTAGAGGCCAATACAGACTACAAGTTCTAAACGAAAGTTGTAGAACGGCCTCTTATGGTTCTACTCAATTTGGAATAATCGCATTTGGATTATCCGTTGATTTTATACGGATTTTACAAGAAAGCAGGGACTGGTCCGTAACTGCAGTGACCACCCCCAAAAACGCGATGTTTAGACCCATTTCGAGTTAGAACTGGGTCTGACTTTCTAAATACGAAATGAAGTACATACTAAAGGCTATCTAACTGCAAAATTTCAGCTCAATCGGAGATACGGTCCGAGAGTTATAAGCTGCCAAAGCTGCTGACTTTTACCAAATTCTCTAAACCGAATTCTGATTTTTCCCAACTTATGCTACGATGATCAAAACTTCGAAATTTACTGCATGCAAGCGTTAAAACCACTAAATAAAGTTCAGAGTTTCTCATCCTAAGCTTAGTCACGTCGTTTTGGTCTCTTAGACATTAAATCGAATACTTGGTGAGCGATTTAACGAACTGATAAAATCTTATCAGTTTGTAACTACACTTTACCCAATTGATTCCTACTACAACTTTCACCAAATCAAAGTAGTATAAACTTATATAACAACATAGTTTATCCATGCAATCCATAAACTAAACTTAAACCAAAATTAAAACTTCATCTCTATTAACTAATACATACAACTCAATAAATGGATAAGAAATTATACCTCTAGGGAGGATTTAAAGAGGAGAATACGAATATGAAGCTAAATCTTTGGTTCCTTGGATGAATTTGGAGATATTGGCTTAAACAAGAAGATGAAGAATTGGGAGGATGGTGATGGTGATGAAACTCAGATGAAGGAAACGTGAGAATGAAATCTCACATGCCTAAACCTTGGTTATGTACTTCAATTAATTGCTTACTCAACAAGTATATGGAGTTTACTAATTTGACGAATTTAACCCCTCAACTATATTTGGGTTGACAATTAAGTACGATACATCACGAGAGGTTACATACGGTTTTAAAAAAAACGGGTCTTACAAAAACATTCATTATAACAAGTTTAGGAATTAAACCATTTTTAAACATAAAATTTAGGAATTAGGCTATCAGTACCCCAACCCTCCTAACCCTCCCAACCTAACTGCCAAATCAGCTGACACATCAGTTTTTTTTCCAACCCTCTGCAAGCTCTCTGCAACCCTCTACAACCCGTACCCCAACCCTCCCAACCCTCTCACTTTTTAATTTATTTAATTAATTAATACAAATAAACAATTATAATTAACTAAAAATAAGATTCATAATTAATTAAAATAAAACATTACATAATTAACTAAATTAAAATAAAACATTACATAATAAAAAAATAACATAAAAAAACTACGAAATTAAATAAACTAAAATAGAAGTTATGTTTGGCTTTGATCTGGGCTTTTTTCGCCAAAACATATTGCAACCGGCGACCCCGAAGATGGCCATGCGGGGCGGTGTAAAACCTCAGGTCTCGCTCCAACTCGGTCGATGGTTGAGGCCCGTCATCCGCGGGTTGGGGAGGGTCAATCTCTTCCTCATCGGAAGGGTCATCATCAACCACGGGTTGAGGAAATGATGAAGGAAATGGTGAAGTTTGGAAACTTCAATTGGGTGGAGGAAATTGTGAAGAGGCTCCAGGATGTAGAAATGGTTGATAAGGAGCTTGTGAAGAGCCCCCGGAATGAGGAGCTTGTGACGGGCTCCCGAGATGAGAAATTTTGAGACTAAAACCTTTGGGAGAAACTTGGACCGATAATCGGGTGGATATTGAGGATTGAACCTAGTATGGGAAACTTCGATATTAAAAAGGGGGTTTGAAGAGGCCTCGGGTTCCGCCGGACGTTTACCTCTCGACGGACAGGATGAATATTCAGGGTTTCGATCCATGAGAGTTGGTTTAGAAGAGGTAGAAGAAGTTTGAGGTAGAAGAGGTTTGAGTGAGAAAGTTGGAGATGGATGGTATGAAAATATAAGTTGGGCAGAAGAGGTATTTATATAGGGGTAAAAAAAGAGAAAAAACAAATAATTTTTTTTTTTTGAAATTTTACCGTTTAACACAACGGCTAGTGGAACCTGATTCTCACTGAGCCCGTCGGGCATATGGGGCGGCGCACCGCAGCCCGCGTAAGTCGCGGAGCCCGCCGGGCTCAAGCCCGCAGCCGTGGTACGCATAGCCTTAAATCATATATTAGGTATTAGCACCCCAACCCTCCCAACCTAACTGCCACATTAGCTGACACATCAACTTTTCTCCAACCTTCTTATAACCCTCTACAACCCGTACCCCAACCCTCTCAACCCTCTAACACACAACACACACAACACATACAAAAGAGCGGGTTGGCCAACCCGTGAACCGCTGAGCCCGCCGGCATGGAGAACCGCGTACCGTAGCCGGCCCTACCCGCTGAGCCCGCCGGGCTTAAGCCCGCTCAGCCCGGGCCTATGATACGCATAGCCTTACATATATTCTTATTTTATTAGTAGATTTTAAAATATCACTATCAAAAACAATTTCAGCTTAAAATTCCTATATAAATCATTGAACTTTTACAAACAAGTACATAAATCTTTTTTTGTTAAGACAAAACACATTTTCTTAAGGAAGCGAAGTCTAGATTAAAGAGTTTATAGATTGTTTAGAGAAAAAAATTATTTACGCATATAACGTTTAATAAGATGTTAATTAAATCCTCAATCTTTTAATAAATATAAAATCATTTTAATAGGTCAGAATATATTGAAGTTAGTTAAAGTATCACTCGATGCATCCAAATTTTTTTTTAACAGGGTCAACGTGTATTATAATAACAAAATAGATTATAAAATGATGAAATATGAAAAGCCACATAGAAAATATATCAAAATAAATGATAATTTAAAGACAATGAACTGATTTTTTTGTTATTTGTTTCGTTTACTTTTTGTTATATTTCGTCAACTCTCAACTTTATAAATAAAGGGATACGTTTTTATTTAGATAAAATGATTATAACTACCACATCCTATAAGTGTTCAATCAACGTTTAAGTATTGCATAGATAAAACTATCATGTATAGATTTATATGTCTATATAAATTAAGATTGTTTTTGTTTGAGAAAGTCTTTTCATAAATGAAATAAGCATGTTATTAAATGAAAGGTATAGAAAAAAATATAGCTACATGCACGTAATCATTTTTCTATATTATTAATCAAGGCCAGATAAGATTTAAAGAAATACTGAAGAACATCTCATAAAAATTAGATTCCTTGATCAAATGAATGCGATTATTACAACAACATTTTAAATCGAAAAATACAAAATATGATCAAACAAATTGAATCGAAATAATAATTGTATTTTTCTCATTAATTTGACATTCAGAATAATATATTTTTTTCATTCGTTTTTTTTGTAGTTTTTCAATTTTTAACGTTTTTCTATAAACCTACATCTGTTAACCAACTAATAAATAATTTGGTACAGGAAAATGAGGGGAGAGAAATGAAAATAGAATTGAATCTCTTGTTTGTTTAGTAAGGAGAAATGTAAATTGGGAA
Organism: Centaurea solstitialis; assembly: GCA_030169165.1. NCBI lineage: Eukaryota > Viridiplantae > Streptophyta > Magnoliopsida > Asterales > Asteraceae > Centaurea > Centaurea solstitialis. Next base: position 54,322,082 of record CM058047.1, on the reverse strand, counting down.
ATAAAACATTCCTTTTACTTGTTTCCAATTACATTTAGAAAAAGGGAAAAGGTGAGATCTGGAAAAACAATTCCCCACATGGAGAGTTGCTTCACATAAAAAAAAAATACGCTCTCACTCTCTCACTTAACGGTTCACGGTTTTGCGGCTAGGGTTCGATGGTAGTGGCACAAGCTTTTTCGGCAAGCTTCTGGTATCTCTCTCTCACTATCTCTCTGGTATTGCTCTGTAGAAACTACACGAAGCCGAACAAGAGGTCATACAAAAGGTTGTGAGACATCAACGACTATTGCTGCTTGGACATGTCTGGTCAGAAAAATTATATCTCAACTCTTGGAACGCACACATTCACAGGAACAAGATTTGAACTGGTGACACGAGGATTTACTCAAGCTGACATTCTCGCTTCCGCTTCGGGCAGGTGACTCAACTTCTGTTGTCTATGCCTGTCTACACTTGCAAGTTGTTCTGGTCTTTGCTCTGTCATTTCGTAAAAGTTCTGTTAAGCTTTTGTTTTCGATCTGACTCAGATTCTATTCGAGCTTCACAGCATGTTGTAGTAGTCGATGTGGTTCAAGTCGTAGTCGATCATAGGTGGTGGTAGCAGCGGACATGGCACGGGATTGGTATGGAATACTTTTTGTAAATCACTTGATTCCATGTTGTGATGCTTTGATGGTTTGTAATTATTTTGCTTGGTTTTGGTCGAACTCTGTGATAACTGTTTGTGTTGTTTGTTGTTCAATAAAATTGCATTGTGATTAAAAAAACACTATTCATTAATGGATATTTGATAGTTGTATACAATGAGTTTTAAATGTATGCAATTATTCACCAATGAATATATATGTTTGATTATAGAGATCACATGAAGATCAAGATGGGGTGATCAGTAATCTGTATTGTGAATATATATTTTAATTATTAATTTATGCATCTTTTTGTATGTTTTTAGTACAATTCTCTGTTGAATTTTTTGTTGTACCAAACAAGAGAAATGATTCATCTACTAAAATCTCTGTGCTATCAAACGGAAGAGTCAATTCCTATTCTACAGACCAAACCCTTTCTCTGCAATTACATTCTCTGACTCTCTATAATCATTTTTCTACAATTCCTTTCTTTGTACCAAAACGTGCCTTAAAAGGGTGTTTGGTTCGTTGGAATCCATTGGAATTTGAAGGAATTAGAATCCAATTCCCATGGATTCCCAGGTTTGGTTGGTTTTTAAGGATGGAACTGGAATTTTGAGGAAAGAAAAAATTCCATCAGATGAAGGAATTTAAAATCCATCAGCCTTAGGAAGGAATTGAAAATCCATGCATGGTTTTAGGAATTTGATAAATTACATTTTTCCCTCAAATCTCTTTTAACACTTCCACGCCCTAATTTCCATTGTAGCCTACCATACCTCCAGGTACACCGACCTACACTGCTGAGTGTTGACCACCATCGCCGACCATTAATCGACCACTAGGTACGACGACCACCATCGCCAACACTTCTAAGCCCCAATAACGTGAACTCTCGTCTTCATCGACCTCCAGGTATGTTGACACTTTGAAGTCGCTCGTAAATGCTTATCATCATTCTTCCATTAATTTGATCTTATTCAATGGTTTGATTTGATTTTAAAGAGTTTTGGTTGATAAAATGGGTTTGGCTGTATTTTTCGATTTCTTTGTCTCTTTTAATTTTATGCTTAAATTTTGTTTGAGGTCTATTCGTACTATTTACATGTGTTGTGTATCTAGTGGTTTATTTGTACTATTTACTATAAACAAATATCTATGCATAAAATAATATGGTGTCTATAGTAAACAGTTGCTTTCAGGGCTGATATGTACGGAGGGAACAATATAGAGAACGTCCCTTTTGTACTATGTCAAAAAAGCATGGTTGTCCTTTTTGTGCATTAAAGTTAACAAGACAAATAAGGAGATCTTCAGATGCAAGTCTCTAATCAACGGGTTTAGGACGCTGGTCCTTTGAGAGGTCAGCGGTCGCTGAGGCTTGCATAGTTCAAATCGTCAAGAAGATGTAGTTAGACAACTATCACTGAATCAGTCTTCAGATCACTGATATATCCAAAATTATACATGTTTTTAGAACGCTACATCATTACTTTTACCCCCATTTTGGACCCAATTTAGTGCGTTTAAGCTCCTAAATGTTGTGATTCTTCATTTTAAAGGTTCAGAAGGCGCTTGGAACAAAAAGTATTAATAATGGCCAAAAAACAAGAAAAGTTGAAGATTGTGGAACAGAAGGCTTCTCGTGATCGCAAGAATGCCCTCTCGCACCACGAGATTTCCCTGACTTGGATTTGACTTTCTACGTTCAAGGGTTTATCGTCGCGAAATATATTGTGGCATCGCGAAAAGTTGCATGCAACTTTACTTGGTAACAAGACTTCCTGCATTGAAGAGATAAGAATAAAATCTGTTATTTTTTGAAGCAGTTAACACCTCGCATCGCGAGATCCAGGTCGCGATCGCAAAATATAACTCGGGCCAGCCTTTTAAATACTTACTTCCAACCTAGGGTTGATAAGCACCCCCATCAAATCAGAGAACAGGAGAGCAGCAACGGAGGAGACGCATAAAGATCGAGAGTGCATGAACCGACAATTGAATAAGGTGCTTAATCTCAGTAAAACTTCACTGGTTACCACCCAGAGTCGAATTACTGGTGTATACTCTTCAATAGCTGCACGGTGTGCCTAATAAGTTCTTATCTATCTTTGACTATGTTTTCCAATAAGTTTAGTGGCTAGTTTTATTTAGTACTTGACATGTGAAAATATGTATATAAATTCAATCACAAGTTTTACCCTTATTAGTTACCCCAACTATTAATCACACGTTCATAGGCAAGCGACCTGATCAGGTATAATATAGTTTAGGTAAGTTCTGGGTATCGTTCTTACCACTGGGAACAGTTAAGCTAGATGTTTACCAAAGTACAAATTAATTAATCTAAGAAAAAAGTTTGCTTTTTGGAAAAAGGATTTTTATTCAGAAAAGATTAACAACTAATTAAATCTAACCAAGAATTAGGAAAACTGATAACCAAACAAACGTTGAAAATAACTGTATTCATTATGATTAAATTAAGATTCCCTTTTCAGATGATTACCAAAAGATATAGATTAATGGTTTTTGTAAGAATTTAAGCATAAAACACCCTAACATGAATATCTGTGATTGTCAACCAGGTTGGTCTCCCAGCCCAAGTACAGGGATTGTGAAATCTAGTACAAGTCACCCTATTTATTGCCAAGTCGTGGGACCCTAATATCCAACTTACTTTGGTCTGAAGAGTTTCTTACCACGTCACCGGAGTGAAAGGTAAGAGAGGTAGGAATCATATTCATTAATTGTCAGATAACAAATAAAATCCAACCAACAAATTCAAGTAGCCACAGTTAAGACAATAAATAGGAATCACAAACAATCATTCAATAAACCATAAAACATATTAATTAAAACCACAAATCACATCATCTTTCAAAGTCATCAAACCATAATGTAAACACAAAGAGAACTAGCACATAAACATACTAGATATAGATCTACGACAAACCATACTATAGACCGGCAGATTTGGCATAGGATCTTCTCGAATCGTCTCCTCCGTGTGTTGATCATCGAGCCTCCATCTTTTTGGGTTGGAAACCCTAAGTAGCTCATATACTAATGACCTAATCTAAGCTAAACTAATTATTTGAGAGAAAATATTATAAAGTAAGATGTTTTTGGATGCATAAAACTGATGACCCAAGGCTTGTGTTTATAAAGAAATTCGGCAGGCCCGTTTGGCGATCGCGAGCCCACTTTCGCGACGCGAACCCCGGCTGATGGAAAATTCTGGAACATTCTAGACTTGAAATATCTTCCTTATTTGATAGATCTTTTCTTTGGGGGGAAGTCTTCTAGCTTGGAACATTTTGGAATAATCCGGATCTGATATATCTTCCTTATCTGATCAGATCTTTTCTTTGGGAGGAAGCAACTGACTTAGAGAAAAAGAAAAGCCATAAATGGATCTTTTAATTGATATTTTCCATGTCTTCACAAAGTATCCACTTTTGATGTTTTTTACCCTCTTTTTCTACTTTTTCGCACAAATGCATCCCAAACCTACAAAACTACAAAATAAGCCTTTTTAAGCCAAACTATAACCAAATTACTCTCAAAATAATTACAAAAGTGGGGAATTAATGCGAGCAAAACATGTATAATTTTGGAGTTATCAGTACTCATTATGGTTTGATGAACTTGGATGATGGTTTGATTTATATTCTATGAATGATTTATGGCTTTTGAATGATTGTTTTGAAAACTCATATTTGTGATTTTAACTATCGCCACTTGAAATCATTGGTTGGGTGTATCTACTTGATAGGTAGACTCTTTTCAATTAATCAACCTCCTCTGCCTTTCAGTTTAATGACCTGACAGGAAATCTCTTAAGTTTAAGAAGATTGGAGAGTAGGGTTCAATGACCTGGTCATAGATAGGGATAAAAGCTAGTCTATGAGGATAGTATGCCCTTAGACTGAAGAACTAGGATAATATGCCAGTTGATAGTTGCAAGATAATCTGAGTTGTTTTATTTGGATTAACCCTAAAATTGTCATTCATCATTTTCATTCATCTTTGTTATTTAATTCTTTTTATTTGCTTTACAGTTTTCTTATTCATTTGTTGTTAATCACAAGACCCCCCAAAATAATTTTTGTTAGATTAATTAATTTGAGTTTAGCATTAGAATTGGTAACTTCATTATTCCCAGTGGTAAAACAATACCTGGACTTATCTATACTACACTATTCGCGATTTGGTCATGCTTGTCTATTTGTGATAGTCTAGTTAGGTGATTAAAAAGGGTTTAATTTGGTTGGTATATATATAGATATATATTTTACCACATCAACCATGAGCAGCGTTGACTCTATCATCAGCTACTTCTTTGACATTGCTGATGGATTTGTGTGTTTGACTTATTTGTCTTTAGAGGGCGATACTTCACTTCTTGATGTCTTCTATCAGGGATGCTGAACAGACTCAACGACTCCCTGACTTTGATACATGAATTTCAATGCAAAACTTGAGATTACAAGAACTATCACAAAACATGCTTAGTGATAATTCCTCAAGCTTGAGTTGAAGTAAAATATTTACACTAACTAAGATCAGGGTCATCGTTATTTCATCAGATCTTAGGAGAGCTAGATCAAAAAAGCTGGATTCTAATTTCTTTGTGATTCTGATTGACTTAAATCTTGGTTGTACTTTCAACAGTTGATGGATTATCCTCAATAGATGAAACCCCTTTTTATTAGAATCTTAAGTGTGTATTGTTAAATTTTATGAGTTCAAGCAAGGCAATTATGTCATTTTGCATTTCTAAAATCAAATTAATCTGACATATCTATGAACCATCTAGGATATGAAATTGGATTTCAATCCCATTTCTTGCCAACCATACAGAATATGGAATTGGATTCCAAATCATGAAAGATTCCAATTCCATCAAAGATTTTAATTCTATCAGTAACATTCCACCGAGCCAAAAACCCCCTTGAGGATGCGTTTGGTACGTGGGACACGACAGGACGGGACAAAACTCACTATCCCACGTTTGGTGTAGCATGGGACAGAACAGGAATTCACGGTCCCACGTTTGGTGAGACATGGGATTGGGACAGGAACTGGGACAAGGTGGGACATCACGGGACATTATTTCATCGTTATTCTAATGGTTATTTGTCTTCAGAGGGCGATACTTCACTTCTTGTTTTAGAGGTTACCACCACTAGTCGTGGCGGCTGCTGCCTCCGGTAGCCACTATTGGCTACCTCTACCCCCTCTTCCACTACAACTACCTCTTCCACGGCCTCTACAACTACCATCGATTACTTACCACCACCATCTACCACCTCTACAACTATCCATTGCCACTGCAACCACCACTACCACCGTTGGTCCCCACCACCACCACCACTACTATCTACCACCTTCATGTTCTATACCACCACCGACCACCACCATCATCGTCACTACTAGTATTACCGTCGGTGTAACATCCCATTTTCCCAAAGTTAATATTTATAACTGGAAATGTTAAGATTAAGTTAAGTCAGTGTCGTTCGTGTAAACTTTCAGGTTGGAGGACTAGATTGTTATTGTTGGAAGTTGACGGTTAGCCATGTTAGGATATAAGGGGCTTGAAAGCCCAAAACCTCTCATTTGGTCAGTTTACGATTTTGAGAGAAGGGGAGAAGCCTTGGGCGATTTTTGGAGAAATTGCAAGAGGGAGGATCTTCTTTTGGGTTAGCAAGTAGCATTTGATCGTTGTCGGTGCTTAAGATCGAAGGTAATCATTCTTCTATGGTTTTATTATGTCATTTCGTTGATCTTTTGCAAGTGTTCATAGAAGTTAGGGTTTTGGGTTGAAAGTGGCGAAATTGGTGATCTTTGGATCACCAATTGAGTAGTTAATGATGTTATATGGATGCCAAATCATGGGGTTATGTTAAGGGATCGAAAGACATGTTTAATTGAGTAATTTTGGTGCAAAAATCGATGACAAGGATGAGGTTTCGGACCTTGGATCGAAATCCCGTCGAAAATCGATTTTTGGGTTCTGGAGGTGCTTCGCGCCGCGAAGGGTAGGCCCTCGCGCCGAGAAGGGTAGACCCTCGCGCCGCGAAGGAGTGCTGCGCAATGCTGCGAAGCTTCGCGCCGCGAAGCCTGGGTCTTCGCGAACGCGAAGACCTGTCTGTTTCGAATTTTCAACTTTTCCAGTAGGGCTCGGTTGGGGTTTTCGGGTTTATAAACCCCTGGGGGATATCAGTACATGATGTTCCAAGAAGTTTGAGAGTAATTGGATTAGCGTAGCTAGATCATTTCGGCTTAGGGGTCGGGGATGTACCTTTGATTCCTTTTTGGGTCGAGTTTGATATGTGTATCTATGCATATGTATTATAGGTGTTTGAGCTTTTACGTGTGCTTATTCTTCAAGTGTGTAGTTCCAGACTCGTGATTAGGTGATTACATTAACCTGCGTTCATGTTTGATATGCATGTATGATCATGATGTATATGTGGTTCATATGTAGCTGGCATGTAATATTCACGATAGTACCTATGGAGGTATTTATTACCCCTAGGGAAGATGGGTTCAGAGGCCTGGTACCAGTGTCAGTTATGGTGCTCTTGGTGTTTATTCCTTGAGTCATTTGGTTACGATGCATGTCCAGTTTACAGTTATGCTTATGGTTATGTTATTGCATTCATAGAGCCTAGGTTTGTGCTCACTAAGCTTTATGCTTAACCCGTTGTGGTTTATGTGGTTTAGTGTCAGGTATCTCTTCCAAGGATAAGGGAAAGGCGCTTGCTTGATGGCTCGAATCGGTCTAGTTCAGAAGTTTACAAAGGATTTCGGAAATGAAGTCTCAATGTTTTTATTGGAATGTTTTTGGTTACAAATGGGATAAATTTGAGAATTGTTTCTCTTAAAATTATTTACTTTGGACCCGTTTTTGAGGAAATTGTGACCTTTATGTTTTAATTAAAGCTTCCGCACTTTTTGGTTACTTATTTTCGTTAAATATCTGTTAAAATGAAAGTGGTAGTTACAATTGGTATCAGAGCCTTGGTTTGAGGGATTCGGGTGTTCACGAGTAGTGAATACTTGAACTCAAACCCAAGAGTTCGTGTTTCCAAAACAGATTTACCAAAGAAAATAAAATTTTTGTTTAAAGAGGAAGGAGTTAAAGCTGAACTGGGATCCGGAGCATCAAGACGGGGGTGAGCACCCTAAACTCTATTGAGTAAGTACTAAGTATGACATGTTGATTATGTATGGACATCGTTAGGTGTTAAGTGTGGTTGATATGAATGCAATGGTTGTGTATTTCAGCTTATGACACCCTGATGGGTAATATGATGTTATGAATTGTTATGATGTTTATGTTAATCTCGGTTATGCATGTAAGATGTGCTTATGAATGATATGTCGACATTTGAAAGTTTTATGAAATAAGTATGTTGATGATATGTGTATGTAAACTAATGGAGATTTTTATGAATGCCTATGACACTCTAATGTACAGTTAGTTGCTACCAGGAGTGCAAGTAGTGGTACATGTTTTATGTGTTATGTGTATGAACCAAGTTTGGGAAAACGACTCTATCATGATGACGAAAAGGCTAAATGTGTAGGGTGTAAATTATAATGGTATAAGGGCCCATACCATTGCAATTACATTGTACCATTTGGGCTTGACCAAGTCGTGAGAACAGTTTATGAACCAAGCGAGGTAGGGTTGGTGGGATCATGAGCATGTTGATTTTTATAGCTAAGTAAGATGGATTAGCATGGGTTGTGGACCAAGGTGTCCTCGTTATGTTGGGAATGGATATGATTGTATAAGTAGATTGCATGTGTTCAGTCAGTACACTTAGTTGGCTAATCAGTAAATCAGGATGCCAAGTGGTGAAATGAAGATCAATTATGTATCGTTGGATTGGAATCTTGTGGGGAACTCTTTGGCATGTTCTTATTGAATTGTTGCCTAAGGGTTCGAAGAACGATTCTCACATAGCCGATACAAGTTTGGTTTTGACAGAACCATAAGGAACCTTGAGATACTAATAGGGATTTTAGGAGGGAATTATCCCCAATTATGTGCGATGTATTATCTAGTGTCTAAGAAGTCATGTTATTAAATCAGTATGGTTAAGTTGGATAGTGGAAAGAAAACCTTTATGGCTTTTCTTAGCGGTGAGTTGGAACTGAAGAAAAGAATCCTTCTTAGGAGGTACTGCTTCATGAGTTAGAGTGGTGACCGTGAAAAGTCAAGGTGATAGACCATGTGGTAGAGAGAATTTAGAAGCTTCCGATTTAAAGAAAGTGGTTGTAGCGGGGATAAGGGAAGTTTTTCATAAGTTACTTCCCAGTCTTTTAGGGAAAGTAGAGAGTATAACATGGGAATCATTCTCTATTTTGTTAGAAAATGATAAGTACCTCAGTTATAGGTAGATAAGTTGATCAATGACGTTGTGGCGATGATATGAATTACTAAATTAATGAATGAGACTACCAACAAGCTTTTAGAGCAATCGCTCACTTCTTTGGAATTAGTGTTCGAAGTATGTTGTGAATAAAGGAATAAAGACGATTGGATACGTTGGGATATCAAAGTCAGAGATAAGAGTATGTGTAGTGATAGTAAGGTGGATTGAATTCCACAAGATGCACGGAAGTTTTGGGCTAGAGAGCCTAAATTAGAGAAGCAAGATAGAAGAAAGAAAGCAAGCTAATTGGGGAATTGTGGAATGTAAGTGGTTGACCATGACTAAGTGAATAGCCTTCATGTTGAAATTGAAATTTATGTATTGTAATTTTGGTCAAAAATGAAATGTATTGTTTTTCTCATCGAACTTATTAAACCTTTTGGGAAAAAGTTGGTATTTAGAAAACGTGTTTTTAGAAAAACTATGTTGTCTCTTGAAGATATTTTTTTTATTTATTTCGTGATTGATAAAGATGTCACCTTTTTTTTCAAGATTGAATGATTTTTGTATTAATTGTGGAAAAATACGACAACATTTATTTACACAAGTTTATGACTGGAACTATTGGGCATGTCGTTACCCCGCCCATGAGTAGGAGAGTTTTCGAACTCACATGGTGTAAGGGATTTTATTGGGTATTTTGCAAGTGATAAAAAAAATTTATTTAAACACACATTACTAGAATTGCGTTATTTGGCAGTACATAATGGTGTCATGTCATGTGGTGTGCATCGATGATTCTCGAAATCATCAAATGAATGGCTATGTACTTATGACAATATTGTGCTATGCATACTACAGTTGTTTCGTGATATCGAAATTTTCCAAGTGCACAAAAATAATTTAAAACATTGTGTCATTATACACGAAGGCTATGAACTCACTAGGTCATGGTAAGGATCGAGTGAAGCGTAGGGGAAAGTTCTGAGAGTTAGATGTAACGGTATAGCCTTGACGGTTGATTTTAGACCCCGTTGTTAATGATAGAGGAAGGCTTACAAGTGAAGTCCCAAGACTGAGACGTTAGCAATTTGGTAAGAAAGTAATTTATGCCCTCATTGGGTGGTTTACAGAATCCAGGAAGGAGGAGGTTCTTTTGGGAAAACTAGTTCATGAAGGAAGTCGTTAATGCATCATCATGATTAACGGAGTTAACGACTGATTTAATAGATCCTTATTGGGAGACGTAGATTTAGAAGAAATTTTGGATTGACTAATTGATTAGTTTTATATAAGATGGTAAGAGATAGTTGAAGGAAGTTTGAGTATGAAGAATGTTGGAGGTCGAGCCTGTTATCCAGATTGATCCTTGCTTGATTCTTGTGTTTCCTACACTGGTGATTACACCCGTAGGCTTCAAGGGTCAAGTAGGGATTGTCGGATTTGGTTGTTAGGGCCAAATGAAGTAATTGTGAAAATTGTGGTTCATTTAAATTCAAGAAGGGCAAAGTCGGGAGGTAATAATATGTTACCGTATGTATGGTGATTGGCCTAGATAAGACAATACCCATTGTGATGTGATAGAAATGAGCTATTGGGTGAAAATACTGAGTGTTTTTGGTTAATCATGAAAATAGCAAATACGATTAGTTGTGATGAAATAAGTTAACGGGATGGTTAGTTTGGATTAGCTTAGTTGTGATCACGCTCATTAGAGTGTGAAGCATAGAAAAGAAGGGTTTGAACTCCAAGTGGGGGAGAACTGTTGTTTAAGAAGGTGAATAGTTATGTGTTCCATCTGATAAAGACATGTGAAGTAAGTTACGCGACTCATGATTTAGAGTTTGCAGGGGTAGTTATCGTGGTTAAGACATGGCGATACCACCTTTATTATTCCTTGAATCAATATAATTTGAGCATGCGACCGCGAGAAGAGGGATAGATGTTGTAGAGGGTTATGATTGTGGTACCCATTATCATTTGGGGATAGCTAATGTAGTAGCAGATGCGTTAAGTATAAGAATGCATAGTGTTCCTCTTGGGAATACCTTTAAGGAGGATGTCAGATATAACCCCATAAGTTGATACAATTAAGCGATCATAAAGTGAAGTAGCATAAGGTGAAGAATGGAAGAAAGAAAGAAAGAACCAGAGTTCAATTAGCTCAGTCAATACCTGATAGTCTTGGTCCCTTGATTGGGATGGCCGTGTGTGGCTACCAGTCTCAGGTAAAACTAGTCAGACCTTGTTAGATGAAGTTCTCTATTCATCTTGATGCTATTATATTGAAAAAGGACTTAAGGTCGGATTACTAATAGCTAAGAATGAAAAAGAGATGTTCCAAGTAGGTGGGAAGGTGTTGGTGATGCGGTAATTATCGTATATAAAAAGCGTAACAAGTTTTAACCTCTAATGCCTAGCCACCGTCTTACCACATATACAGGCAAGCGTACCTGATCGTGAGTAATATAGTGTAGGAAAGTCCAGGTATCGTATCTACCACTGGGAACGGTCAAGTTTTATAGACTATTAATCCAAACTAGTTTAATTAACCTAAAGCTTTTTGGGGGTTTTGTTTTGGAAAAGTATTTTTAAAAGATAAAAGACAAATAATAAATAAACCTAACCAAGAAGTGGAAAACTGATGAACAGACATACATTGGAGATTAGTGAATCCATTATGGTTTACTTTCATAAGACATAGATTTATGATCGTTGTCAGAATTTAAGCACAAAGCACCCGAACATAGATAAACTAGGTCTCGGTCCTCCTAGCTCCAATACTAGGTGTTTGTCAGGCAACCTAACACCGGAAATCCGATTCTAATTCTATTGCAAGGCTTTTCTACTATCTGGTCACTCTTGGTCCAAGTAACCCCTTAACACAACTCTCTTGGTCCAAGGTCACGCTAAGGTAGGTTGTTTATCTTTTCGGAGTCTATCTGCTTTGGTCTAACAAATACACCCAACCAAGTGAATTCAAATCACCAAACAATAGATTAGAACGGAATCAAAGACAACATTCAACAAATCATGCATCTAATTAATAAACTAAAATCCAAAGTATTCAAACCGTAATAGACACACAAGAGGAATCAACATATAGACATGTCAATTACAAATGCTTAGACAAACCAACTAAAGACCGGTCGATTTGGCGTAGCATCCCCTCGAATCTCCTCCGTAGTCGTCACATCGAGCCTCCATCTTCTCGGGTTGGAAACCCTAAGCGGCTCCCAACATCTAACCTAAGAGAGTACTGAATTTCTGAATTTTCTGGATGATCAAAACTGAATGACCCAAGGCTGCATTTATAAGAAACTCGTCAGGCTCCGTTTGGCGATCGTGAAACGGCAAGTTTGGCGGCGCTAAACACTTAATAATAAAACCCTAACTTTCTGGAAGCTTCCGAACGAGAAAATCCGAACTTCGCGGCGCGAACATGCTCTTCGCGGCGCGAGCCACTTCCTTCACGGCGCGAGCAGTGTAAAAACCAGCTTCCGAGATCTTTCAAAATATTCTCTTGCCTTGTCTGTTGAAGATCCGTCTTTTGGAGGGATTTATCTGACTTAGATAGCAAGAAAACCGCCTTAGGAGCCAAGAAATATCTGAATTTCCAAAGTCTGCACAAAAGTCTCCTTTTTGACGCTTTTCACCCTCTTTTTATACTTTTACGCTTAAGCACCTCCAAAACCTACAAAATCAGGATTTACACCTTTTTAAGTCAAACAGTATCGAAAATACTCTCAAAATGAACATAAAAGTGGGGAACTGATGCGAGTAAAATATGTATAATTTTGGAGTTATCAGTTGGGCATGTTTAAGAGTGAAGGTAAAGTGGGAGGATATGTTAAGAGTTTGTGTATGTTGGAGTAGTTGGGGCACCTAATAACCGTTGGCTGAATCCTATTAATAAGAAATTTCATGCCAGTAACGGTCTGCCTTTGTATGATATGATGTACGAGAGGAGGTGCAGAACTCCCATTTGTTGGGAAGAAGTACGTCAATGAGGATGAACAGTATGATATTAGTACAGAAGACGATTGAGAGTATCCGGATGATCATAGAAAGATTTGAAACTACTCAGAGTTGTCTGAACGTTATGAAGTTAGGGGGAGGTTAGACTTAGATTTGGATGTGGGGGATGATGTATTAGTTAAAGTGTCACCTTGGGAAGTGGTAACACAACTTTGAACGAAGGGAAAATTGGGTCCAAGGTTATTGGATTATTCAAGATAGTTACATGGATTGGGCAGGTAACTTATCGCCTTCAGTTACCGTCAGAGCTTAGTCAGAAGCACATCCCTGGTAATGCTTCTTGGTTAAGAAAGTATTTGGTCGAGGTGTCATTTCATGATCTTTTGACGGCATTCAGGTTGATGAATGATTTGACTGTAGAGAGGTCAATCGCTATCCTAGAAATGTAGACCAAATCCTTAAGAATTAAGGAAATAGGTTTGGTGAAAGTACAATAGGAACGCGAAATGACTCAGAATGGTATTAGGAGCCGGAAGAGGAGATGAGATCCAACAATCCGGAGCTTTTCCACGACTGAGCGATTTCGGGGACGAAATCTTGTTAAGTGGGGGAGAGTTGTAACATCTCGTTTTCCCAAAGTTAGTATTTATAACTGGAAATGTTAAGATTAAGTTAAGTCGGTGTCGTTCGTGTAAACTTTCAGGTTGGAGGACTAGATTGTTATTGTTGGAAGTTGAGGGTTAGCCATGTTAGGATATAAGGGGCTTGAAAGCCCAAAACCTCTCATTTGGTCAGTTTACGATTTTGAGAGAAGGGGAGAAGCCTTGGGCGATTTTTGGAGAAATTGCAAGAGGGAGGATCTTCTTTTGGGTTAGCAAGTAGCATTTGATCGTTGTCGGTGCTTAAGATCGAAGGTAATCATTCTTCTATGGTTTTATTATGTCATTTCGTTGATCTTTTGCAAGTGTTCATAGAAGTTAGGGTTTTGGGTTGAAAGTGGTGAAATTAGTGATCTTTGGATCACCAATTGAGTAGTTAATGATGTTATATGGATGCCAAATCATGGGGTTATGTTAAGGGATCGAAAGACATGTTTAATTGAGTAATTTTGGTGCAAAAATCGATGACAAGGATGAGGTTTCAGACCTTGGATCGAAATCCCGTCGAAAATCGATTTTTGGGTTCTGGAGGTGCTTCGCGCCGCGAAGGGTAGGGCCTCGCGCCGCGAAGGAGTGCTGCGCAATGCTGCGAAGCTTCGAGCCGCGAAGCTTGGGTCTTCGCGAACGCAAAGACCTGTCTGTTTCGAATTTTCAACTTTTCCGTTAGGGCTCGGTTGGGGTTTTCGGGTTTATAAACCCCTGGGGGATATCAGTACATGATGTTCCAAGAAGTTTGAGAGTAATTGGATTAGCGTAGCTAGATCATTTCGGCTTAGGGGTCGGGGATGTACCTTTGATTCCTTTTTGGGTCGAGTTTGATATGTGTATCTATGCATATGTATTATAGGTGTTTGAGCTTTTACGTGTGCTTATTCTTCAAGTGTGTAGTTCCAGACTCGTGATTAGGTGAGTACATTAACCTGCGTTCATGTTTGATATGCATGTATGATCATGATGTATATGTGGTTCATATGTAGCTGGCATGTAATATTCACGATAGTACCTATGGAGGTATTTATTACCCCTAGGGAAGATGGGTTCAGAGGCCTGGTACCAGTGTCAGTTATGGTGCTCTTGGTGTTTATTCCTTGAGTCATTTGGTTACGATGCATGTCCAGTTTACAGTTATGCTTATGGTTATGTTATTGCATTCATAGAGCCTAGGTTTGTGCTCACTAAGCTTTATGCTTAACCCGTTGTGGTTTTATGTGGTTTAGTGTCAGGTACCTCTTCCAAGGATAAGGGAAAGGCGCTTGCTTGATGGCTCGGATCGGTCTAGTTCAGAAGTTTACAAAGGATTTCGGAAATGAAGTCTCAATGTTTTTATTGGAATGTTTTTGGTTACAAATGGGATAAATTTGAGAATTGTTTCTCTTAAAATTATTTACTTTGGACCCGTTTTTGAGGAAATTGTGACCTTTATGTTTTAATTAAAGCTTCCGCACTTTTTGGTTACTTATTTTCGTTAAATATCTGTTAAAATGAAAGTGGTCGTTACAGTCGGCCACCACCTCCACCTACCATAACCATCAACATCAGTTACATAAAAATCTTATATATATGTATGTGTGTGTGTTTATGTTTATGAAAATTGTGTATATTTTTTTATAAATTATATAGTTTAATTTATTTGTGTTAATTGTAACTATTATGTGATATATAAAACCATCAAATATTTTTTTTGGAAACTCGTCCAATTCTGTACCAAACATACCAAACACAAAACATACATTGTTCTGTTCAGTCCTATCCCGTTCTTTTTTATGTTGACTCGTATACCAAAAGCTACCTAAGGTTATAGAATCTTTTCTAGTAATCTAAATTTTTGGCAAGTCGTTAGGTTAGTGGGGCCTACTTTTTTTTTTCAAAGTGGCTGAGGCTGACCTTGAAAATTTGCATTTCCCACCCAAACTTTTTCATTTAAAGATATGCAAATTTGAACCTTAAACTTCAAGTCAAGTTACACTTTCACCCTTGAAACATTTTGACACCAAAGTTTTCACTTTTATATTTTGACCATGATATAAATAAAAGGGTTCATGACTTATTTGGATAACCAACTATTCCATTTGTACTAATATTACCATCAAACTATTTTTTGTACTTAATATACCATTGAACTTTTTTTTTTGTACTCATAATATCATGATGAGTGGTAATAGCCCGTTTTTTTTTTTCTTACGTGACATTTAAAATTATTAAAAAATGCTTATGTAGATATGATGTGTGTTCCACGTGAATAAAAAGTCAAAAACACACGTCAGATCCACGTGGCACACACGTCATATTCACATAAGCATTTTTTTAATAATTTTAAATGTCACGTAAGAAAAAAAACGGGCTATTACCACTCATCATGGTATTATGAGTACAAAAAAAAGTTCAATGGTATATTGAGTACAAAAAATAGTTTGATGGTAATATTAGTACAAATGGAATAGTTGATTATCCAAATAAGTCATAAACCCTAAATATAAATGAGGGGTATGCCAGTAAATTTAGGTCATTTTGGTTTGATTTATGTACATTGCTACAATTGCAAAGATACGATATCTTTTGAATTTTTTGAATTTTTAATCTGGTGCCATATTTAAGATTCGAGTAAATTACATTGAAATTGTGGTTTTTGTTTATGTATTTTGAAGTTACGGTTTTATCCTTATAGTTTTTAATTACTTACTTTTTTTGTTAGCTAATTTACAATTCATTGTTTATTTAGTACCTATGGTTTAATTTTCATCTCCCTTATAGTCGTATTTAATGGTAAATTACTGACAAAACAACTTTCAATGACGAAACTAACAATGAACTACAAACTGCATGGACAAAAACTGTAACTTCAAATCACATGGATGAAGGTCGTGATTTTAATTAATCGCCGAGACAAAAATCGTATCTACTCTTATTTTTTTTATTTAACAAAGTTCATTTTTCGATATAAAATATTTATTTCTTTTTAACTCCAATAATTCGATAATTCCCACAAACACTAATACCATTGAGACATTTATTGTACTTGTCTTAGCTTTTCTTCGAAGCAATATCACTTTTTGGCATTGGCAAAACGTAACCTACCTATTGCCAAACTTTCGGTTACTTTTGAATGAAATTTATGGTCCCTTCATTGATTTATGCATTTATTCGTTTATAATTATAGATACTCTTTTACGTGTTAGATCATAATATACTTGTTAGAGTAAATATCATTTTCAGTTTTCTTCAAATGCATATTTTGCACCTCCATCTATTAATAGTTAAACCGACAAACTTATATACTTAATCGTTATGACCCTATAGATTAATGAATGGTTGTGAAGAAAAAGTCCCACAATTTGGTCATGAAGTTTTGACAAATGACATTTGAAGTGTTCCAAAAGATGAGACATGATGAAGTTTTTGGTCAAATCTTAAGCACTAATGAAAGATTGTTGCTTTTGATTGGTTATATCAGTCCATGTCATCATTTGTTATCTGCTAAATAGAGGAATCTTTATGGATCAGTGAATATTTATACTCATGATATCATATTTAGAATAATGTTTATGGTAAGATATACGTAGACCTTACATCTAACTTAAAAAATAGAACAAAGAGGCTAACAGATTATGTACTAATATCGTCCTACCTTAATCAGTGTCCGAAAAGGTTCGCTGCAACAGCCGCCATGGATTGCGTTTCATGCCATGTTAAGCTTGAGGTGCAATACTAGATCATCTTCTAGAATCGTATAACTTTTAAAAGTGAGTGATCCTGGTGTAATGCACGATTTTTGTAACACACTATTTGATTTACCTTGTCGTTTAAATGTTTTGTTTGTTAGTTTTTAATATATAACTTAATTTTGAACTATTATTATCCTTGATTAATTGAGTATAGTAATAATACTAGAACATATGTTTATATATGTATATATATAGGGGTGGGTTCAAATGTGAACCACTTTTTGGTTGTGAACGTGAGGACAACCGAGAGCGCGACACGTGGCGAATGACTAGGTGTCACGTCAGGTTCATGGCGAAAGATTAGGCGCGATTCATGGGAGGGTATTGAATTAAAGGGGGGACCACACTCAAAGACGTCTTTATTGACTAGTTTTCGCCACGTGTCGCCTCTCTCGGCTGTCCTCATGTTCACAATCAAAAAGTGCATTTGAACTTTCCTCTCTCTCTCCCTCTCTCTCTCTCTCTCTCTCTCTCTATATATATATATATATATATAGAGGAAAGTTCAAATGTGAACCACTTTTTGGTTGTGAACGTGAGGACAACCGAGAGCGCGACACGTGCCGACTTTGAGTTTGGTCCCCCTCTTTAATTCAATGCCCTCCCATGAATCGCGCCTAGTCATCCGCCGTGGTTCCGACGTAGCGCCTAATCATCCGCCACGTGTCGCGCCAGGGACGGATCTATAACTTTTTTCAGACGGTGGCACCATTTAACCATAAAGAACATATATAAAGAAAATTTTCATAAAATCTCTATTGGTCTAGTGGTTGGTTCATTGACTTTCAAAGGTAAAGTCTCAAGTTCAATTCTTGGTACAAGCAATTTTTTTATATAAACACTAAATATGAAATTAAAAGCAAAAATCTAAAAAAAATGTCTCTAATAGGACTTGAACCCATGACCTCATGGTTACAAGGCAAGTAACTAACCAACTCAACCAAAGAAAACTTTCATTTTCATTGTATTTTCACAATATATATGGTGGCACACGACAAATTGATACGATGGCACCATAATTTTATACATTACGACGGAGGAATTTGACGGTGCCCCGTGCCACCGTGTGCCCCTCTTCAAATCCGTCCATGTGTCGCGCTCTCGGTTGTACTCACGTTCACAACCAAAAAATGGTTCACATCGGACCCACCCCTATATATATAATACTATATATGATATATAAGTTTGTTGTTACAAGTCACGTATAAACGTCGTTATGGCTTTCAAGGCTTAAAGTTTGATGTTGCAAGCCACAACTCACCGTTTTTAAAGTCTTGATCTTAATCAAACATTATAGTTAAATCGATGCATTATATAAAAACAGTAAAATGCAAAATGTGACTTTTCTTTTCTTTCAATCATGGATATATTTTTGTATCTCGATCCATTTTCAATATTTACACCATCTTTATACACACATATATATGGTCAAGTTCAAATGTGAACTTGTCTTTCATTGTGAATGTGAAGATCATTAAAATCGCGCCACGTGATAATATTCAGTTTGAATATTCATGTAATATGCAGATTGAATAAAAGCTTTATTCAGTCTGAATACAGTTAGGCGTGCGATCCAAAGTGATTGTGCTTAAGCTTTATTCATGCTACATGCTCACACGTCAGAGTGCAGTGTATTCATACTGAATAAAGCTTAGGTGCCGATTTGGATTGCCACTTGACACGATTTTGTGGTTATCACATTCACAATGAAAGATGAGTTCACATTATCTATATCTATACTACTTTAATAAGCAGATTTGCTAAAAGTCTTAAATACAACACTTTTAAACATGATGTACAAGTGATGAATGCATCAAGTCTTAAAAGTCTTAAAACTTAAAAGTCTTAAAACCGACTCTTCATTTTTCCTTCCGGCCTTTCATACATCACCGACTCAAGCGTACTCTCCCATGACGATTCGACTCTTCATTCCTCTATGAGAAACGTACTCTCCCTTGTCTTCTTCCTCAATCAGGTACTTATTCTACTATATCGATTTCTTCTTCACTCTATATATATATATATATATATATATATTTTGCTGCTGGGTTTTAGGTTTTTAAATCCACTCCATTTTATTTGCTGCTTCTTGATCAAATACGCTGACAAACCATTCAACGATTCAGGCTATTCGAGATCACTCTGCTACTCTCGACGTAAATATCAGGCAGACGAGTTAGGGTTTTTGTTTGATTTTTGTTTACCAAGCTTTGACACTCTCTCAAATCGATTCTTCAATTGCAGGGCATTTTATACTATCTCAAATCATATACGCTCTACGGGTTAGATTCCGCCGATTCCTTTATTAGGTATTTTCTTTGATGTTTGCACAGAGACGGACCATCGATAATGGTTTTTTTGGTTTTTTTTTTTATTTTTTTATTGGTTTTGCTATTTCATGTTTTACAAATCTGAATCAACTTGAAGGCATCTTCCATCTTGACAATAGGTTATGAATTTTGTTTCTTTTCGTATCTTTATGCTTTCAAATGCTTTGTGTTTTCTTTGGATAGTTTGAGTTAATGCAATCAAAAGATAAATCGGTTGGAGGTATATTTGAAGTTGTTTTATGCATTTTTATTTACAGGTATATTTCTTTTATGCATTTTTATTTACAAGTTGTCTGTTTTACTTCTCATATTTAATCTTTTAGCACAAATAAGATTGGAAAAAGAAATAGGGATTACATAATTTTATTGCTGAATTGTAGTGGTTGGCCAGTTGGCCTGTGTAAGAGTGGTTTTTACATCCTATTTTCGCTATCTTTATTTTCTGATTTGCAAGCACATATTTCTTCAAAAGTGTTTAATTTTAGTGACAACTTTGACTGACTCTTCATCTGTGCAGGCAAGCAAGCAAATTGATATGACCATAAGTACTCTTTTTCTTCAATATGTAACACATTTTTCTTTGCAAGCAAATGGTATGTTTTTATTTATAGCACTGGCAGGGCTTTTATACTCTTGCAGATCGATTCCTACCCTTGTCAGTTGTCATCAGGTACGACTTTGATTGGGTTTCTTTGATTAATTAAGACTTGCTTAAGCAATTGGTAAACCTAGACTTTGTGTTGTGCTCTTGCATTATGATTTTGATGGGAATGCATACATACAAGAAGAATTTACATTCATATTGCAGTCACATTTTTTCCTTCCTAAACTACTAGCCACCTTTCGTTTTTTCCATGATCAACAAAACAATAGATAAAAGACATTTGATATTATACATGTGATTTGTATGTAATTCACTTTTTGCAGATTAAAGCAGCCGGATTCTACCTGCCCTTAATTCTCATTGTACCTGTCGAGCTCACGTCAGGTATCTCTTGAGCATGAATTATGAATTTGTTTTTTCTATAGTGAATCATAGTTTTGTTAGTCATTTTCAATTGGTTAGGGTCAGTTCCCCATCAAATTAGTTAGATAAATGTTTAGAGCTTTCATGGTATTGTGTGATTTATTAAATGTATATATTTAGTCCAATGCATTGCGTGAAGCTTATCTATACTATCATATTAAGCAAGTTGAACAGAACTCCTAAAAACAACTCAAAGCCTTATAAAGTCTTAGGTACAATCTTCTAATGCACAAAATCTGAAACTCTCTTGGTTAGCAGCATCAAACTCTCTTTGGTTGTGCTTATTAGGAATCTTTTGTTTATTAAATATATCTTTTGTTATGGGGTCTTGGGGTATGAGTTATGGGATGGTGACATAAGGGGGTGTAGGGTAGAGGAGAGAGGATACTTTTTGAACTTGCTAAGGAGTGATACGGTGGTCAATTTGGAGGCTTGGATGGTGGTTTGGGTTTTTTTATAAATGACGTACACGGGCAGTCTGGTACTGGTTGGAAGGGGTTGGTTTAGGTTTAGTTATTGTTTACACTTTTTTTGGTATTGAGCAATTTCTTGGCTCTTTTCTAAATTATGGTTTCTTTCTTGAGCTTGAGATGGTGTATATGCACACCTATTTTTGCTGCATATGCCCTTTCTAGAGGGTTGTTTACCTCAGTAACTACTAATTGGGTCAATTTTCTTACCGAATTTACATGCAAGGAACAAGTCTTATCCTTTAACTGCGGTAATTGATGTGTATGCACAAAGCCCCACCCCCACTTTGCACAAATACCCCTAAAAGGCCGTTATAAGGGCCGTTATGCACATTTCAGTCAAATAACGGGGTTTTGGGCCGTTAAAACCCCGTTATAGCGCCGTTATAACGGCGTAACGGTGTGGGTATATGTGCAAAGGGGAGCACCGTTATGGGCATATGTGCAAAGCACTCTTTTAACTGAGGGTAATAACTCCTATTCAGTTATTGTTGACTGGATAGATTATTACCATTTGACTAGAAGAATCTCACCCGGTAGGCAAAAAAATAGTGCAGGCATTACCCTTGTCGTATAACATTTTTGGTCATTGAAATTGATTGTTGGTAAGAGTCATTTTCATCACCTACTCTTGTTATGGCTCTTACTTGGTAAGATTCTCGATTGCTTCCATGCTCAATTGGCAAGGATTGTAAGGTAAGAGGCACGGGTAAGTGCTTACCTGGGTAAGCGTTTAGTAAACGACTCATAAGTATGTCAACAAGTTGCTTTTTACTACTAGGTTTTCTGTATGCCAGTGCTGCCAATTGCACTCATTATATTCCTTGGTTTTGTGCTTAAGAAATGTATAGGTATGAACAAAGACATGTTCGATGTTTCAGATGTAATTTGTGTGCATTTGCTTTTGGCAGACACCTACAACAAGATCAAAGATTTAATAAGGAGGATTGTTTACTTAGACTTTTGGTTGGCATCAAAAGTTGTTCATGGTTTTACTTCTTTAATTGAGACTGTTGATGTTTTTTCTATAACTTTTTGTAGTTACAAGATTGATGGATTTATAAATTTTGTTCTAAGATATCATTCTCTCTCTCTCTCTCTCTCTCTCTACCTCATGTGTTCCATCATTCTTGGAAAAGAATACAACAATTATCATTTATCTTAATGGTTTTCTGCATTTTGCTTGAAGCATGTTTCTGTTATTACCCTAAGCAGTCTATCATTGCTATGAAACATCATATCAACCTTTGTTAAAATCTTATTGAAACAATTCTTGAAAACATTTTTTAAATAGAGAAAATAGGAGAAAGTGTAAATTTCTCTAAATTTGGAGAATTTCTGCACAAAATAATAATTTGGATGGGAAATGCTTTTTGTATTTCTAAAGAGATTTTAGAAAATTAAATATTTTAAAAGAGAAAAAGTTTTATGAAAATGTATGTAATATTGTACAAAATGAATAATAACGTAACTTTCCCTCACTTTCAACTTTAATTGTGAAAATTAACATTTTTATTTTAAACGCGAGAAGCCATAAAGCCGTGGTAAAATGTGAAGTTGTGTTGTATGTAATATTGTAATAAATGAATATTAATGTAAGTTTCGTAACAAAAAAATTGTTGAAATTAAATACTACAACTTATAGATATTTGGAATTTGGAAAGGATGTTTTGTGTCTTATTAGGGTGTCTTGTTGAATTCTTTGGCATTGTCCTTGAGAAATTATAAAGCCTTTCACCCACTTTCAATTTTAGTTGTGAAAATTAGCATTTTTATTTTAAACACTAGAAGCCACTAAGCCGTTCTTTAAAATGTATCCAACTATCTTCAATATACTATTGTGTGTATCAACCTAAAAAAATTCCTTTTATATATATCAAACTTTATTTTTAAGTCTATTATATGTATTTTTGAGTCTATTATGTGTATCCAAGTATCCCCCAATATACTATTGTGTGTATCAAAAATACACACAATAGACTAAAAAATAAAGTTTGATATATACAAAAGAAATTTTTTTAGGTGGATACATACAATAGTATATTAGGGATAGTTGGATACATTTTGAAGAAGTAATCCCTTGGTAAATTGTGAATTTGTCTTGAGGTTGAATCTGATAGACAAATTAACAATTTTGTTCCGGTGAAGTTGTTATGTGGATATAAGATATAGAGTTTCTTTTGTGTAATTTGGAGGAAATGGTAACTTTGAAAATATAGTTTTTGAATTGGTTGGGTGTGCTAAATTTGTCGTTATTTTTTATAGACTATAGTAAAAAAATCCCAACATTTTTACTTTGTTATCTATTATTATGGTTCAACATCTGCCATCTCTATTTCCACTACAAATTTTTATTAGTTACTTAGGTGATTCAGTTTTGAGATCCCGTGTGGTAAATTACATATTTCTTTCTCCATTAGGGTTGTAATGAAAGTCTTAATATAATAAATGAACCGTTTAAGTATTTCAAAGTTACCTGCCAAAAATTTGATCTTTATAAATTGATTTTATTTTTATAGAACTTGTGTATCCCGTCGCATTGCGCGGGTATACTACTAGTATATATATATATATAGTATACGTATTAATGTTATTATTGAATAAAAGGCTATAATTAGAATATTCTAGTGTTATCATATCTTGTTGTAGATCATATAAACCTTTTAACAAAATAAGTTGTTGATGTTTTAAAATTAAGTTTTATAAGAAAATTTAGAGCATCTACAATGGTGGAACTTCCAAAAAACCTATTTACCATATTTATAATAACTTTGTTTTTCGTTTTCGGATATTATGTTTAATTAAATAATTTTATTAAATATGTACGAAATAGAAAAACACTATAATATAACCACTAATTTTTTTCAAAATATAAACTTAACCTTTATTACAATAAAAATAAATAGCCAACTAATAACTACATATTCATCATTTTATTTTCTTAAAAAATATTGTTTTTCTAATATAAAAACTAAAGTTTTTCTTTTGACCAGAAAGTCAGCAACCAAAGATTTTATTAAACCCAAGACCAAACCAAAACATAAACACCACAATCACCATTCACCACCCACCACAGCCAAAGGAGAAAAGGCCACTAAAAAACAGATAGCTTCCAAACTAGAACCCCAGAAAAGAGAGAATAGAAGAAAAATAGCATCTTCGAGTGATTTCTTTTAATTACATGTTTCATTTTTAAATTGGTTTAAAATAATATATAACATGATTATATAATTCAAAGTATAAACGTAATTTATCCATACTATATATAAAAGCAAATAACTCAATATGACAGTTTCTTTTGTTCAACATTTCATTTTACACATTTACACTTTGTACCCCCATAGTTAGTTATTAAATCTTATTTTAGTCCTTTACTTTTTCATTTTTTATTTTAAACCCTTATCATATAATCTAACTAATAATATATTATGAACTAAAATTTATATTAAAATTACATTTTTTAACAAATTATACCATCATAATCGTCTCGTCAATATCTTCGAAATAAGCCCAATATTGAATATTTTTTATTCAATTATATTATATATTCTATTATATAAAGATAATAGTTTTATTTCAATTTTCGAAATTGACTATTCAATAAACCATTTGGAGGTTAATTGATTGAACACATATGATTAAATTGATGTTTACAATGATGTATATAAAAATCGGGCAATTGATACATACTTGGCGCTGCAACGCGCACGGGTACGTTTCTAGTTATCATAATAAAAATAAATGATCAATTGTTAACTAAATATTTTTACTTACTTATTTCTTTAAAAAAATCAGAATTAAAATCTCGTAAACATTGAATTTAAAATTAATGAGGTAGTTATCATAATATGAGATTTAATTATTTTTATAATTTGTTTTATATATTAAAAAATGATATCCAATTCTATTATAAGCTACAAACAAAATACCACAAAAATATCAAATATTCTATTATAGTTTATAAAATGAAATATGTATTCTAAATGTATTGGCAGTTATACTTATAATTAATTAATTAATATAACAAGACTATAAGGGTGCGTTTGGTACGCAGACAGGACAGAACAGGACAGGACAGGACAGAACAGGACAGGACAGGACAGGTGTCCAGCGTTTGGTAAGATAGAATAACATAGGACAGGACAAGCCAGAACATGTTAAAATGACCAGTTTACCCCTGATGAGCTGTTTACTGTTTTATTAATAAATAATCAATTTAAATTCATAATAGCAAAAAATTTAAAACCTTATAATATTGTTCTATTGATAAAGTCTATAAGTTGTCGTCGGACATCGGACGTCGCCGGAAGTAGCAGCCGTAGGTCGCCGGACATCACCGGAGAGGGAGACGGAGGTCGTCGGACGTCGCCGGAAGTAGCAGCTGCGGGTCGCCGGACATCACCGGAGAGGGAGACGGAGGTCGTCGGACGTCGCCGGAGGTAGCAGCCGCAGGTCGCCGGACATCGCCGGAGAGGGAGGCGGAGGTCGCCGGACGTCAGACGTCGTCGGAGGTAGCAGCCGTAGGTCGCCGGACATCGGACGTCGCCGGAGGTAGCAGACGCAGGTCGCCGGACATCGCCGGAGAGGGAGGCGGAGGTCGCCGGACGTCGGACTCCGCCGGAGGTAGCAGCCGCAGGTCGCCGGACATCGCCGGAGAGGGAGGCGGAGGTCGCCGGACGTCGGACTCCGCCGGAGGTAGCAGCGGCAGGTCGCCGAACATCGCCGGAGAGGGAAGCGGAGGTTGCCGGAGGTAGCAGCCGCAGGTCGCCGGACATCGCCGGAGAGGGAGGTAGATTTGAGGTCGTAAAATCGAAGAGGAGATGGAGTTTGGAAGAAAGCGGTTGAAGAAAAAAGAAGGGATATTAGATTAGGTTTCTTATTTTAGGGTATTTTGGTCAATAAGTTCCTTGTTCCACTTAGTTCCATGGGTAGGGGAGTGGACACACTTGTCCCATGTCTTGTGCTAGTGTGTTCTACTTAGTCCAAGGTTGGGGTGCGCCAAACGCAGGACAGGGCTGTCCTGTCCTGTCCTGTCCCACCCTGTCCAGTGCACCAAACGCACCCTAAAAGAATAAATAAAAAAGAAGAAGTGGGACATATAGAAAAGAATTAAGAACCAAAAATGCAATTTACTCTTAAAATTATAATCAATTAATGAATATAATAAGATTATAAGTAAAAAAATATAAAAGGTAGGAAAGAAAAAGAAAACTATAAGGTCGTGCGTACCGTCACCCTGGGTTCAGCGGCTTCGAACCCGCCTGGCTCAGCAGGTTCGGCGGCTACCGCTACACACCCAGCGGGTTCGGCAGGTTCGAGAGGATGGAGGGTTGCCCATGTCGCGACCGTTGGAGAGGGTTTGAATAAAAAAAACAATTTATTTATAAAAATGATCGTTAATAAACGGCTCTTTTTTTAATTCTTTATTAAACCCTATAAATAACCTTCTCTCCTAACTTATTTTTCACACCAATTTCATTTATTTCTCTCTATACACTTCTTACCAGTTACTTTTATCATGAATCCAAACAACACATCCCGTGGTTCACGACCGAGAGGTGCGGGTCCGTCAAGAGGTGCCAGATCGAGAGGTGCGGGTGGATCCGGAGGTGCCGGTCCATTGTGATTCGGCGATTTCGCGAATCAACAAGGATATATATACCCCAATTTGAAGAAATAAATGTCGGTTATAATCTCGGTTTGTTCTTTCATCCCCAATTTTCTCTACCCGGTTTTCCGGCACATTTTTCTCAACCCAACTTTCCTACCCAATTTCCTCTACCGGTCCATCCGGATTATAGTCGCGGAAATACGGTTTACCCGGAGTTCCCACCTCGTGAAGTTGCGGAGGGATCGGATTCAAGTGATACACATTCGCTTGTTTCGGAAACGTAACCGGTCTCAAGCGAACAACCAGCTCCGGATTCACCCGAGGAGCGAAGAAAACAAACCTTTGAAAATCGCGCTCCCAAAAGAAAGTGGACTACCGAGGAAGAGGTAACTTTAGTCAAGGCATGTATTGACGAGTCAGAGAACTCCGTATCCGGTATATCGCAACCCATAGGGAGGAACAAGGCCAAAAAGGCCATAAAGACTAAAAGGGGTGACACTTCCGCAACCCAAACGACCCAGATGTATGAGTCATGGAATAAGCAATTTTACGAGAAAATGGAGTACAAGCTGAAAAAACTTGAACTTGAACGACAATTGGCGGATATCGAACAACAAAAGCTCCAAGTACAACTAGATGCAATATTTGACAACTGATGTGGCAGTGGGGTTGGGAAGGTTGGGTACTAATAGCCTAATAACTATAATTGTAATTTATCATATAATCTAACAAAACAAAGAAGGAAAAGCAAAAAAGTAAAAATAAATTAACAAAAATAACTTTAAAGTAACTAAGTTTTGTAACTACACTTGGTCAGACCATAACTGAAATAGAATAAAAACCACAATAGCCAAAATTGTAATTACTTTGAAAGAAAAATTACTCTTAGATTATAAATGTAAACCATAAGGACAGAAAATTTAATTTACTTTAAATTTTATTTTATGAGCCTTTTTTGGATTATATATTAAAAAAATACCTAAAATAGTGTTTTTCTTAAATTATTATTGATAAGTTAAACTAATGAAATAAAGAACCTGCAAAAGAAATAGATGGAATGAGTTACAAAAATGTTTAAAACTATCTAAATATTTTTATTCAAATTGTTGCGGCTTTTTATTGGGTTAATCTATTATAAAAGTTATTGTTTTAATAGTTATCAAGGAATAAATACAGAGCATAAGTTTTTACATATTAAATACTTAGGTGGCATTTGTTTTTTTAAAGGTGCTGAAGTCTGAAATCTGATTTCACTTCTGAATTTTAAGTGGTGGTGCTGAAGTCTGAAATCTGAATCTAAAAGACTGTTTGTTTTTTATAAACTGTCAAACATCTGAAATCTGATTATGACGGTGAGGAGTTAGACTTCTAGGTAAGAAAAATCGAAAGGAACAAAATCATGGGATTATGGCACATGAATATAAGATAAACGAACACATGTGCAAGATTTATCATCTTATTACATGGTCAAGGAACTAATTTTTATATTCTTTCATGGATAAAATAATTGGTTCTATACATTGGTCATATAACTAATTCACAAGCGAGGAGCATGTAAAACATAAACCAATCGCCCTGCTGTTCGAACAAAACAAAAACAAGTTAAACAAGGTGATGTATCGGACAGTTCACAAGCGATAAAACAGAACACGTAAAAGATATGCAAAGCTGCTCGAACCAACGTCCCTGCTGTCAATGACCTTCCGAGGTAGATCATGATTGAGATGTGCCCTGCGGTTCGAACCAATTGGTTGAAAATAGACATCCCTTGGTCAACTAACTCGGCATGGCTACACGCGGTCAAGGCACTGATACAAGTTACATCAGTTGGCGAAATTCCGGCTTGTTGCATCTTTCAGAAATAATTGAGTGTCGGTAGTGCGACCGTGGATCGCGAGCCCGATGATTATCAATCAGCACGGGATCAATGTTTATACTGTTCTTGTGCCTAAAAATAAACCCAGATAAGTTCTTCAACTGTCACACAAGACCAAAATCTCATTTTGGCATTTATACAAACACATTGCGTGCAGAATGATGATTCCACAGCAGAGACATGAAAACAAAGAAAACCCAACAAATTTTTACATAGATAAATGGATATAATCACACTCGTGTGTATAAGAAAAGAGAAAAAAGTGATGAATGATGAAGCTGACCAATATCAGATTAATCCTTGATTCCGATTTTGAAGAATTCAATCAGAAAAATTTCCAAAACCAAACAAAATAACAGTACAAACTCAGGGATCAAACAAACATGTACGAACAATCAAACACAGGTTTAAAATTGAAGCAGGTAAACCAACACGATTCCAGGTTCAAAATTAATTGAATATTGCAGATGTAGGAAGCAAAATCGTAAATCAAAATTCCAATCGATTCCATAAAATCAGTTGGAGGTGTCGATTCAAAAACTGTAATCGATTCAAGGATGAATGACAGAAATCAAAGGAATCATACAGTCTTGATTTTGGAGTTTTGGAGTCGAAAACGTTGGTCTGGAAGGTTTGCGATGGAGATGTGTTGGAAGCGTCTGACCGATAAAGTGGTTCGGTCTTCACTTTTTGTTTCAGACAGAATTAAGTTATAAGTTGCTCTGAAAGGAAAATAAAAACAAACACACGTAATGGGTAAATGTCTGACCGATCCAGACATTTGAGCCCATTAAGTGCTGAAATCCAAAAAACAAACAGCCCCTTAATAATGATGGGTTCATATAAAAAGGCTATATAAATACGGTGAAAAGGTAATAATTAAAATGTTATGAAAAATTATATATTTATGGAATGGATGATAATCTTCTTATTATTGGTAAACATATATACTAGATATATATTGTATTTTTTAGAGAAAAAGTAATGTATAACTATAGATATGTATCTCCTATTAAATAAGAATACAAGTTTTTGCTCTCATCTCTCTCTCTCTCTCTCTCTCACTACTCCTGTTATTTCATAACACGTTATCAGCACGAAGCTCTTGACGGAGACGAAATCGACGATAATAAAAGAGATAAACAACGAAAGAGATCCAAGAACATCCAAATGTTGAAAGATTCATTCTCTTATCTAGAGTTTCATCTTAAGAGGTCAGTTTTAATTTTGCATCGCAGTTTGTTAGGACTAAATTGTCCTAATTAGAAAGTTTTATTAAGGAAGCTTTGAGAGGGATTAATTAGCTTTTAATTAGTTAATTAGTTTATTGGGCTTGGGCTTGGGCTTTAGTGTAATGGACCTATATATATGGTCTAGGGTTTGGAAAGGAAGAGTGTGAGTTCATTTCCTATGAGAGTCGACTAGGTGAAGTGTGTGTTTTTTCTTGTTCTTGAGAGCTTTCAATAATAAAAACAAGAAACTTTGCTTTTTCATCTCTTTGATTCTCTTGATTTTCATCTCGTTGTTTGATTGTTTGGACCTCACACAGTTTATTTTTCCGTTCACTAGAGTAAACACTCTGCTTCTTCCCCCATTCTTCTTATGATTCTATCGCGAAAGTTAGAATTGCGTCCGTTTACTTCATTTGTCGATTAATTATAAAGATTTTAAGTTTATCATCAAAACAACTAACTTTATAAATAAATTAAGTTTGGAATTTATTTGTAAAGATTTGATATTTCTAACAAGGATTTTTGATAATAATCAGATTTATTCTACAATTGTTTGTGTTGGTCCCAAAGGGTAGCCTTCAAGTGATTAGGAATTGTAGAAGGAGGTGGGGGTTGAATACAATTGACACAAGTTGTTTCACTTTTAAATTCTTTGTATTATAACAAACTGAATTTACAATATTGTTGCGGAATAAGATAAGGGATTAACCTAATCTAAGCAATCTAAAGTTACACTAAGCTTTCACTAATGCACTAGTGAGAAAGAGAGAAAAGAAAGAAACTGAAGAGAGGTTTCAGTATAGATTAGAGAGAGAGAGAGAGATGTGTTTGAAGAATAACCCCAAGGTCTCTATTTATACTGCATGCATTAAATGCATGGCATGGTCACTTTTACACGTGTTGTGTATCTAGTGAACCAAGTGTACTATTTACTATTAAAATATACCCATGCGTAATAAAGCATAGTGGGTAAAAAGAAAACAGTTGCTTTATGGGCTGATAAGTACGGATGGAACAATAAATATAACGTCCCTTTTGTACTATGTCAGAAAAAACATGGATAACCTCTTCGTGCATTAAAGATAGTAAGACAAATATGTTCATCATGTATACGCCTCTGATCAGTGGCAAAGAGTCGCTTGTCCTTGGGGACATCAGTGAGTCACTGAGGCGAACTCCCTGTTGAGCATTACCATGTGGTGGTGAGGTAGCTATCACTGAAATTCGTCTTCAGATCACGAGTGACTTTGACTCTTATCATCAACTACTTCTTCGACATCGTTGAAGATTCTTTATTGCTTGACTTCTTTGTCTTGGAGATTGATACTTCATTCTTGTA
This sequence comes from Centaurea solstitialis, assembly GCA_030169165.1. Lineage (NCBI taxonomy): Eukaryota > Viridiplantae > Streptophyta > Magnoliopsida > Asterales > Asteraceae > Centaurea > Centaurea solstitialis. Next base: position 54,290,813 of record CM058047.1, on the reverse strand, counting down.
TATCATACATCTGGGATACAGAGCAGACTCATAGATTCCCTGTTCTAGATACTATATATTACAAATTAGATGTTTGATAATAAAATAATCAAAGAGAATTATCTCAGTGATAATTCCTCAAGCTTGAATACAAATATAAGTATCTACACTAAGTAAGATCAGGGTCATCATTATTTCATTAGTCCTATGAGAGCTTGGTTCAACAATTTACCCTAAATGATGATGACAAACACAATAGAGAAATTGCGTAAGTATAAACTAAGGAAAAAAAAGTTCTAAGTTTATTTTAAACAGAATGGAAAAGGAACTCATAAAGGTACGTGTCCAATTACTGTTTTCAGGGATCTTTTTCAGTACTATGATGATGTAAACTACAAACACTTATAATAATTTTCATTAACTTAAGAATTCAGAGGATTACATCAGGATAGGGATGGCAGAAATACCCGAACCCGATGGGAATTCCCGAACCCGAAACTTCTGGGACGGGATTGGGCCGGGTAAATGGTTTTGGGACCGGGTATGGTATTTTTTCAAAAAAAGTTCGTGGGTTTGGGACGGTTATGGTTTTAGGCAATACCCGCCCATTTACCCGACCCCATATCCGATCCCATTTACCCGACCCCGAACCATATGTATTTAATAAATTTATTGTGTTATTATTAATATAATGTACATTACAACTTTATTAATATACAAAAGAATAGAAATGACGGATTGATTTTATTAGTATAGAAAATATATAGTATTTTTTTTCAAGAAGATGAATGTAGGAATGCTCCCACTTCCACTGACACTTCGGTGATAGTGCACTGAGCCACAAAAGCCATTTCCATTTTGTTAAACGTTGAACTTATTGAATGTTCATGTTGCTAAATGAAAGTTTAAAAAGAATTTAACTCATTGTTTGACTTGATTCGTATAGTGTTCTAAGAAACAAAATTTTATTTAGTTAATTTTGATCGACTAAAAATATAAATGGGATGCCCGATACCCAGGGGAATACCCGCAACCCCGATGGTTATTTAGTAATGGGATACCCGTCGGGACGGGACCAGGTATGGGATATAGTTTTATAATAGGGTATGGGACTGGAATTACCAATACCCGTGCCATACCCGTCCATTGTCATCCCTACATCAGGAAATGAAAAATTACAAGGGTTAAAAGCACTTTGTGGACCGATAGATCCCCCCAATCAAGCGGGTAATATATACATCTTGGTTCCCATCGACGATTATTCAAGATACATGTGGTCTTTTATCTTGAAGAACAAAAGTAACGCGTTCAGTGTTATTAAAAGATTCAAGACAGCGATTGAAAAGCGAACACGTAATGATAAAACATTCCATACGGATAGAGGTGGTGAATTTACGTCACATGACTTTAACCGTTTTTGCGACCAAGAAGGAATAACACGAATGTTGACGGCTCTTTATGCACCTCAACAAAATGGTATAGTCAAACGGAGAAACTGAACTCTACTCGAGATGACCCAATGTCTCATGAAAGTGAGAAGTGTACCGAATTACTTTTGGGGTGAAGTGGTCCGACATGCAACTTTCATCATAAACCGAACCCCTGCGCGAGCATTAGTAGGAGTTACGCCATACGAAAAGTTTTATGGTGAAAAACCGGACCTTGAAGACCTAAGAGTATTTGGTTGTGTTGCCTATGATAGAGTAGTATCAAAGCACTTGAAGAAACTTGATGATAGGTCTAAACCGTCGGTGTATCTCGACAAGGAACCCAGTTCGGGAGGATTTCTTCTTTTCAATCCACATGAAATAAAATTATCATAAATGCCTATGTTATTTGTGATGAGAAAAGAAGTTGGAAGTGGAAAAATATGTCTGAAGATCCGGACCAAGATGATAGGGAACCAGGCACTTTCACAGTCTTCTGGGGAGTTACACAAGCAACTGAATCTGATCAACCTTGCAATAATGAGACGAGGCCAACAATCGTTGGTCAAACCCAGCCTACAACCGACCAGATAAGCGGCCTAGAATCAGCACTGCAAGCCGAAACCCAAATCGAAACCGATCTGATCAGCAGCCCAGATCCCCCGATACGTCGCTCAACTTGTACTTTTGTGTTATCACAAAGATTAAATGATTACGAGTTGAATGTTAATGAACTTCCGTTAACATTTGACGAGGAACCGAGAAATTTCAACAAAGCCAAAGTGAAACCGGAATGGCTCAAAGCAATGAAAACCGAGATCGATTTTATCGAGAAGAATAACACTTGGAACCTTGTTTCTCTACCTAAAGATGTTAAACCGATCGGGTTAAAGTGGTTGTTTAAAATCAAAAGAAATGTAGATGGTTCGATTAATAAGTACAAAGCGCGATTAGTTGCTAAAGGCTATGTACAACAACCCGATATCGACGTTGATGAAGTATTCGTGTCGGTAGCTTAACTCAAGACAATACGGCTCTTGATTGCTCTCGCAGCCGAGAGAGGATGGAAGATTCATCACTTGGATGTTAAAACGACTTTTTTGTATGGTGATTTAAAGGAAGAAGTGTACGTTATTCAATCCGAGGGTTTTTGAAAAACTAGGAGAGGGAAACAAAATTTACAAGTTGAAAAAGGCTTTATACGGCCTACGACAAGCTCTAAGGGCATGGAACTTAAAGCTTGGCAGTATTTTAAAGAATATGGGTTTTCAACGATGCTTGCAAGAACAGGCGGTCTATCGAAAGGTGTTCAATAAGGAATTTATCATTGTTGCGGTTTATGTGGATGATTTATTCGTGATAGTTATGTACCTAGAGCTCATAAATCAGTTCAAGAAAAGGATGGCATCTCAGTTTGAAATGTCGGATCTTGGTGAATTAACCTATTACTTGGGTGTCGAAGTCTCTCAAGAAATGAGATATGTTAAGATCAAGAAAGAGAGTTATGCCATGAAAATCTTAAAAGAAGCCAGTATGGAAAATTGCAATGCAACTTTATGTCCAATGGAACCGGGACTCAACTTGTCAAAAGCAAAAAACGAACCAGAAGTTGAAGCCACTCATTATCGAAAATTAGTAGGTTGCTTACATCTCTTACATACATGTCCAGATTTGACATAGTCGGTTGGGGTAGTTAGTCGATACATGCAAAGCCCTAGAGAATCACATGCACGCGCCATTAGGCAAATCCTACGCTCTCTCCAAGGAACAACCTTATTTGGGATAAATTACGAGCGGGGTAATGACATGAAGCTCGTAGAATATAGCAATAGCAGTCACAATGTTGATGTAGACGATGTACAATGTACTACGGGTCATGTTTTCTATCTTGGTACATCACCTATCACATGGTGCTCACAAAAGAGCTACCGTGGCATTATCTTCGTGTGAAGCTGAATTCATGGAAGCTACTGCAGTTGCATGTCAAGCAATTTGGCTAAGGGAGTTATTGACAAAATTGACAGTGTTGGAGAAACAGAAGGCGCTGATTCGCGTTGATAATAAATCAGCAATTGCGTTGTCAAAGAACCCGGTCTTTCATGGTAGGAGCAAACACATCTACACTATATATCCCTTCATTCGAGAGTGTGTTGAAAATGAGTAGGTGGTAGTCGAACACGTTTCCAAAGACAAGAAGAGAGCAGATGCTTTAACGAAGGCCTTGGTGCGTATAAGGTTCAAGGAGATGAGGTCGTTACGTGGCGTGCAAGAGTTACCCTCTTCGACTCAGAAATTCAGGGGGTGATTGTTGGCAATTATCTGATCTGATTATGGCTTGGAGCGTGGATCGGGTTCGATATTAGAGTTTGGAGATAATTATCTAGAATATAGGATTTATTTTAGATAATTATATGGTTTAATTTAAATAGAATCCTAGTTATATTCTAACGCGATAGGTTAGGCTATATATACCGTGTAGGGTAGGGATCATTTAATCAATTGGAGTTTTTGAGTTTAGTTTTCTTCAATAAAATATTTGTGTGTTTGGCAATCCTTTCTGTTTTTGTTTTACTATGTTAACCTTCACTTACTACCCTCATACCCTTAATATTTTCTTTTTAATTTTAATATATATACTTTAGAGATCAAAGTGGTGTAGCTCAAGTGGCAAAAGGCTTGGGGCTAGCGGATGGTATCCATTGGTCTCAGGTTCAAACTATGGGAGTAACACTTCGGCGATACCCAGACTTTGGGCCGGCCTTCGGGTCCAGGTAACGGCATGCTAGTCTATGGGCATGCGGGCTCGGCCCTAGGTCGGGCTTAGTCGTGCCTGGGCGGGTCTAGTTTATGTGGATCGGGCCGGCTCGCCGCGGATTAGTCAGTGTTGGGATGTCCGGATACCGCGGTTGCGTGTGTGAGTTTATTGCTGTACAAAAAATATATATTTTAGAGAGAGAGAGAGAGAGAGAGAGAGAGAGAGAGAGAGAGAGAGAGAGAGGAGAGAGGAGAGAGAGAGAGGGAGAGAGAGAGAGAGAGAGAGAGAATGAGACGGGTAGGCACAGGCTCAAGAGCCCTCACCTCGAACCCGCAACCCATACCCACGGTGTTTTTGAAACTTCTAAGGGGTGCACCTAAAAACCAAAAAATCTCTCAAGATCAACCAAAAAACCAAAAGGTTCTCTTGAAATCAACCAAAAAACCGAAAAATCCTCTCGAAATCAACCAAAAACCAAAAAATTATCTTGATTATTTTTTGGCTATTTTAATTATTTTTTCTACTTTTTTATGTCTAATACTATTATTACTTATATATAATATTATTAGTCTAATATTTTTTTTATTTTTATGTATTAATAAGAATATAAATATAAAAAATAAGATATTAACTATTTTATTTTTATTTTATTCTTAATATAAGCTTTTTAATACTAACATCATCTTTCATTTACTTTTAATATTATTACCATATATATCATTATATTTTCTATATAATTTTATTATAAAATTATTATTTTACATAAATATGAAACAGGCTAACATTAACTAATTTATATTTAAAATCTTAACAAAATAAGTCTAGAATTATAAATAACAATGCAATCTTAACATATTTTTTTCGATTTTGTTATTATTATCATTATTATTTTATCATTATTATTATTATTATTATTATTGTATGATTATTATGTTAAATATTTTTTACATTCACGTTTATTGTTATTTCTTATTTTTGTTTCTGTGTATTGTATATTCAAGATAATAATAATTTTTTTTAAACACGTATATAAAAAACAATTAGAAGAAAATTATATATTTTTTAAATATTTTTATTAATATAACTTTTTCAACCACCGCCACCACCACGACTAGCGGCTACCTTCACCGGCTCCCACAGTCCCGCCCTACATGACGACCACCACCACTCACCATGTCCCCATCGTTACGTTACGTTTCCAACATGGTAAAATAAAACGTATATACATAATTATATTTTACTTTTTCCATAACAATTTTGCAGTATAAAACTACTTTAGCAAATACAAAATGGGTCCAAAGCAAACATTTATTTTTTAATTTTTCAACATCTATTAAATAGAAGAAATTTGATTATTATCCAACCAAACAAAACAAATCAAAATTGCACCATTTGGGTTTCACATAAAAAGAGGGAAAAAAAAGAGGAAAAAAACACAATTAGGTGGTTTTACACTTTTGAGCAGAGAATGCATACATTTTCCTCTAAATCTCTTTCTGAAGGTCAAAAATAAAGTCTTGGTCATTTTATAAAGATCACTTCTCATGCTTCTCAAACCCTGTTGAACCTGTCCATTTTTATAAACATGTACAACCAAATTAGCAAGTTATTAGCAAATCATAAACCAATCCAACCCCATGAGCTTAATAGGACTCACAACTTATTCGGTCAGCTTGATACAGAAAATGCCTTATCACTAAGCTACTAGGAGGGAGCTAAAGTTTTACCAAACATTGCCCCTCCGTGTTAAGTTTAAGGAAAAAAAAAAGCTCCTTCCATCTATAGAGAAAAAAGACGCTACAAAAAACGGGTGAGCAAAGAGCATTGACAACTCGTCCCCTGTTGGTAATAAATCAGAATTAGAAAACCATACCAAACCAAGCCACAGTATATCCCACTCGAAAGTAGGGCTTGTGAGAGATAGGTAGAACCTCATTGGTTTAATCTCCAAAAGATTCGTTTAAGAGAAAAGGGAGTTTCAACATAAATTGGAAGTGACACTCCAAAAGATCCCAAAAGTTTCAACTTAGGGCCCACTAGGAATGTATATTCAAACCAAAAGGTAAATATGAACGTTTTTAATATTCTTTAAAACAGGTGTAGGAATTTGTGAGTAGTTGAGCTAACGGTGAGAAGCATGGGAAGTGGACCAGAACCCTTGATCACTTTTAATCTCATGCCCTCCCATGAATTGCACTTTGGAAGGGAATTGATCTCGTGCATCTTATCTCAGTGTATCTCATCCTAATGTGCATCTAACGGTTGATAACCACTTCTCACGCTTCTCACATTAACCTCAACTTCTCACAGAACCCACGACCTTTAAAAGATTATAACAAACAAATCCTACGAAATCCCTTGCAATTTACTGACAAAAGATAAATTCGTTGCTTCCAATATGGGATTCTATTTGAAAATGATGGTTTAGAAGAATGGCTCAAATGGATTTCAGCCCATCTAGCAATATTCCCAAGTTTATGGAATTGATAGGATTTGGTATTGAATTCCATTACAAGGTTTAGATGAATGCTTGGATTTGAAATCTCTAAAATTTACTAAAATTCCACGGGGGTAGTCGGCATTTTTTTTAAGATAGAATGGAGGACAGTTGAATCAACAATTCTCCAAACTTTCCAGCCTAGGGCGAATGGATTTACAAACTTTAAATACCCAAACTGACCTTGATAAAAAAATTTAAAAAAAAAACTAATTCTCTTTTCTAAATAGCAAGAACACCCCCTCCGCCCTTCCAAAGGGTGAAACAGTAAATATGTCAGCTGAACGAGTCTTTCCCTTGCACATAGCACGACTCAAACTCATGACCTTCTACTCATAAATGAGTGGCTTCGCAGATTTGCCCTCAGAGGAAGTTACAACAAAAAAAACATGTAAAGATTCACTTCCCCATTTTACCCTTGTGTTGCATACCATCTGTCAGAAACTAAGGATGCATTTGGTTGTGGAAAAGTGTTTTCATTTTCCTAGAAAACGTTTTCAGAAAATGGAGTTGAGTTTCAATCAGAGTTTTTTATGAAAATTTTAGAAAACGCGTTTGGTTAAAATGGTGGAGTTTTTCATTTTCCATTTTAGAAAATTAGAAAAAGCGAACAAGAAAACTTTGGAGAAGTACTAAAATCAGTTTTCTAATATACATAGAAGTTAGAAAACCGAATTTTTTTTTCTTGGAGAACTTTTGAAAACTGAATAAACCAAATGAGTTTGCTAAATTTTCATTTTCCTTGGAAAACTGAAAAAATTTCCACAACCAAAAGCACCTTATGCAGTCCCACGGCCCCACAAAAAAAGGAAAATAAAAACAGAAAAAAAATGGCTGAGAATGACAAAAGTATACGTACTTGAACGCCTTGCTGAGCACCCGTTTCCGTTAACAGTATATAAACTTGGTCTCCGATCTTGGCCTAAAGATAAAAGCTCTTGCACTCTCTCCGGCCAGTCCGAATTCAACCTTCGAGCAAAATCCTCCACTTCTCTGAAAACCAAAAAAAAAAAACCCAAAAAACCAAAAGATGTCAGCAGGCCAAGCATACCAATAATGTGTTTATTCATTATTCCCGATAATGTTTTAGGCAATCACATGACACATCAAGAACATAATAAAACTGGATGAAGAAATGAAGCAAAGAAATATTATTAATTCCAACAAAAGAAGCAACGGTTAAGTAACAATTTCTTCCGCTGAGTAAACATAGCCATCCACAATCATAAGGGATACGAATAAAACTTGAAGTAGCTTTTCAGAAAACTTACGGCCAACCAAACGATGCTTTTTCAATAAGCTCAAAAAAGAAGCTACCTTATAGTAAAGTTTATTATTTGTCTCCTAAATGAGCCAACACAAGTAAGTAGTTTTCACATCATCTTGTCGAAGACTAATTGTGGTCAAATTACCGTAGCATATCATAAATACCCTTTGATTATAACCGAATGTCTTAAGTTCCTTCGTTCATTTTCTTTCATGAACTAACATTAACAATAACATATTGCCCCTACCAATCTCTCTAACCATCAAACTGAAATTCTTTAGAAAGGCAAAAAATTTATATGTAAATATATGTAACTTAGAATAAAGCTTCCAAAAATGTTCAACCTTCATCAAAGCTCATGTACCCAAAAGCCGCCGTAAAAAAAGGTTCCAACCATGTCTGAAGTTCTAAAGGCGTAAAGATTCACTGATAAAAAATAAATGACCAGTAAAAAGAGCATTTAAACGGCTATAAACAAACCATTGGGAAATTTTTCGATGATATTACCAATAATAGGAAACTACATGAAATAATCTGAGATCACTCTGGAATATAAACCGCAAATCCTCGATAAAAAGGTTCATTTTTTGAGGTATTTCAGTATCACACAAACACAATAACTGCTGTCAAAATTAGCAAAAAAAATAGTTCCAAAAGCACAAAGAAAAGATCCTGAATATCAAACGATAACAATTTTCTCATGAAGAAAAAAACAGATAATTGGTAAATTCAAGCATACCCGTTGGTAAACTTGCAAGCAGTAGCTAGTCTGATTATGATTATAAACCACTGGAAACACACCCATTGTTCTACTTTACATTATTTGAGGAGAGAAATTCCCTTTACATTTCCACTAAAAAGAAATCCTCAAGAAATCAGCCCAATGAATTATGTTGAAGTTTGGGTAATTTGAAAGTATGTTTCTACAGAGTTCAGAGTTCTGATATCAAACTTCGTGAACACCGACTCTTCTTAAAGAGTTCCACAAATAAGGGGTATCTATTAAGTATTCATTTAAAATTGCAAAAATTGTCCATTTCAACATCCTCTAAAGCTTAACCTTTTTATCTTTAAAAAATACCAAGAAACACAAGTAAAACCCATACCAGATAAAAATCTATTCAAGTCATCCCCCATATACATATATATATATATATATATACATAGGGGTGGGTTCAAATGTGAACCACTTTTTGGTTGTGAACGTGAGGACAGCCGATAGCGCGACACGTGGTGGATGACTAGGCGCCACGTCATGTCCACGGCGGATGACTAGGCGCAATTCATGGGAGGGCATTGAATTAGGGGGGGGGGGGGGGGGACCACACTCAAAGCCGCCACGTGTCGCGCTCTCGGTTGTCCTCACGTTCACAACCAAAAAGTGGTTCACATTTGAATTTTCCTCTATATATATATATATATATATATATATAGAGAGAGAGAGAGAGAGAGAGAGAAAGGAAAGTTCAAATGAAAACTCATTTTTCATTGCGAAAGTGAGGACCACTAAAATCATGCCATGTGGCAATACTCACTCTGAATATCATGCATTATTCAGAGTGAATAAAGGCACCTAAGCTTTATTCACTCTGAATAATACATGATATTCAGAGTGAATATTGCCACGTGGCGTGATTTTAGTGGTCCTCATGTTCACAACCAAAATTGAGTTCACATTTGAACCTAACCCTATAGTATTAGGTTCAAATGAGAAGTGCTAAAAACTGAGAAGTAGAGAAGTGATCTCCACCACTCATCCAGTCAATAAAGGCGGCTCTGACCGGGTCCCCTCCTTTAATAATCTCCACCCTCCCATGAATTGCGTCAATCCTCCATGATCACGTCCACCGTAACCGGTCAAAGCCGTCTTTATTGACCGGATGAGTGGTGGAGATCGCTTCTTTACTCCTCATTTTTTAGCACTCCTCATTTGAACCTTTCTCTAACCCTATATATATATATAGAGAGAGAGAGAGAGGGAGAGCAAGAGGTTCATGCGAGAAACATAACTTTTTAAGAAAACGCAAGAACGATTCTCAACCACTCATCCGATCAATAACGGCGGCTTTGACCGGGTCACCCTCCTTTAATCATCTCCGCCCTCCATGAATCGCGTCAATCCTCCATGATCGCGTCCATCGTGAACGTAAATGTGTGGCTGAGAATCATCCTCACGCTTTCTTAAATTGACATCGTTCTCGTATGAACCCACCTCTATACATATATATATATATAATCATTTGATAACTTTTATTGTGTGAGCTCATGTAAGTTATATAAAATTATAACCAATATGAATCGTGCCTATTGCATTGCAAACAGTAATTGTGTTTCCTTATAACTAGGTATTGGGTCGACCGATAAAATAGTAGTATGTAATAAAGTTTGTCTGAACTAAGGGAAACATCTAACTGTATAAACCCAAGATCTTCTAAAAGGGTTCAACTCCAATGACTGCTGATGGGAGTTCATATTATTTTCAAAGTACGCAAGCAAATACGTATCGATTGGAATGTCAAGGATCTAATTACACAAATAACCCCAACACCTTAAAATGCTTCTGTGAGCAGGATGTTAGTATTAATGCCACTTTGGAAAATCATGCTGCCACATTCTTTGTTGAAGGCATTGAAACATGTGCAAAACTTACACACAACAAACACACCCTTTTACAGGGAGGCAACGCAAAAACCTCTTATTCCTTAATGATCTAGACTATTTTCGCCACACTAAGGGGCTGTTAGTTCACCTCTTAATAGTTCCATTAAGAGGCAACCTCTGAATAGCTAAGAGGTGAATCTTGTTTGGTTAAAAAAGTCTGCCACTTAATGGTTCTAAAACCCTAATTTCATCCGTTAACCATTTATCGCCCTAATTTCATCCTCAATAGTTACCAAACAACCATATTTCAACTTGCACTATATCATAAGATCATCTTAATCATTCTGACCACTTATTCATCCTGCACTAAACCATTCAGCAATTGCTAAACAGCCCCTAAGCAAAGCAAGACAAGGCTTGAGCTTATGTATATGCACATTTCATGTATTTTAAGGCGCAAACTACTAAGATCTTTTTTCCTTTTTTATTGGTCTGGTTTTGAGAATATATATATATATATGTGTGTGTGTGTGTGTACTCATGTGCACCCAAATGCTTAAAGTTTCAAACTCTTAGACCCTTGTATCCATGCGTCATGCACCCGTATCATCAAAAAAATAAAGTAAAACTAATCCGGCAGGTCGGACCAATGATACAAATTCAGAACAGAAATAGGAAATTCACAATAAGACGAACTAGGGTAGAAGGTTTAATTGATTCAATCGTAAAGGAATTACAGGATTAGAAATGGAAAGGAAAACAACCAGGGAAGGTTCCCTCTCTCTCTCTACACACTAGCAGAGAGCCACAACAACTTGTAACTAATTAGGATTATTCTCGATACCCCCTTCAAGGTCATTCCCTCCTTATTTATAAAACCCCCATGTGCCAGTAGTGACTAGTTGGGCCCAACTTCTGTTTCCCCCTTCTTGGGCCTCCTAGAGTACACATGAACTATATCGGGCTTTGTATTCCTCTTTGTATCAGTAGTCTTCATGCACACACACACACACACACACACATATATATCTTTAACTGAGGCAGTACTTTTTTCCAGATGGCAAAGAAAAATGCTCATATTCTTGCATAGTCTTAGATTGGTTATCAAATTCATGATATGGAAAGCCGTAACTTCACGACATACCTGTCAATTTGCTCTTTTATTTCGGGATCTATCCCATCACCTATATCACAATCATCGAACTCATCATCAAGTCCGAATCTATCATCTTCTGAATCTTGTAACTTCAAGAGCTCATTGATATTGGGTAGACAATGACCTTTGACCCTGTCATCATGACCCACCGAACTAATACCATTTGATTCCTGAAACATATCACAAGTGTCTGTTTTACACTTTCATTTAATGAATTTGTTCAGTTTAGTTCAGAAAAAGGGTATTCACCATTCACAATTACTTTGGAAAGAAAAAAAGTTCGATGATCAGCTTCTAAAACCATACTTGGCCATTCAATGCATGTAAACCGTCATTTTTCTAAACATATACAAAAATGACACATAATTTGCACCAATAAACAATCTTGGACATAAATACATTTCCACAAGTCCAAAGTTGCTCACTCTTGCAAATGTAGTGACTTCGTATCGGCATCTTTGCAAGAATGATGGTTGGTTTGCAATGACAAGTTCAAGTATGATTGTTCAAAAAGTCCAACTATTGATTTTAGCAATGTAAGTTCAGTTATGAACCTTGGTTGCATTGTTCGGAGATGAAGAGCTGTTTGAGATTGTGCATACAGAGACATTCTTTTGTTGGTCCTTTCTTCTACGGTTTTTCTTTTTGTTCTTTGCTGTTTTTACTTCCTTTGAATCTGCAAGACTGAATTAATTAACTTCTCATTGATGATAGATTTCAAGACATAAGAGCAGAGAAGAAGAGCCAACAATCAAGTTAACTACCAAAAAATATATAAATGTAAATCAGAAGCATAAACAAACATCCCTTCAAGAAGTAAATCACAAGCAGTCGGGACCATCTTTCAAAGAATAAACATGAAGAAACCAATATGTAATAGAAAAATATGAACAATGGAGAAGAGAAGCAAGTATGCATACTGATGAGATTGTAGAGCGAGGGAGGTACCTCCATTTTCTCCATTAATAAACGACAAGAGTTCATCGACTGAACGATCATCTACGTGTTCTGCTTCGACCTCAACGTTCTGAAAATCCAAACCCAACCACCATCAGTCTCAAATATGCCATGTGACATGGTGTGACTTTGTAGCCAAAATCTTATATACAACTCCCCCGGTCCCAGAATAAATGTCCACAATGAAAAAGGCGCAAATTTTTAGAAATGTATAGTTCTTAAACTTTTTAATTAACTAAATGACAATTATACCCTCAATTTAGGAGTACTGAATTTCTTCATCTCATAATCAAGGGTAGAATTGGAAAATAAACACTTACTTTCAAAGTGGACACCTATTTCTAGATAAACTAAAAATAGAAATGTCGACACTTATTTTGGGACGGAGGGAGTAACTTACAACAGAAGAGCTGAAGTCTTGATCGACATCCCTCCCCAACCCCTACCCCAGTGCCAGAAAGAAGACGGCCATTTAGGCTTGGTTAGGCATAGCAATTCAAACATTCAAAGTAACGCATATACTAACGTAAGAAAATATTTGTTTGTGACCACAAAAATTACCTTCAGTTTCTCTTTTTCCTTTAGTTCTTTCCTCTTTCTTGCATATAGTCTATTCAATAGTCGAATCCGTGGATCATCAGTTATATTTTTCAAAGGCTCCAATTTTTCTTCCTGCGTCAATTGAATCCGAATTATTAGTAAATGCCAATAAAGCATATAATTCCCAGAGGCAGTACGAAAAAACATGCCACACATATACACACTACATGCAAGCAGAAAACACCTCTGTTAGATCATCGGGTATATGAAAAGTTTCACGGATCTCTTCAGGAGTTTTCCCTTCAATCATTCTTGCAAGTGCCCGACTGGTGAGGTCAACTAACGGCTTTAATTGGAGGCTGTCAGCGGCAGATGTTAACTCGCAGAGCCTATTTGTGTCCATACGAATAAACTTCTCATCAAACGACTTCCGCTCCTATGCACAAAGGAAGATAAGAAACCAAGTTTATTTTCATTACTCAAGAGAACAGTTAATGAAATCATTGTGTTGTATTCATGATTAAGCTATGCTATTACAGCGGTCAAAATACAAAATACCGGACAGGGAAGATATTTGAAATAGCGGTGGTATATCGGTTCAAAAATAGAGGTTCAAATAATAATTCATAGAATTACATATATATATATATATATATATGCATCCATAAACATATGATATACATTAATTAAAAATATAGTTTTAACATCAAAACATCAACTTAAACAAGTTTCACGAAACAAAATAAGGAAAGTGTTCATAAACGAGCAAATCACAAGCAATAGCTTCGGCATCCGAGTCGACATCATCTAATACGGCATCCAAACAGCAGCTTTGTATGCTAAAAAAAAGAACATCTCAAAATATCGCTACATCGGACTGATCTTTGTGTCAAAAATCGCTACAATATTGGCAAATGCACCTACGGAACCGATATTTACCACGGATATTTCGTGAAGGGCCGATACGGCGATACCCGATATATCATCGGATATATTACCACAACATCAGCAGCAACAGCATAGTGATTAAGTAATTGACTAGAAACAGATGCATTTTCTGTGAATAAGCAAAAGGTGTATCAGCTTAAGAGCATACGTACCTTGTTAGAGCGCCCTGGGACTTGATGAAATCGGCAATAATCGAGAATTAAACTCAACGTGACGGGATTTACTCGTGCTGGAAGAGAGATTGGGTAGGTTTTTGAAGATCCCATGCCTGCATGTATCTCGTGACATATCAAAGGACAAAAGATAGCAACTTCCTGTTCCACTTGTTGAATCGACCCATCAGCAGTTTGAAGCCATATATAAGACTTCATCATCTGAAAAGAAAAAAAAAACATTAGGATAGAATCATGCAATAAAAATCAAATATCTGTTGCGAATAGCAATAAAGTCATTATATTATATGCAAAGTTAAATAATTGCTTCATGACATAAACTTAAGTTTCAACAATGAATTCAATATGATGATTATTTCTTTGTAAAAGACATCAGTGCTTCAGTCATCTTGTGTCACTGAAAGGTGAAAAGTGAAAATAAGCAGATACTAATTACTTATCTAAGGTTCTACTGCATAATTATTTTCTAAGTGTGTTTAAACACTTTGAAAACTCAGAGAAATTTTTTGAACCCCATATTTGAGTTTGACAAATTTCAATAGTTGACATCTAATAACTAATAAATAATGCAGCACATCACCCTTTTGGCCTTTTGGGAATTCAAAATGCATAAAAGCGAAGGTACTTTTAATAAAACTTCATTTTTTGTTGACTTTTTCCAAAACTGTGAACCGATTAGAAAGAAACTGTCTACATGTTTGAAAAACAAAAACTAGTGTCTAAGTGTCTACAAATAGTTCTAGACGTTATTTATAAAACTGTAAATATTTTTGTGACACTTTCAAACCTGAAGTCAAACAGTAACAGAGTTCCCAAAAGAATCAAGTAGAAAGCGAATTTAAAGCAGCAAGTGAATATAAGGAGAAAATCATATGTGATACCTCAGGTTTAATCACATCAGGTTCTGACATTATGTCAGGATAAGAAATCTGCTACAAACGGATGACACGCTGATAAAGTGTAACCTGTATTCAAGATTTTAAGTAGAAACATTAGAGAAAGATAGATATTGATGAACCGATGAACCATCTGCAGCACAACACCATTAATCTGATTGATCGAGTATATTGCCAATAATTCTTTCACAAATCAAGTCAGCAAGCCGGTAAAAGCACGAAAAAACATGTCAGTTGGCAGGACTACAAATTCTCAAATGCAACCATGATATCATATTCACCATATAAAAATCACCGGAATTGCTAAAAATGGCTGATAGCACACTAAGCATGAGCATCATATGCTTTTTCTTAAGAGTGATTACCATTTCAAACCATCATACTTCGAAAATGCCTGAAACTTGCTAAGAATGAGTGACATTGAATAAAAGGTCCCCATTATGATGAGTTTCTTCCTTGCCTTTATATTTCCACAATTGTTGTTCAATCTTCAAGACTAGTGTTTTTTTGCAATTTTGAGAGAACAATAGTTCATTTGCAATGAAAAGTCGAGTCTCATGGTTCAAAAGTCAATCACTCATTTCCATAGACATAAAAAGCCAGATAAACTCATTCAACTTCACACAGCTGGGACTCTATGAAGTTGGTAACTATTATAAGAGTATGGGCACAGCTTCAACCTAAACAATCAGACCTACAAAAGTCACAACTTCACACTGGTTGCCAAACTTGCCATGATAACGCTCGACATTTAAATCGTTCAGCTTGTGAATCAGAAGCAAAACGAAAGCCATATTTACAAATGTACCTAAGATTTTTTGTCTAACATTTCCAGTAACACATCGATTGTATGACAAGTGAACTACAATAAAAAACATAGACTACAACCAGAATCATATTTGAAAATCAACCCTTTACCCAGAATCCTTGAATCTAAAGAAGAAAAAAACTCTTTTTTAAGTTCTCTTTTATATAGATATTAGCACGCAAATAACTACTGTGGGGGTATGTAAACAATACGGCTAATCAGCTCCACATAAATGTGTTCAAACATTTAATCCAAAAAAAAAAAAAACTTTTCATTCCAAATCGATCATTGGGATGTAGAAAAGTTAGAAAACAGTAACCAAAGAAATCTGTACAGTTCTTCCTTCTTAGAAGTGCCTGTGGCACTCAGCAATACTAACCGTTTGTTAGCAGCTGAATGAGCATAATGAGACTCACAGCTTATTCGGTCAGCAATACATGACTGTTTGGTAGTGGCTTATTCAGTAAGCTTTTAGAAAGAAGCTTTATGCAGAAAGTCAAGTTTTTTTCAAACCTGCCTCTCTCAATTAAAAAAACCCTCAAACAAAACCACTTCCAATATAGACAGATTAATCCATTCCAGACATACACCTTCATCCATGCAGGAGTTATTGGAAAACAACCAAACAGCCCCTAACATCAAACAAACTTCACAAACTTCCCCACCGTAACCAAATAATAACAAAGAAAAAATGAAAAACAACTTGCCTTTTTGTAACTTGATTGATTCATCAGTAAGCTAGTAACCACAGAGCAATTAGCAATAGATAAGGCTACTCCTCATTGTCCACCGATTAAATGAACTTCCATTCTTTCAACCGATTAATTTTACCAACTAAACGCACAGATAACGGACTCAACTCGTTCATGCAAAACCCTAGACATACACCACTTCAGTTACAACTTTAAAAAAGACAGGATTCATTTCTGCAAGTATTAGAAAGAACTCCCATTGTTTTAACCTGATTAATTCTCATAAACAACATCAAATTCATCCAACAATTTGTGCAAAACCCTACCAATTTCTAGAAAATGGAATTATTTCTTCCAAATTAACTTAAGCAGCTAAACAAACAGGCACTGTTTTATTTCAAGTAACAACAAAATCAAACCAATAATTCATCAATTTTCACAAAACCCTAGCCCTAAACCGCCCAATCCATCACCAATTTCAAAACAAACAGATTCCATTTCTCGCCCGATTTCAATCAAACAAAACAAAAAAAACCTAGAAAAAAATGGTAAACCGAAGTTCTTAACTATAAAAACACTGAACAATCGAACAACTTTCACAGCAACTTATACATCAATTGAAACAACAATCACCAAATAGACTCAAAAATTAACAACAATTATCCATATGAATCAAGGCGCAATCTGATACACATTTGAGAAAAATGAAAACGAGATTAGAGCTTTTCGTTTACCTGAGTGAAGATCTAATAGAGAGATTTGGGAAGAAAGGGCTTTACAATTGCTGCAGAAATTGGCGGTTATTAGGGGAATCAATTAATGGATAAGAGCGAATGAGAGAGAGAATGAGATGAAATTTGTGTGTGTTTTTTGTGTGTCTCTCTCTCTATATCTATATACAATTTTACATATAACCTCTGTGTGTGTCATTCAAAAGTAGGGATAAAAATACAGGGACTGAAATTGTACATATAGAGAAAGTTTGGGGTTTGGATGGTAAGTTTAGGGTTCTTCTATTTATTACCCTTTCACATTTAAATTATATCAACTTTTCCCCCTTTTGTCTTTTTTACCAGTTTTGTGTTTTCCCTCAAAATAATATGATCGTAAGTAAATGATTGAAGTTGGTAACGGTTTTTAGAAATATAACGATTGTGTAAGATCGTACTATACCCATCATTTGGGACAAGTTTATGTTGGTCAACTAGTTTTATAATGATTGTTTTTGAAATATAATGATTGTTTCTTTACCAAGTTTGTGTTTTTCCTCAAATGGATATGATTGTAAGTGACTGAAGTAGGTAACGATTTTTCTGAAATATGAAGGTTGTGTTAGATTGACGAAAACCCATCACTGGAATAAAAGTTTTCTTGGTTAGACAAGTTATATGAGCGTTAGTAGAATGATACATGTATGAAATAGTGTATCTGATTTGGAGGGGGAAACGGGTTTGGAATGTTAGTAAAAGTCAAGTAGAAAACAAGTGGAAGGTTTTGTGGCGAGAATTCTTGATAGAGTATGGGCTTGAAAACCGACTCGAGAAGCTTGTACAAAAACACGCGTTGGAAGTTGAAATAGACACTTTGTTAAAATCAGCCGGTCTATATATCATTGTATGTCAGATTTAATTGTCGTCACGCATTTCGAGTTTCGTTATATGTCATATAACGATTCTAAAAGCTTATCCATTTTTCTTAAAATTGTGTATTAAATGATAAATATTTTTAACCTTGACAAAATAAATAAAAATAAAAATATACTTGGCAATTATAATTGGTTAGATTTTGAACTGGGCTTTGAATGGGCTGGGCCAACATTATGCTTTTTTTCTTGTCCACTCATATGAGAGCTGATGCCATGCCCATACGTTTTGGGTCAACCTATCAACTATATAATTAAATTATAAATTATATTTTGGTTTAATTTCCTCACTACTAATCAATCTTTTCAAGAAGCTTTTTTCAAATATTTTTCCATATAACATAAAAAATAGTTGTTTTTCAATAATTTTGTGCATATTTATATTTTCTGTGTATCATAATCGAGTAAGATATATTATATCTATTTTAGTCTGTTAATTTATCGAATAATACATATATATATATATATAAGATTCATGTAATTTCTTTATTTTACTTAATATGCATATTATCGGATAATATATTTCTAATCATAGTCTTTTATGTTTTGATTATGTTACCCTCATCGATTCAAATCAAGAAAAATAGTAAACTGAATGCCTTTTCTAGTCAAATGATATTAATGGTACGCTCGTTAAGGAAAAAACTTGTTAACAATACCAAAAGCAAGATTGGCCGATGGAGCCAATAAAAACATTAATTGACATACACATACTATTTATAGTCATTGTTATTATTATATGGATTCTAAAAGGAAATCCATTTTTGAACCATAATATTTATTGGTTACGCATACATACCTTTATCAATATATTCTCTTTGTCCTAATTATTGTCCAGTTTTGACTTTTAAAAATCTTTTTTTTTTTTCGATTTTGACCTTAAATATTTTTGTTTGTGTTATACAAGACTTAATGAAAACTATATCAATGAAAATACAATAAAAACACAACTCATTCATACATTTTGCAAATTTCGAACCGAAAAACTGTTTTTTGGGCCGAACCTAAATGCCATAAAATTCGATAACCTGAAACCCAAATGTTAGGAGGATATTCGGGTTCGAATTGGGTATGGTTTTATTTCACCCGACCTACCTGAAAACCTGAAATATATACATATATATATATATATATATATATATATATATGTTTCATATTATAGACTTAGGTTCGCGTGAGACCAATCTGTTTCCATGAGACCACGTGAGACAAAGACCTAACGTATAAAATTTCATAAAAAAACACCGTGAAAGTAAATAAAACTCGAATACTCATTCTCAAAAACATTTTCGAGGTAAAAAAAATTCCAAAATAAAGTAAAAAAACGAAACATTCACAGCTCAAATGCTGTGAATGTAACAAATATATAATGCGAACCTTCACAACGTAATTGCTATGAAGGTATAAAAAAATCGAGCTTTGACATCAAAAAAACACCATGAACGTAACATTTACATTGTTTTTACTATGAATGTTCAAATCTTTTAACCTTCACAGTGTTTTAATGTGAAGTTTCATGTAAAAGATGTTGGTCTCACCGGTCTTACGAAAACAGCTTGGTCTCACCAAAACCCAACTCTCATATTATATAAATACAGTTATTTACCAAACTATCTTTTAAAAAATCCTAAATTTATGTCATTTGTATTATTTTCTAATTCCTAAACCTACTATTGATTTCATCAAATCTCGCAATCGATTAAATTCATCATCAAAATCGATTGAATATGTATATTTTTTTGCATTATGACTATACCTGCAACTCGACCAACCTGAACCCGAAGCAATCTAAATTCCGAAACCCCAAATTCGGGATTTTATTTTCATATTTGAAATCCGATCGGGTATTTTATATGTCTACCTAAACCTGCCCGATGCACACCTCTAACCAAAATGTACCTTTTTCACCAATATTAAGAGTGCTAACCGGTCCACAGAGATCTAAGTGTAGCGTATGAAGTGGAAGAATGATGGAGAAGCATCAGTTGGATTTGAAGGAAGACTTGGTCAAATTTCCTTTCTCACATATTGCACGTAGTTTCCCTTTTACAAAGGATAGTTTGGGCATGCCAACAACGAGATCCTTGTTTGAAAGAATATTTAAGGTTTTGAAATTGAGGTGAGATGAGAGTTTATGCCAGAGCCAGTTCTTTAGATCTGACATATGTTTGTCCCAATGGAGTTATGTCCCATGTTTACGACATATACATTGTCTTTTCTGACACTTGATAGATCTGTTTGGTTGTTTCTATCAATGAAATGCATAAGCATGGTTTAAAGGTGACAATATACCCCAAATGAAATAGTTGGCTAATGCTCAAGAGATTATGCATTTGTCCTTCTACATAGGCTACTTTGTTGAAGGTAACAAAACCATTGGTGAGAGTTCCATATCCTCTAGTGGCTCCGCTTGAATTGTCTCTAAATGTTACAAAGGTTTCCTTTTCTAACTCATTGCTTGCAAAAAAGGATTTGTTGTGTGACATATATCTTGAACATCCACTATCTGAATACCAGATTTGTTGATGCTCAAGAACTTGCGATCATAAAAAAACAGTTCTTTGGTACCATTCAAAAATGGGTCATTTAGGGTTAGAAGTGGAAGAGGAGTGAATTCACTAGTATTGTTTATGTTTACGTGCTCATTTAGACCATATTTGGCAAGATGGAAAGTATCTACACACTTGTGACATTTTCTATAGATGAAAATTTTACTGGGACTCTAATTGCCGCTATTTCTTAAGAGATTTACAAGATGAGGAAATAAAACATGGTTTAGAACCGAGGATTCCTTTCTCAAAATTAAGAACAAAGATGACATAAGTTCTCTTCGATTTTTACTTCTTTATGATGACAGATCAGGGAACAAAATTGGTCAAAGGAGTAAAAGATTTAATCTTAAAGGAAGGTTTTCTTTATAAAGAAGAACAGACAGAGGCCAGCGATTTGCCTTTTTCAGAAACAGAAAACCTTTTGAGAAGTTTAAGGATCTCTCTTAGGAATTTCTAACAATTTAGGAGCAGGTTCAGAGGCTTTATCAAGATTTAGGGATTTGAGAAGATCATGAATTGGTTTGGCAATTTCATTTTAGTCTTGAGTCTCCTATACTCGATTTAAATTGATCGATTCCTTTAATATGATAAACATATCAAATTTCAAAGCTTTAGAATGCTCATAAGAGTTCATAGAGTCTCCTAAATCAAGGCCAGAAGACTCACAAAAGGTGGGAAGAGCAAAAGAATAAAAGGTTTGAATGTTTGAGAAGTAGTTGATGCTGTAAAAAATATATATATAAAATAGTATCAAGTTTTACCCTTTTAATTACCTTACCAAACTACCACATATACATGGAAGCATACTTGATCAATAATAGTATAGTACAGACAAGTCCAGGTATCATTCTTACCACTGGGAACAGTTAAGCTAGAAGAGCTACTAAAGTTATAATTAATTAATCTGATGAAAATATATTTTTGGGGGTTTTTGATTTAGAAAATAATTAACTGATAAAGAAACTACCAAGAAGTGGAAAGCTGATAAACAACCACACATCAAAGATAATTGTATTCACAATGAATAAATTAAGATTAACTTTACATTGGTTGAATTAAATCCTTTAACACAATAATATAAAATTTCCTAAGATCCATTCAATGAATTAATCCAGGTGAATTAGCCATTCATAACCAGGTTATCAAACCCTACTTTCCATCTACTTCAATCTAAAGAGATCGCTTACCAGGTCACCAAAGTGAAAGGTAATGGAGGTTGATTAACCGATAGGAGTCTATTCATTAATTGTCAGATAACAAATAAACCCAACCAACGATTTCAACTAGCAAAAGTTAAGATTACAAATAAACTAAATCAATTAAGAACCAACAATCATTATGAATAAAAATCACAACAATAACAAAATCATCAATCTAAAGTGTAAACACATGAGAAACTAGCATTCTAAAAACATACTATAGACCGGCAGATCCGACGTAGAATCCTCTCGAACCATCTCTTACGTGTGTTGTCTTCTCGAGACTCCGTCTTCTTGGGTGGGAAACCCTAGGTAGCTCCCATATTCTAACCTACTCTAAACTATGGAGAGAATACTGAATGAGAATGATAGAATGAATAAAAATGAATAGCCAAGGGCTGTATTTATAACAAAATTTGGCAGACCCGTTTGGCGATCGCAAGATACTCTTCGCGACGCGAAGCTGTGTCGAATAAGGAAAAACAATATTTATCTGATCTTCCTTCCTTATTTGATAAAGATATTTTCTTTGGGGCTAAGAAAACCGACTTAGAGAGAAAGTTAGCAGTCTTAGAGGCTAAGTTTTCCATTATTTTCCACGTTTTCACAAAAGTCTCCATTTTGACGCTTTTACCCTCTTTTTGATACTTTTTGTATTTCACCCCCAAATTTACCTGAAATTGCAAAACATGCCCTTTTAAGAATAACTATATCTGAAATAAGCCAAAAACATATATAAAAGTGGGGAACTAGCACTCTAAAAACATGTATAATTTTGGAGGTATCAGCAGTCAATATCCATCTTTCCAAACCCAAGTCCAAATTTGTCATCGTGTGACATTTGGTCATAGAAAATCTTTTCCGGATTTTTTTGAAGAACTTTCCAATTTCTTTACAACTTCTTATTCTGTCTTAAGACGTTTGAACATTTTGTTCTTTTCTTTGGAGTTCAACTTTTTGTTTTTGTCAAAATGCTTTAGTTGAGATAAACAAATTTAAAGTTGAGAGGAAACTGACTTAATATGGGCATTGGCTTTCTTCTTTGAAGCTGAGAGGAAACTGACTTAATATGCTCTCCTTCTCTCCTCTTCTTCTTCCCCTAAAAAAACCCTAGCGTTTAATCACTGCTGCCACCACCATTTCTGATTTTCTTCGGCCGCCGACAAAAGCCGGTGGTCAGGAGCTCCTTCCCTCTTTCTCTCTTCCTTGCTATTTTTTCTTTTCCTTTTCGTCCTTTCCTTTTCGTTTTGAAGTTTTGTTCGAGTTTTGGGGTTGTGGTTCAAAGTCGGTTGTGTTCGTTCGAGGTTTCAGGTATATTTCAAGTCTTTCCGGTCGAGTTATCAAAGGTCTCTAGGTACCGCCATTAAAGCTTTGTGGGCTCGGTCCATGGTTTTTGGCTTCGAGTTTTCTGAGTTCTTAGCTGTGGGTTGAGGTTTGCCAAAAGATGAGAGGTTCGGGTACAGTTCAAAGTTGTTGAGGACCGTCGAGTTATTAGCTGTGGATCGAGGTCAGAGATCGGGCTCCTTGCTGCCGTTGTTGATCGAGTTTTTGAGGCCGCTGTTCATATGTGGTTAAAGGTCGTAGATCGAGTTGTCGAGTCCTTTAAACCGTTTGTGGTTTCAGGTCGTAGTTCGAGTTCTTTGTTGTTGTCAGTGAGACATGGGTATGGTAAAAGGTAATTGGTAAAAGGTAAAGGTAAAAGGTAAATGGTAATAGGTAATGTCGTTTTGCGAGGTTCGTGGTTCATGGCTTGAGGCCTGTCGGCTCGTGAGGTTTGGAGGCTCGACGGCTCGGTTGTTTAGCCTTGTTTCGTTGGTATGGTATATGGGTATGGTAGAAGGTAAAGTTGTTTTCGTGGTTCGGGGATCGTTGGCTCGTGAGGCTCGATGGCTCGAAGGTTTTGTCTTGCTTCATTGGTACGGTTCGATGGTTCGCAGGTTCCCTGGCTTGGTGGATCGTTGGGTTCGGTGGTTCGAGTTCCTGGTTTAAGTTGGCTTCAAGTTTTGGTTAGTGGTTCATGGTTATTGGTTTCGTTGGTTCATCTTGCTCTTTGGTTCATGGCTCGATGCCTTGTTTGTTAGGTGGCTCGTTGGTTTTTAGTGGCTCGTTGGTTTTTTGGTGGCTCATTGGTGTTTGGGTGAAAAATCGCACGACGCACGACGATCGATTTAAATCATAAGATATCTTTCAGGATAATAATCCTGTATTAAGATAAGGTCCTGAGATAAAGACACGTATACCATCGAACGACAATAGCGAATCATCGAACGATCTTTATACTGGAAACATACGATATCTTACGATGTTATACTAACAGTTAAATAAATCTTAAGTATGATCATTTGTAACAGATAAACAACAGGCGTCGAAGATCAAGTGACCGTTAAGAACAAAGATACGCTCCTCATTTAATGCACGGCAGTTACGACCAAGATCCTAGCGACGGTTATAGACGTTACATTAAAGACGCAATAATGGATATCGGTTACATTCTCCGACTACTATAAAAGAAGACCAAGACATACATTCAAGGACACCTGATTACTTTGAAACCATCAAATACTCTCTACAATTTCTATATTACTATTTGCAATTTAAATTCTGTTTCATTGTAATCGTACGATCCACACTGTAATTCTCGAGGACATCACCCCTTATTGGTGATACTTAGTGCAACGTCGACTATACCCTTTTAGTCGGCCGCAAGTTTTTTCCTCGACCTCGAGGTTTTTCCTGCGTCATCAACTGTCTTGTTTATTTTTATTTATTTTATCGTACGTTCTATCAAATTGGATTCTTTCTCTCGACGGATTCGCCTCACAACATCTTACGATATTAAATTGTGTAATTTTTTACCAAAACAATTTGGCGCCCACCGTGGGGCCCCGTTCTGAGAAAACCTCGTTTGATAAAACGTCAGCTTACTAATCAAATTTTTTCGAGTTTCCTTGAGTATTCATTGCAGGATTATGGAAAATAACTTCCAACCAACTCTGCAACAACAACTAGCAGCTGCTCAACAACAAATTCAGCAATTGGCTAATCAAAACATGGAAGCCAATGGAGAAATCGCACGATTACGAGCTTTGAATCCTCAAACTACTCAAACCAATCCTGCAACGTCATTACCTCTCCCGAGACCACCTCCCTTTCAACAGAATCAATTCAGACCATCACAAGCACCTTCAATGCCTCAAGTATCTCAAATACCATTTATACCTCAAACATCACAAAATAACCTACGTCCGCCTCAAAATAACAACTTTCGACCTATTTTTCCTCCTCTTCCGTCAGGACCACCTCCTGCATTTACCTACGCACAACCCCAAGGTGTTCCTCGACCTTTCTATTCAATCCCAGAGCCAATACCACATATACCAACAATAAATACTACTGTAACCCATATCCCAATTCAACCCAACTATCAAAAAAATGTTGGAGTAACACCTACCGAAAACCTCATGGACGTACGATTAAAGATGTTAGAGGAGCACAACAAAGCAATGCTCGCATTGCTCGCAAAACTTCCTGGAGCAGCCGTACCAGTTGAAGTCGAACCAAAGACAGGATTCCAAGCTTCACCTTACGTCGATGAAATCGCTCTCATGGAAATACCAAAGAAATACAACATTCCTGCCTTTACAACTAAGTACTCGGGGGTAACAGATCCAGTGGAACATGTCGCACAATACAAACAGCTTATGTGGACTGCTTCGATCCCCTCCCAATATCAGGAGGCATGTATGTGTAAAAGCTTCGGATCTACTCTTACAGGAGCCGCGCTACAATGGCTTATAAATTTAAAGCCAAAGAGTATCGAGTCATTCGCTGAATTGGTGAACCAATTCACTCGACAGTTCGCGAGTAGTCGCAATATGGAGAAGCAAACAAGTGACTTGTACTACGTCGTACAAAAAACTGGAGAAACAATACGTGATTATTTTAACAGGTTTAATGCAGAAATGATCGAAGTCAAGAATTGCGACATAAAAACCGCAATTGAAGCATACAAACGAGGGCTCGATAATTCTTCGGAATTATATACGGATCTCACGAAGTATCCACCAGAGAACTTTGACGACGTACTAGCTCGAACGTTAGCCCACATGAGAATTGAGGACGACGCCATCTTCAGACGGAAGCATTCGAACGAAAAGAAAAATCTGGGCGCACAGAAACACGATTTTAAACCTAAGAGAGTAAATAAAATTGGAAACTCTCGACAGGAATCCAAAACTCGCTCGAGTAAAGGTACAGGAAGAATTAGATATTCCGATTTATCTACTTACAATTTTGCAGGTACATCCAAAGAATTGGTGGATTCTCTGCGGAAGATCGATGCAAACGTGCGATGGCCCAAGAAGCCGGAGAATCCCAGTAAAGACAAAGATCAAACTAAATGGTGTGAGTTCCATGGTGATCACGGGCACACGACGGACGAATGCATCAGTCTCAAAAAGGAGATCGTTTATCTCAAAACAAATGGACATCTGAAGGGCATTATCAGCGATGAAGCAAAAAGACCAGCCTCACCAATCCATACTAAAGTGGTCAATTGCATCACTGGTGGATCAGAAGTATGTGGATTGACGTATTCCGCAGCAAAACGACACGCACGAGAAGGACCCGAAGGATATCCCATCCCTGAAGAATCCAAGACTGCAGCTGAAAAAGAACTCGATGCAGCAAGGTTGACGTTCGATCAAGATGATCTTTCAGGACTTAATCAAAAACACCATGATGCTCTAGTCATTCAGTTAACAATTGGAAATTGTTTGACTAAGAGAGTATTGGTCGATGGTGGAAGCTCAGCGAATGTCATATTCGCAGATACTCTCAAGATCATGGGCATCGATAGATCCAATATCGTACGACGAACTACCACATTAGTGGGCTTCAATGGAGATGCGACGAACACCCTTGGAGAAATAGTGCTGCCAGTCTTCGCTAAAGGAATTAACAAGCAAACCAAATTCAATGTCATAGATTGTCCGTCAGCATACAACGCGATACTCGGAAGACCCTGGATCCACGATATGAAGGCCGTACCATCAACTTATCATCAAAAGATCAAATTTCCATCTCCTTGGGGCATACAAGAAATTATCAGTGAAAAGAAGATTGCTCGTGAATGTTACAAGATCACGTTGAAGACTAAGCCTCAAGATATCTAGCAATTACAGAGCCAGGATGGAGTACGATCGTACGATGACCTTCAACTTGAAGAAGTCGTGCTAGATCAAAAACATCCTGATCGAAAGGTCTTCGTGGGAGCGACACTAACCCCTGATATAAAAAGCGAAATAATATCTTTTTTGCAGGAACACTCGGATTGCTTTGCATGGTCGCACGAAGACATGGTTGGAATTAACCCTGACATCATATCCCACAAGCTAAACGTGGATCCCTCTTTCAAACCTGTGAAACAAAAGAGACACAAGTTTGCACCAGAGCGCAACAAAGTTATTAACGACGAGGCTGATAACTTATTAAAAACAGGGAAGATCAGGGAAGTCAAGTATCCAGACTGGCTGGCAAACGTAGTTGTCGTACAAAAGAAGAATGGGAAATGGCGAGTCTGTATCGACTTTACAGACCTAAACAAAGCATGTCCGAAAGACCCGTTTCCACTACCTCACATTGATGCAATGGTCGATGCAACAGCAGGACATGAATTACTCACATTCATGGACGCTTATTCCGGATATAACCAAATTCTGATGCACACGGACGATCAAGAAAAGACCGCCTTCATGACAGACAAAGGAATATACTGCTACAAAGTGATGCCTTTGGCCTCAAAAACGCAGGATCAACCTATCAAAGACTCGTGAACATGATGTTCAAGGAACACCTCGGTCGAACGATGGAAGTCTACATCGATGATATGTTGGTAAAATCCGAACGATCACATGATCACATAGATCATTTGAAACAATCGTTCGACATCCTACGACAATACAAAATGAAACTCAATCCTACGAAGTGTTCTTTCGGGGTACGTGCTGGGAAGTTCCTTGGATATATGGTCACTCAGCGTGGGATAGAAGCGAGTCCAGAACAAATCAAAGCTATCATAGAGATACAATCTCCGAGGAACGTGAAAGAAGTGCAAAAGCTTACTGGACGAGTGGCGGCATTAAACAGATTCATCTCACGATCATCTGACAAATGCCACTTATTCTACAATGTACTACGTAAAAATCAAGGTTTCAACTGGACAGAGGCGCATGAGAAAGCATTGCAAGATCTAAAACGATATATGGCCTCTCCTCCGTTGTTGACAAAACCAATCGAAGGAGAAAGCTTACAATTATATTTAGCTGTTAGCAATAACGCAGTTAGCGCAGTCCTCGTGCGAGAAGATGATCAGCAACAACATCCGATTTACTACGTAAGTAAATCTTTCCTCAATGCCGAGACAAGATATACGTCAATGGAAAAACTACTCTTGGGTCTCGTGACAGAGGCTAAAAAGTTAATACATTATTTTGAGTCACATCATATAATTGTCGTAACTAATTATCCTCTCAAGACTGTACTCCGTAAACCTGAACTTACGGGACGGTTAGCCAAATGGAGTATCTATCTCAGTGGATTTGATCTCACATACAAATCCAGGACAGCGATAAAGTCACAAGCATTAGCAGATTTTGTGGCAGAATTCAGTCCAGGAATAGAACAACCATCGCACGATGAAATCAACAATGTGATGATTCAAGACAACCAGCTTTGGACCTTGCACGTCGACGGATCCTCCAATGTAAGAGGATCAGGATTAGGAGTTTTCCTGAAATCATCACACGGGGGGAACATGGTATACTCGATAAGGTGCGAATTTAAAACTACCAACAACGAAGCAGAGTACGAAGCTTTGATCGCTGGATTGGATATAGCTTACAACTCGGGGGCACGACGCGTGCATGTACGAAGCGATTCATTACTAGTGGTGAATCAAGTTAATGGCGACTTTCAAGCAAAAGATTCGAAAATGACGACATATCTCAAGATCGTTAAAGATAGCATCGCACGATTTGAAGAATTCATGATAGAACAAATCCCGCGAGATTTAAACGTTCAAGCTGATGCTCTAGCAAACATGGGGTCTGCATTCAATGAACCTACATTGGACAACATTCCAATAATTCATCTTATGACATCCCCCATCGAAGCAAAAGAGAAAGTACAAATGATCGAAGAAGTTTACAACTGGTCGCTTGATGTATGGAACTACCTCAAATATGATAGACTTCCTGACGATAAAATGGAAGCAAGGAAAACCAAATTGAAAGCTTCACGATATACGATCTTTGAAGGAAAGTTATATCGTAGATCCACATCTGGATTAATCCTACGATGCATAACGAATAAGGAACACATGAATCAGATCCTATAAGAAATGCACGATGGAGAATGCGGAAACCATTCTGGAGGACGAAGTCTTGCAAATAGAATCTCACGACAAGGCTATTATTGGCCTACTCTATGAGAAGATGCTATGAGGTACGTACAAAGATGCGACGCCTGCCAGAGACATTCAGGTATGTCCCACTTACCTTCTGAACCCCTACACTCTGTCTTAATCCCATGGCCATTCATGCGATGGGGGATGGACATCGTAGGAAAATTACCTCCTGCTCCAGGACAGAAGGTTTTCTTACTTGTTCTCACTGATTATTTTTCCAAATGGATCGAAGCTGCTGCTTTCTCTCAGGTAAGAGTCAAAGAAGTTATTTCTTTTATTCAAACTAACATTATATATAGGTTTGGAGTACCATCGGAGATCATGTGCGATAATGGTTCGCAATTCATAAGTGAAAAGACTCGTAAGTTCTGCGATGAACGTGGAATCAGGTTAATTACTTCGACACCTAGGTACCCTCAATCCAATGGTCTTGCAGAATCAAGTAACAAAGTTATCATTAATTCGATTCGAAAAAGACTAAAGAAAGCAAAGGGGAAATGGGTCGAAGAATTACCTTCAGTCTTATGGGCAAATCGTACGACTCCAAGGACTTCAACAGGACAAACACCTTTCTCCCTTGTTTATGGATGCGAAGCAGTACTACCGATTGAATCTCGACTTCCAATCACAAGACATCGCACGATGGAGCAAAACGTAATAGACTTATATTACGATTTAGATGCATTGGAAGAGCTTAGAGAAAAAGCGTTCCAGAAAATGGCACTGCAAAAAGCTATGGTCGAACGACATTTCAACAAGAAAGTAAAGGCAAAAATCTTTCAAGTAGGCGACTACGTCCTACGACAGGTATTTCAGAATACTCAAGAGCTAAACGCAGGAAAACTTTCCATCAAATGGGAAGGACCTTATATAATCTCTAAGATTATTGGGAATGGTGCATACAAGCTTACAACCATCGAAGGTAAGGAAATTCCACGAAGTTGGAATGCAACACATCTTAAGAGTTACTACTTCTAAACCTTTTTTCATCTTTTATTATTATTTTATTACGAACGATTACTGACTTGGGCGTCGGAGCGCCGTTGGTCAAACCAACGGCCACCTCTTAGCCATTATTTTCTTGTCGCAGGTATCGCACGATTATCGCAAGTATCGCACGAATTTCGCAAGATATTGCACGAATAATTAAAGCTTATAACGCACGATCAATTATTTGAAAATTATACGCACGCACGCAAGACAAAACGCCAGTCGCACGATGCAAAGTAAAGAAACGTTTCTAAAAAGAACAAAAAGTTCTAAAACACAAGTCAACAAGTACGATAAAACTAAATCCATTCATTTCAAAATAAACAGTACTTAAGAAGTACTTAAATATCGTATTATCGTACGATTACAATAAAAATTAACTACTAAGAGGAGGGTTTGATCCTACGATCCCTGCATCACCGCCTGATGCCTCCACACCTCCACCTTCTGCAGATCCAACGATCTGGGAGGGGACCTCTTCAGTAGTCAAGATCGCTGGAGTGGATCCAGAGACCATTTCATCTTGAATCTCCTCCCCAACTGCAGCAACCTCAACAGACTTCTCTCCAACCTCTTCATCCAGATCCTTGAGATCATCAGCATCAAGGAGGTCTTCAGATCCCATCAATTCACGGAACGCCTCCAATTCTTCTTTGGCGATTCCAGTAGTAAGGGTCCCGGATATCACACGACGCATAAGGGCCGCACGAGCCACAACCCTTATTAATGCCGCCTCATCCTACAGATCCTGGATCTCAGAAGTTAATGCTTCCTCCCTCGATGCCTTCTCCAGTTGCACCGCCTTCAAGTCTTCTTCCAACTTGGACGCACGGTCCAGAACGATCTTCATACGAGCTCGCTGCTCCTCTCTTACGCGCTCCACTTCCTCGAGCTTCGCCTCCAGGTCGTCAATCTTGACCTGCTTAGCCTCCAAGTCGGACGCAAGCTTGAAGACCTTCTCCTTGGCCTTGTCAGCTTCCTTTATAGCAGCCCTCTCGCTCGCCATCCTTTCACGCATATCATTCTTTATGGTCTCCATTCGAGAATGAAGACCGAGGCTCGCTTGAAAACCCTGGAAAAAGCAAAAACAAATTAATCATACGATATTATAGCATTATAATCGTACGACGAAAAGTACTTACCAAGAAGGAGAGGCCCACAGTAGCAGCATCTATCTCCTCAAATCTTTGCCTCGCGAACTGCTCTTTCTGCGAGGGTAGTAAGAATTGTTCGATAGCAGGAAAAATGTCTTCCTTCCTCAAGACATCCTCTTCAAGAAAACCCTTTGGAAGGGTTATGTTCATCGAGGATGAACCAACATCGAAAGACGTCTTCTTTGGCGCCTTTGCAGGAGTTTTTGTCGCCTTGGCTCCCTTCGATTGATCCTCAGGAGGAGCAGATCTGATCGGAGAAGCGTTGATCACATCATCCGCCTTTTGTTTGGCTTCATGCGATGGATCAGGGACCTCAGATGAAGACCTCGTACGTTTCGCTGGAGGCTCACCTCCAACCATCTCTTTCTTCTTCAAAGCCGCCCTCTTGGCAGCCTCCAACTGTTCCGCCCGCCTCGATGGTTTCTTTGATGATCCTACAAAAAGAAAAAGAACAAATATAAGAAACATGTAACAAATATTATCGTACGACACATGATAAACGTACGACTTACCTTCCATCTCTTCCTCTGAGATCACTTGAACTTCAGGATCTGCTTGTGTAACTTCCTCTTCACTCTCTATCACGATCTCTTTCGCCTTTTGAGTAGAGTAGAATCGTTCACCAATGCTATACGATAGAAATCGCTCGATAGCAGCCTTCGACTCTTCAGAAGCCTCGAACGAGAAATCAATCTCTGCAAAAATAGTCAGACATTAGATAAACAAAACAAAAGACTATAATAAAGACATTCTCAAAAGAAACACCTATACCTAATGGATTCCATTCTGGAGCAATCCATCCACCCTCCTCCAAGACTGAAGACGATCGTACGAACACATATCGGGATTTCCATCCACGATCATGCACTTGAGTACCATGTACTAACATGGCATCCCCTCTACCCTTTGGAAACAAACCATATCGGTCGTAGTCCGTCGGTTTTACGGTATACGCTGTAAGGAGATCATTGACAGAGAACGCAGGACGACCCCAGTCCTTCGTCACACGTTCAATAACTTGGATCACCCTCCAGAATTGGGGCATCAATTGGCCAGGGGAAAGATTGAAATGAGTCATAAAAGCTCGAGACAAGGGACTATAAGGCCATCTGAAACCTATCTTAAACGGGTACTCGAAAAGTGCAAAAAACCCAGCGGGAGCATCGGCAGGTCTAATCTCGTCTGCCACCTTCAGAATCGCACTATCAGGCAATCCTGCTAACTTCCTAAGGGCCGCAACCTCTAAAGAGTCTTTGATAGTACTCTTAACCTCCATTGATTCAAAGAATTCTAACCTATTCAAACTACTTCTAAGCCGATTGAAACAAAGTAAGTCGAAATTCCTAGGGCTCTTTTCGGCTCTGGATTTTAAACGCATGAAAGAACGAAGAAGGAAGATGATTACCTTATAAAGATTATCGTCAAGATAATCGCCGAATATAAAGAATTGATTTCGGATTCGATTTACACAAGTAATTTGGGGATAAAATTGTGTTTAATTTCGTATTGAAATCGGATTAAATATAGAAACTAAATCTCCTCTCCAAGTAATGCAGGTCCAGTCGCGTTTCAACACGCGTCCAATTAGAGACGTTACGACGACAACTGTCATAACCACGTCACCAAAGCGACGTCATCGAAACCGTTCCATATTCGTTTTAATTAGTTCATTAACGACTGGTTATTTAGAACTAACGATTGATTTTACAAGATAAGAGATTCAGAAATATTTAGAATAAATTTTTCTAAATCTCGGGAGCAAACTGTTTGGGTGAAAAATCGCACGACGCACGACGATCGATTTAAATCATAAGATATCTTTCAGGATAATAATCCTGTATTAAGATAAGGTCCTGAGATAAAGACACGTATACCATCGAACGACAATAGCGAATCATCGAACGATCTTTATACTAGAAACATACGATATCTTACGATGTTATACTAACAGTTAAATAAATCTTAAGTATGATCATTTGTAACAGATAAACAACAGGCGTCGAAGATCAAGTGACCGTTAAGAACCAAGATACGCTCCTCATTTAATGCACGGCAGTTACGACCAAGATCCTAGCGACGGTTATAGACATTACATTAAAGACGCAATAATGGATATCGGTTACATTCTCCGACTACTATAAAAGAAGACCAAGACATACATTCAAGGACACCTGATTACTTTGAAACCAGCAAATACTCTCTAGAATTTCTATATTACTATTTGCAATTTAAATTCTGTTTCATTGTAATCATACGATCCACACTGTAATTCTCGAGGACATCACCCCTTATTGGTGATACTTAGTGCAACGTCGACTATACCCTTTTAGTCGGCCGCAGGTTTTTTCCTCGACCTCGAGGTTTTTCCTGCGTCATCAACTGTCTTGTTTATTTTTATTTATTTTATCGTACGTTCTATCAAATTGGATTCTTTCTCTCGACGGATTCGCCTCACAACATCTTACGATATTAAATTGTGTAATTTTTTACCAAAACAATTGGTTAGGTGGTTTGTTTCATTTAGTGGGTCGTTTAGGTAGAGTGGGTTTGTTCTTTTTTTTTGGTATGGTTCGAGAAGTTGTTCGGTTGTTTCGTTGGTTGTGGGCTCGTTGTAGTCTTTTGGTGTTGTTGTGTGTTGTTCGAGGTTGCGTCTTGCGACCTCGGAAAGCTTGTTTTGTGTTTTGTTGGTTTTAGTTTTAATAAAATTGTTTGCCGCTAAAAAAAATGCTAACGAGAGTGAGCTACCAGCAGTTAAAAACATTAAGTTGAAAAGATATGAAAGTTCTTGGGAGAGTGAGATGTCGATTTTTATCACTTAGAAATCTAATAAAAGCGTCACCGTGCATGGGAAGAGTCTTCTTCTTTAAATTATGTCATGTGCATTAAATGCTTGGAACAATTATCATTTTGGGATTGAATGTAAAAGTTATCCTTAAATAAGACAATTATGTTTTGTCTTTTTTAGAGATAAAGTTGACTTCATACTTATCATAGAAAACTTCTAAAAAAGATGTAAAAAAACATACATTCTTTCAGTGGCGGAACACGAACATTAGAACCCAAGGGGCCGACAAACTCCTTGATTTTATTTTGAAGTTTTTAATAGGGGCTTCAGTTATTATAGCATTATGTAATGGGGTTCTCTCATTTTTTGTTGTCTAATTCTTTAGGATTTTGATAAGAATTTGCATGATTTCTTCCAAAAATCTCGTGAAAAGTGGATTGAATTTTATATGATCTATATGTTAAACATAAATAAAATAACAATAATAAATAATTAATATATGATCAGTGTTTTGGTAAAAAATTACACAAATTAATATCGTAAGAAGTTGTGAGGCGAATCCGTCGAGAGAAAGAAATCTAATTCGATAAAATGTGCGATAAGATAAATAAAATGACAAGATAATTGATGACGCAGGAAAAACCTCGAGGTCGAGGAAAAAACCTGCGTCATCAATTATCTTGTCATTTTATTTATCTTATCGCACGTTTTATCGAATTAGATTTCTTTCTCTCGACGGATTCGCCTCACAACTTCTTACGATATTAATTTGTGTAATTTTTTACCAAAACAATTTGGCGCCCACCGTGGGGCCCCGTTCTGAGAAAATCTCGTTTGATAAAACGTCCGCTTACTAATCAAATTTTTCGAGTTTCCTTGAGTATTCATTGCAGGATTATGGAGAACAACTTCCAACCTACTCTGCAACAACAACTAGCAGCTGCTCAGCAACAAATTCAGCAGTTGGCTAATCAAAACATGGAAGCCAATGGGGAAATCGCACGATTACGAGCTCTTAATCCCCGAACTACTCAAACCAATCCTGCGATATCATTACCTCTCCCAAGACCACCTCTCTTTCAACAGAATCAATTCAGACCACCACAAGCACCTTCAATGCCTCAAGCATCTCAAATACCATTTATGCCTCAAACATCACAAAATGATCTACGTCCACCTCAAAATAACAACCTTCGACCTATTTTTCCTCCTCTTCCGTCAGGACCACCTCCTGCATTTACCTACGCTCAACCCCAAGGTGTTCCACGACCTTTCTATTCAATCCCAGAGCCAATACCACATATACCAACAATAAATACTACCGTAACCCATATTCCAATTCAACCCAACCATCAAGAAGCTGTTGGAGTAGCACCTACCGAAAACCTCATGGACGTACGATTAAAGATATTAGA
Organism: Centaurea solstitialis; assembly: GCA_030169165.1. Taxonomy (NCBI): domain Eukaryota; kingdom Viridiplantae; phylum Streptophyta; class Magnoliopsida; order Asterales; family Asteraceae; genus Centaurea; species Centaurea solstitialis. The sequence goes on along the minus strand of CM058047.1, from coordinate 54,254,915 downwards.
GGAGCAAAACAAAGCAATGCTCGCATTGCTCGCAAAACTTCCTGGAGCAGCCGTACCAGTTGAAGTTGAACCAAAGACAGGATTCCAAGCTTGACCTTACGTTGATGAAATTGCTCTCATGGAAATACCAAAGAAATACAACATTCCTGCCTTTACAACTAAGTACTCGGGGGTAACAGATCCAGTGGAACATGTCGTACAATACAAACAGCTTATGTGGACTGCTTCGATCCCGTCCCAATATCAGGAGGCGTGCATGTGTAAAAACTTCGGATCTACTCTTACAAGAGCCGCGCTACAATGGCTTATAAATTTAAAGCCAAAGAGTATTGAGTCATTCGCTGAATTGGTGAACCAATTCACTCGACAGTTCGCGAGCAGTCGCAAGATGGAGAAGCAAACAAGTGACTTGTACTACGTCGTACAAAAAACTGGAGAAACAATACGTGATTATTTTAACAGGTTTAATGCAGAAATGATCGAAGTCAAGAATTGCGACATAAAAACCGCAATTGTAGCATACAAACGTGGGCTCGATAATTCTTCGGAATTATATACAGATCTCACGAAGTATCCACCAGAGAACTTTGACGACGTACGAGCTCGAACGTTAGCCCACATGAGAATCGAAGACGACGCCATCTTCAGACGAAAGCATTCAAACGAAAAGAAAAGTCTGGGCGCACAGAAGCACGATTTTAAACCTAAGAGAGTGAATAAAATTGGAAACTCTCGACAGGAATCCAAAACTCGTTCGAGCAAAGGTACAGTAAGAACTAGATATCCCGATTTATCTACTTACAATTTTGCAGGTACATCCAAAGAACTGGTGGATTCTCTATGGAAGATCGATGCAAACGTGCGATGGCCCAAGAAGCCTGAGAATCCCAGCAAAGACAAGGATCAAACTAAATGGTGCGAATTCCATGGTAATCATGGACACACGACGGACGAATGCATCAGCCTCAAAAACGAGATTGCTTACCTCAAAACAAACGGACACCTGAAAGGCATTATCAGCGATGAAGCAAAAAGACCAGCATCTCCGATCCATACCAAAGTGGTCAATTGCATTACTGGTGGATCAGAAGTATGTGGCTTGACATACTCCGCGGCCAAACGACATGCACGAGAAGGACCTGAAGGATATCCTGTTCCTGAAGATTCGAAGACTACAGCTGAAAGAGAACTCGACGCAGCTAAACTAACGTTCGATCAAGACGATCTATCGGGCGTTAACCAAAAACACCATGATGCTCTAGTCATACAGTTAACCATTGGAAACTGTTTGACCAAGAGAGTATTGGTTGATGGAGGTAGCTCGGCCAACGTTATATTCTCAGATACTCTCAAGATTATGGGCATCGACAGATCCAACATCGTACGACGAACTACCACCCTGGTAGGCTTCAATGGAGACGCGACGAATACCCTTGGAGAAATAGTGCTGCCAGTCTTCGCTAAAGGAATCAACAAGCAAACTAAATTCAATGTCATAGACTGCCCATCAGCATATAACGCGATACTCGGAAGACCCTGGATCCACGATATGAAGGCCGTACCATCAACTTATCATCAAAAGATCAAATTTCCATCTCCTTGGGGCGTACAAGAAATCATCAGTGAAAAGAAGATCGCTCGTGAATGCTACAAAATCACGATGAAGACTAAACCCCAGGATATCTAGCAATTACAGAGCCAGGATGGAGTACGATCGTACGATGACCTTCAACTTGAGGAAGTCGTGCTAGATCCAAAACATCCTGATCGAAAAGTCTTCGTGGGAGCAACACTAACCCATGATATAAAAAGCAAAATAATATCTTTTTTTCAGGAACATTCAGATTGCTTCGCATGGTCGCACGAAGACATGGCGGGGATTGATCCTGACATCATATCTCACAAACTGAACGTTGATCCAACTTTTAAACCTGTGAAACAAAAAAGACGCAAGTTTGCACCAGAACGCAACAAAGTTATTAACGACGAGGTTGATAACTTGCTAAAAACAGGGAAGATCAGGGAAGTAAAATATCCAGATTGGCTAGCAAACGTGGTGGTCGTACAAAAGAAGAATGGAAAATGGCGAGTCTGTATCGACTTTACAGATCTAAACAAGGCATGTCCAAAAGACCCGTTTCCACTACCTCACATCGATGCGATGGTCGATGCAACAGCAGGCCATGAATTACTCATGTTCATGGACGCTTATTCTGGATACAACCAAATCCTGATGCACACGGACGATCAAGAGAAGACAGCCTTCATGACGGACAAAGGAATATACTGCTACAAAGTGATGCCTTTTGGTCTCAAGAACGCTGGATCAACGTATCAAAGACTCGTGAACATGATGTTCAAGAAACACCTCGGTTGTACGATGGAAGTATATATCGATGATATGCTGGTGAAATCCGAACGATCATATGATCACATAGATCATTTGAAACAAGCGTTCGATATCCTACGGCAATACAAAATGAAACTCAATCCCACGAAGTGTTCTTTCGGGGTACGTGCTGGGAAATTCCTTGGATATATGGTCACTCAAAGTGGGATAGAGGCGAGTCCAGAACAAGTCAAAGCTATCATAGAAATACAATCCCCGAGGAACGTGAAAGAAGTGCAAAAGCTTACTGGACGAGTGGCGGCATTAAACAGATTCATCTCACGATCATCTGACAAATGCCACCTATTCTACAATGTACTACGTAAAAATCAAGGTTTCAACTGGACAGAGGCGCATGAGAAGGCATTGCAAGATCTAAAACAATACATGGCCTCTCCTCCGCTGTTAACAAAACCAATTGAAGGCGAAAGCTTGCAACTATACTTAGCCGTTAGCAACAATGCGGTAAGTGCAGTTCTCGTGCGAGAAGATGATCAGCAACAACAACCGATTTACTATATAAGTAAATCATTTCTCAATGCCGAGACCAGATATACATCAATGGAAAAATTGCTCCTAGGTCTCGTAACAGCAGCTAAAAAGTTACGGCATTATTTTGAATCACATCATATAATTGTCGTAACTAATTATCCTCTCAAGACCGTACTTCGTAAACCTGAACTTACAGGTCGATTAGCCAAATGGAGTATCTACCTAAGCGGGTTTGATCTCACGTACAAACCTAGGACGGCGATAAAGTCTCAAGCGTTAGCAGATTTTGTGGCAGAGTTCAGTCCAGGAGTAGAGCAACCATCGCATGATGAAATCAACAATGTGATGATTCAAGACAATCAGCTTTGGACCCTACACGTCGATGGATCCTCCAACATAAGAGGATCAGGGTTAGGAATTGTCCTGAAATCATCACACGGGGGGAGTATGATGTACTCAATACGATGCGAATTCAAGACTACCAACAATGAAGCAGAATACGAAGCCTTGATCGCTGGATTGGATATAGCCTACAACTCGGGGGCACGGCGGCTGCACTTACGAAGTGATTCACTACTAGTGGTGAATCAAATTAATGGCGATTTTCAAGCAAAAGACTCGAAAATGATGGTGTATCTCGAAATCGCTAAAGAAAGCATCGCACGATTCGAAAAGTTTTCGATAGAACAAATACCAAGAGATATGAACGTACAAGCTGATGCTTTGGCTAATTTGGGATCCGCATTCAATGAACCAACTTTAGAGAGCATTCCAATAATTCATCTTACGACGTCTTCCATTGAAGCAAAAGAAAAAGTACAAATGGTCGAAGAAGTCTACAACTGGTCTCTCGATATATGGAATTATCTAATGTACGATAGACTTCCTGACGACAAGATGGAGGCTAGAAAGATCAGATCGAAAGCCTCACGATATACAATCTTCGAAGGAAGGTTATATCGTAAATCCACATCTGGATTGATCCTACGATGCATAACAAGTCAGGAGCATATGAATCAGATTTTACAAGAGATGCACGATGGAGAGTGTGGAAACCATTCTGGAGGACGAAGTCTTACGAATAGAATCTCACGACAAGGCTATTATTGGCCTACACTTCGAGAAGATGCTATGAGGTACGTACAAAGATGCGACGCCTGTCAGAGACATTCAGGTACATCTCACTTACCTTCCGAACCTCTACATTCTGTCCTAATCCCATGGCCATTCATGCGATGGGGGATGGACATCGTAGGAAAGTTACCTCCTGCTCCAGGACAAAAGGTTTTCTTACTTGTTCTCACCGATTATTTTTCCAAATGGATCGAGGCGGCTGCTTTCTCCCAGGTAAGAGATAAGGAAGTTATTTCTTTTATTCAAACTAACATTATATACAGGTTTGGAGTACCATCGGAGATCATGTGCGATAATGGTTCGCAATTCATAAGTGAAAGGACTCGTAAATTCTGCGATGAACGTGGAATTAGGTTAATTACTTCGACGCCTAGGTACCCTCAATCTAATGGTCTTGCAGAATCGAGTAACAAAGTCATCATTAATTCGATTCGAAAAAGACTAAAGGAGGCAAAGGGGAAATGGGTCGAAGAATTACCTTCGGTCTTATGGGCAAATCGTACGACTCCAAGGACTTCAACAGGACAAACACCTTTTTCCCTCGTTTATGGATGTGAAGTAGTACTACCGATCGAATCTCAACTTCCAATCGCAAGACATCGTACGATGGAACAAAACGTAATAGACTTATATTACGATCTAGATGCATTGGAAGAGCTTAGAGAAAAGGCGTTCCAGAAAATGGCATTACAAAAAGCCATGGTCGAACGACATTTCAACAAGAAAGTAAAAGCAAAAATTTTCCAAGTAGGCGATTACGTCCTACGACGGGTATTTCAGAATGCTCAAGAGCTAAACGCTGAAAAACTTTCCATCAAATGGGAAGGACCTTATATAATCTTTAAGATTATTGGGAATGGTGCATACAAGCTTACAACCATCGAAGGTAAAGAAATTCCACGAAGTTGGAATGCAACACATCTTAAGAGGTACTATTTCTAAACCTTTTTCATTTTCTATTATTATCCTATAAACGATTACTGACTTGGGCGTCGGAGCGCCGTTGGTCAAACCAACGGCCACCCCTTAGCCATTCTTTTCTTATCGCAGGTATCGCACGATAATCGCATGCATCGCACGAATATCGCAAGTATCGCACGAATAACCTAAGCTTATAACGCACGATCATAATACGCACGCGCGCAAGACAAAACGCCAGTCGCACGATACAAAACAAAGAAACGTTTCTCAAAAGAATTAAGTTCTAAAACACAAGTTAATACGTACGATAAAACTAAATCCATTCATTTCAAAATAAATAGTACTTAAACAAATAAAGAGTACTTAAATGGAAAGTCGTACGATTACAAATTAAAACTAAGCACTAAGAGGGACGTCCGATCCTACGACTCCCGCATCATTGCCCAATCCTCCAACAGCATCCTTGGATCCCATGATCTCAGGAGGAGCCTCTTCAGTAGCCAAGGTCGCAGAATTGGATCCAGAGACCATTTCATCACGAGTCTCCTCCTCAACTGCAGCAACCTCAACAGGTTTCTCTCCTCCCTCTTCATCCAGGTCCTTAAGATCGTCAGCATCCAAGAGATCCTCAGATCCCATAAGCTCGCGGAATGCCTCCACTTCTTCCTTGGCGATCCCGGCGGTGAGGGTTCCAGCTATCACACGACGCATAAGAGCCGCACGAGCCACAACCCTTATCAGTGCCGCCTCGTCCTTCAGATCCTGGATTTCAGACGATAAGGCCTCCTCCCGCGTTGCCTTCTCCAGTCGAACAACCTTCAGCTCTTCTTCCAACTTGGACGCACGATCCAGAACGATCTTCATACGAGCTCGCTGCTCCTCTCTTACGCGCTCCACTTCATCGAGCTTCGCCTCCAGGTCGTCAATCTTGACCTGCTTAGCCTCCAAGTCGGACGCAAGCTTGAAGACCTTCTCCTTGGCCTTGTCCGCTTCCTTCAAGGCAGCCCTCTCGCTCGCCATCTTCTCACGCATATCATTCTTGATGGTCTCCATTCGAGAATGAAGACCAAGGCTAGCTTGAAAACCCTGAGAAAACAAGAGACAAAAAATTAATCGCACGATGTCGAAACACTATAATCGTACGATCAGAAGATACTCACCAGGAAGGAAAGGCCTACAGCTGCCGCATCAATCTCCTCGAACCTCTGCCTCGCAAACTGCTCCTTTTGCGAAGGAAGTAAGAATTGCTCGATGGCAGGAAAAATGTCTTCCTTCCTCAAGACATCATCTTCGAGAAAACCCTTCGGGAGGGTTATGTTTAGAGACGTCGATCCTACGTCAAAAGACGTCTTCTTCGACGCCTTTGCAGGAGTTTTTGTCACCTTGGCTCCCTTCGATTGATCCTCAGGAGGAGCAGATCTGATCGGAGAAACGTTGATCACATCATCTGCCTTTCGTTTGGCTTCATGCGATGGATCAGGGACCTCAGAAGTAGACCTCGTACGTTTCGCTGGAGGCTCACCTCCAGCCATTTCTTTCTTCTTCAAAGCCGCCCTCCTGGCAGCTTCCAGCTGTTCAGCCCTCCTCGACGGTTTCTTTGATGACCCTACAAAAGTAAAACATGCGTAAGAAACAAATAACAATACATTATCGTACGATATATGTTAAACGTACGATATACCTTCCATCTCTTCCTCTGAGATCACTTGAACTTCCGGATCTGTTTGCGTAACTTCTTCTTCACACTCTACCACGATCTCTTTAGCCTTTTGGGTAGAATAAAAGCGCTCGCTGATGCTGTACGATAGGAATCGTTCGACTGTGGCCTTCGACTCCTCAGTAGCCTCGAATGAGAAATCAATCTCTGCAAAAATAGTCAAACATTAGATAAACAAAACAAAAGACTGTAATAAAGACATTCTCAAAAGAAACACCTATACCTAATGAATTCCACTCTGGCGCAACCCATCCACCCTCCTCCAAGACTGAAGACGATCGTACGAACACATATCGGGATTTCCATCCACGATCATGCACTTGAGTACCATGTACTAAACATGGCATCCCCTCTACCCCTCGGGAATAAACCATAACGATAATAATCTGTCGGTTTCACAGAATACGCTGTAAGGAGATCATTGACGGTTAACGCAGGACGACCCTAGTCCTTCGTTACTCGTTCGATCACTTGAATAACCCTCCAGAATTGGGGCATCAGTTGACCAGGGGAAAGATTGAAACGAGTCATAAAGGCTCGAGACAGAGGACTAAAAGGCCATTTGAAACCTATCTTAAACGGGTACTCAAAGAGAGCGAAGAAACCCGCTGGAGCATCCGCAGGTCTAATCTCATTTGCCACCTTCAGAATCGCGCTATCAGGTAATCCTGCTAAATTCCTAAGGGCCGCAACCTCTAAAGAGTCTTTGATAGTACTCTTAACCTCCGTTGATTTAAAAACTTCTAACCTATTCAAACTACTTCTAAGCCGATTGAAGCAAAGTAAGTCGAAATTCTTAGGGTTCTTTTCAGCTCTAGATTTTAAATGCATGAAAGAACTAAGGAGGAAGAAGAATACCTTATAAAGATTATCGTCAAGATAATCGCCGAAAATAAAGAACTGATTTCGGATTCGATTTGCACAAGTAATTTAGGGATAAATTGTGTTTAATTTCGTATTGAAATCGGTTTATATATAGAAACTAAATTTTCTCTCCAAGTAATGCAGGTCCAATCACGCCTCTACACGCGTCCAATTAAAGACGTTGCGACGACAGTTGTCATAAACACGTCATCAAGACGACGTCATCGAAACCGTTCCTATTCGAATCAATTTAAATGAATTTCGTTCACTAACAATTGATTATTCTCTAGCGTAACTAACGATCAGTTTTTGCAAATAAGAGATTCAGAAATATTCAGAATAAAATTTTTCTAAATCTCGGGGGCAAACTGTTTGGGTGAAAAATCGCACGACGCACAACGATCGACTTAAATCATAAGATATCTTTCAGGATGATAATCCTGTATTAAGATAAGGTCCTAAGAAAGGATTCGTATACCTTCGATCGAAGATAACTAAATATCGAACGATCTTTATATAAGACGTCGTACGATATGACATAGAAACATACGATATCATCTGATATGATACTAACGGTCAAATGAATCTTAAGTATAATTCTTTGTAACAGATAAATAAAGAAGCATCAAAGATCGAATAACCGTTCAAGACAAAGATACGCTCCTCATTCAATGCACGGTAGTTACAACCAAGATCCTAGCGACGGTTATAGACGTTACATTAAAGACTCATTATGGACGACGGTTACATTCCTGCAAGCTATAAGAAGAGCCCGAAGCCATCATTTGAAGACATCTGATTACTTGAAACCAGCAAATACTCTCTACAATTTACACATTACTCTTTATAATTTATATTCCGTTTCATTGTAATCGATACACACTGTAATTCTCGAGGACATCACCCCTTATTGGTGATACTTAGTGCAACGTCGACTATACCCTTTTAGTCGGCCGCAGGTTTTTTCCTCGACCTCGAGGTTTTTCCTGCGTCATCAATTATCTTGTCATTTTATTTATCTTATCGCACGTTTTATCGAATTAGATTTTTTTCTCTCGACGGATTCGCCTCACAACTTCTTACGATATTAATTTGTGTAATTTTTTACCAAAACAATCAGATTATATAAAAAAAATAAAGTGTTATACATTATCTCTCGAAGAATAAAAAAGTAGTTCGATCAATCAAATAGTTCAAATTTAAAATTAAAATATGTGAAACCGTGAAACTCATAAACCAAAAATATATGTGCTATAGTATATGAATTAAAAGTAATGTTTAATTATCCAAAAACATAGAATTCTTTTATCAAATCTATACAATTATTCTAATCAATATACTAAAAAAACATAACAATAAAACTGTTAGGGTAAAAATCCGCAATCGAACGACGACCGATTATAATCGTAAGACAATGATAGGACAATAATTCTGTATTAAGATAAGGTCCTGGAATAAACTAAATAGTACCCTCAAATCAATCGGTTGAATAGAATTAACGATTATACTAACGATATCTAACATAAACATACGATATTCAAGCTGATTATCATATCTAACAATTGTCCACCTTTAAGAAAATCTGAGATTGAGTACTATTCTATGCTCATTGGAGTTCATCATTATAACGAACGTTCTTCAATAAATCAGTCGAACGACATGTATACTCCAACGTGCGACATACTACTAACGGTAACTAGTATCGTAAGTTTTATTATTTATTGCAGGATACCGTCGGTTACCGGATATCTCGCCTTCAGTTAAAGACTCAATCCAAGGTCATCAAGACTAATAATTAAAGCCTATTCAATGCGACGTCCGTTATGACCGTTGGAGACATTAAATGCACGACCGTTATCAAGATCAATATATAAAGCCATGAAGACAACACTAGAAGACACGGAGCAACGTTGAGAGCAATCAAGATATACTTTTTAGTTTACTATTGATACACATCTCTGTAATTTACGTTCGATCGCACGTTTATTTTCTCTGTAATCGCTCGACGCATAGTGTACTCTAAAAGGACATCACCCCTGTTTGGTGACTATAGTGCACTGTCGACTTAACTTTAGGTCGACCGTGTTAGCATTATGTGCATAAGTTGACAAACCGTTTGATCGCACATCCAACGTTATAAGTCACTTGAGGGTCACACCTGTGAGGACCTATAATTCGGATAGTAAATTAACCCCAGTTTGGAGAGTTTAGTTTTATAATAGTGAATTATAAAACTATTGGGTGTTTTCTGTATAAACCCCAAAGTTAAAGGTTTCTGATAATTAATTACAGGTTATATATTTATTAGTTAAATAAATATATAAGTTAATTAATTAGTTTATAATTATCTAGAAGTAATTATATGAAAATATAATTATGGTAAATATTCTATCTTGGAAGGAAAGAATAAGATAATTATGGAAATTATTCTTTCTTAGAGAGAAAGAAAGAATATGAAAGCAATCTAGTATATGGGAATTATTCATATAAATAGATATGCTAGGCTATGATTATTCATTCAACTAATTCAATCAACCAAGAAACCTTTCTCTCTCCTCTCTCTCTCTTCGTCGATCTCACCAAGAAAGAATCCAGATCCGGTTTCGTTTCTGATCGATCGTGTTCTTCGCGTACCGTTTGTTCGTGAAGCGTTCCGGGGTTAGATCCAGCTAGAGGGAATTCCGTTTGGTCGTTTACGGGTGGATCTATCTCAAGCAATCCAGGTAATAACCCTAAACCTACATATTAACTGTAATAAGATAAACAAATAAGATCTGTGATGTTTTCGGGATTTTAATCGTTATTGCTTCTGCTTAATCAAACCAGTTAGGTTTGATTGTTAAACCTTTGGAACAGTTTGTTTCATGTGGTTTTGTCGTGTGTCTCGACCAGTTAGGTTTGAGATCACGGTTTTTCTCGTGTCAGTTTGATACGAGGATCGCACAAAATCCCAACAGTGGTATCAGAGCCACAGTTTAATTGTTTATTTTAATTAGATCCGTTAAAAATTGTTTCTTGTGAATAAAGTTTGGATTTTATCTTTATCAGTTTGGTAAAGATTTAATCAGTTTGATAATTATCAGTTTTTGAATAAAACATAATCTTTATCAGTTTGGTAAAGATTTGATTATCTTTATCAGTTTGATAAAGATTTTGGGTAATTATCAGTTTTTCAATAAAAACTAAAACTTTATCAGTTAGGTAAAGGTTTAATCTTTATCAGTTAGATAAAGGTTTAAATCTTTATCAGTTGTGTAAAAATTTATTTTTCAGTTTCTCGTTTATCGTTTATCTCGTTAAAACTGAAAAACACAAAATCACACACGGTAGCATAATCGGTGGCGGAACGGTGGAAAACCGCAACCATCCCACCGATCGCCAGTTAGACCACCACGGCGGCGGCTCGGCGGCAGCGACCGACCGGACCGCCGGGCGGCGGCCGAACCGCACTCTAGCGGTGGCCGGACCCGCACCACACCGAGCCGTGGCCAAACCACCAGCGTGGTGGTGGCCGAGAACGGCGGCGGTAAGAAACCACGCACCGTGGTGGGCCGTGGCCTAATCGGCTGTGGCCGGATCACCGAAGCCGACCCATCGGCGTAACGATGGCTGACGGTTTACGTTGGTGGCGATTCGCGGTGGTGGCCAATGAGCCGAACCGCAAATTAGCGGTGGTATTGCGATGGTAGTGGCGGCTGAAGCGTGGTGGTGGCGGTGGCTGTGGCCATCGTTGCCGGACGAACCACGAACCACCAAGCCGTCCGCCGGCTGCCTTGCGGCCTCGCCAGGCGGCGGTGGTGGCTGGTTTTGTTTCACAGTCGCAAGCCGCATCACCATTCGGTGATGACCGACGTTTCCCGATCGCATAGGCGGCGATTGGCGTGGGTTGTTTTTGACCACCGATCGCACCGGCGGTGGTGGCGCACACCCGTTTAACGTCGCCGCGCGGCTGTGACCGTACCCGGCCAAGCCGAGGCCAAACCACCCGATTGGTGGTGGCCGAGCAAGTGTCGATCGACGATGGCGCTATGGCGTCGATTGCAAAGGCGGTGGTGGCCGGGCCGTGGTTGTTTGTTTCAATAACCACCGGTCGCCCTAGCGGCAATAATGGTGGTGCGGTGATCACGGTGGTGTTAGCAACCGTTTGTTGTTATCATCACCAAAGGCGATGATTACGTAGTCGACGACGAGATGTCAATCGATCACGAAATCGTGTTTTTTTCGTTTTTCGTTTTATTGGGCCTAAGTCATACAAGGCCCAAGACCCAGAAATTTTGGACCCAGTCTGAGGCCCAAAAGGGGTTTATTGGTTTTATGTTTTTTATCCAAATTAATTTTATTAAGATAATTTTATTTATTGTCTTATAAAATATTTTAAGGGATTTTATTAATAATTATCCCTGTGATTATCAAACCGATTATTTGACCCGTTTTGGTCAAATGGGCCAGGTGTCATATTTGACCAGTTGGTCGAACCACGACACAGTTTTTTAGGCCATCACTTATTATTTCGATCAGTTGGTTCGGAATGTCCGGTTTGATATGTTTTGGATAAACGTAAATATTTTAGAAAATTGGTTTTATTTTACATATTAGATTTATAGTTTATAAATCTTAGGTAATTTTATAAAACCGATTTCAGATTAAAATATTTAGTTTCGATTTGTAAAACAGTTTGTTTTATAAATCAGTTAAAACCACATTTTGCGATAAACCGAACGAGATATTATTTAACGGATCTAGGATTATTTTTATGCTTTATATATGTTGCTTGTTCATTTGCTTTATATATGTGCATATTTGTGCCTGTTATAAAATTTGCCAACTTAGCTCATTATTTTATTCTTGAAAGGACCTGCATAGTTTTACAACTCCTTTATTATAATTTTTTTTTCGAAAATTCCACCGAGAGGTGATAAGGCCAGTGGGAGCTACTAGAAATTTTTGAAAATTAGTTAGGTCATTTTGGACCTTTAGGAATTAGTTGGCAAAACTATGATTAGACGTATCAACTGCGTAATTGTTAATATTTAACTGCGTGAATGTGTTTGCTCATGATTAGTTGATAACTATTGCATGCTTAGCTTTTATCAAACGTTTTAAAATTTAGAGAGAGTTTTAAAACTTTTCAATCATGAGATATGATAAGTTTTTTTAAAATTAAAATTACCAAGTTTTCAAACCTTGTTCAAACGGTAGATTTTATTTTAAATAACCTTATATTTATAAGATCGCTTTTCTTATAAAGGAATGTTGACAAAAACAGTTAGTTTTGGTCAACTGGTTGACTTTCAAAACATTTGGTTTTAGTCGACAAGTCATGCTATTAAAACAGTTAGTTTTAAATTAGCAAGTGTTTTAAAACAAGTTAGTTTTAAACAGAATGTATGTTTATTAACAGTTGTTTTTAAACATCAGTTGCCTTTTAAACAGTCGGTTTAAATAGCAAAGTTTTAAAAATACTGGAAATTTAAAGTTTTTCAAAAAACTTAGCTAAAACCCATAAAATCATAGATCAGTAGTGCAACCCATTTGTGGACACCTTTGGCGTAAGGTACGTTGGAGCTCGAAGGAGTCGAACCTTTAGCACCCACGTTCAAACCCCAAGCTGAAGGGGGTGAAAAGACTCTGCGATATCGGGGGGTACCGACCAGAGTACATCCTGTCCTGGGTGGTGAGATCTATTTTGGTAGTTGTTACAACTCACCGGGTGGTACCGGGCCAAAGAGCACTAAGAGGGACTAAAACATGTACGGTTTTATCCGATGTCCCGAAAAGATCTAGGAGTCATGTCAGTTAGATATGATTGGTAAAAGTCCTTACCTACCGAAATAGTACGGGCCTGGTGGGGCGTGAGCAAACCGCGCATCAGGACGTATGAAATAAGGATCCTAGTCCGATAATTATCACTTTAGGGTTTATTGATATTTATTCGGAACCGTTTATTCAAAGGTACTAAAACCAAGTTTTTAAATGTGTAGATGGCAAACACGGTTACCAACACCAATAACCTTTCTCTTCGCTCGATCCTAGAAAAGGACAAACTCACTGGTCCAAATTTTCTCGACTGGGAGCGCAATCTCCAGATTGTGCTCAGGCACGAGAGAAAGTGGTATGTCCTAGAAGAACCTCTAGGTGAGGCCCCACCAGCAAATGCCAGTACGGCAATCAGAAATGCTTATCAAAAGCGTTCGGATGATTTGCTGGATGTTGGCTGCTTGATGCTTGCGACTATGAGCCCAGAACTACAAACAGGGCTCATGAACACTAATGCTTACGACATGATCCGCCAGCTGAGGGACATGTTTCAAAACGCAAGCTCGCACAGAGCGTTATGATGCCACGAGGGCTCTAAACGCGTGCAAAATGGCCAAAGGGACCTCTGTCAGTGCCCACGTTATGAAAATGAAGAGGCTTCTTGACCACCTAGAGAGGTTAGGTCACCCAGTTCCGTTGCAGTTGGCAACGGATACCATACTTAATTCATTGTCCGATGATTACAAGCAGTTTGTGATGAATTTTAACATGAACAACATGGAAAGGAGCATAGCTGAATTGCACTCCATGTTAAAAACTGCTGAACAAAGTATGGGGACGGGGACCAAGACCAAAGATGTTCTGATGGTCAGGGATGGTGGAGTGAAGAAGAAAAGAGGGCAAAGGAACACCAGCAAGGGCAAGGACCAGGTTCAGGTCAGCCAGAGTGTACCAAAGGCAGTTGACAATAGAAAGGGCAAGGGCAAGGGCAAAAAGGGCAAAGTCAACAAAGCGAAGGCCGAGAATCGATGCTTTACGTGTCATGAGGTCGGACATTGGAGACACAATTGCCCGAAGCGTCATGAAACAGGTATAAACACCTAGGACGTTTTATGACTGCTTCAGTTTATCATTACTACTTGTTAGTTTACAAGTTAACTGACACCTAGAGCAAATGTATGATTGCAGGTGATCAGGAGAAATGAAGTGCCCGGGTCCTGAGGATCAGACAAGATTTCTTTTAGACATTATCAAGACATTTTAAACTTATTTTAAGACATTTTGGATATTTTGAAATGTTGGTTGATTTAAATTTATGGATTTTGGTATTTTAAATTTAAAATTATTGTCTTGATTTATATATCTAATCTTATTTTGAATCTAAGTCAAGGTAGACTTGATTCAGTTTGTTGATCCTAGATATTGTCTACCACACTAACAAATATACTTCAAAATTTAGTAATTCGAAGTAATATATGAAAACTGTCAAAAACACACGAAGTACTATTTTATAGGAATGTGTTTTTGGAATAAAACATTTACGAGTAATATGATTATAACAAGTATATTGTAGTCAAGTTCAAATTACTCATATGTTTTAAAAAGGGGAATTTAGGATATTATCACAGATGACGTTGATAATATCAGTATTTATAAAACTAGTAAATTCCAAGTTTTGGAATTAGGGATCTAATAAGATCCAGTTAAGTTTTATGAATAGTAAAATTCAAGTTTATAGTACCAAACTTATTACTTAAAATAAAATTGACTAAATAGTCAAGTCTTGACTGAGTCAATAAAGTATCAAATTTAAGTAATAGTCAGTTTTCATATAGGTTAGTGGGAGCCCAATTTATTCTCTATCTATGCTTCCGATAAAGAATAAAAGCTATATTATTGATCTGTATTTCTAGGAATTCATAATCCAGAGAGGATAAGAATTCATGAGAAATATGATCTATTCTTTTAAGTCAAAAAGGTTTA
Organism: Centaurea solstitialis; assembly: GCA_030169165.1. NCBI lineage: Eukaryota > Viridiplantae > Streptophyta > Magnoliopsida > Asterales > Asteraceae > Centaurea > Centaurea solstitialis. The sequence continues at coordinate 54,239,658 of CM058047.1, read as the reverse complement.
GATCAAGAGTTTCAAAGTTTTGAAACAATAAAGTCAAAGTTTTGACTTTAAGAAAATCAATAATTATATGTGTTGTAATAAAGATATTCAAGTATCCTTTTTAGACCATCAAGTGTTGTAGAACACTAGGATAAATTTCCTGGAATTTACCAGTTTGGTAAATGGAAATTTTGTCAGATTTCAGGTAGAAATCTTTATCTACACAGCAACTAAGGAAAGTTGCGGAGTTGACTTTACATATTCAAGAAACTTGGAGTTATTCCAGTATCTCCAAGATTTAGGAAATATGGTAAAGAAAAGTCTAGATTTTGTTTAAATGTGTTTGCAAAACAAAACTAGCAGAACCAAGTTAAAATATTATCTAACAACTTGTGTTGTTTTTGGTTGTTTCTTTGATTAGGATGGTAAACACTAATCGAAGGGTTTAAATTGAAGGAAGGTGATACTTCATTTAAACCAGTATAAGTACACATTGAATAGACACCGTAAAAGTAACTTAGAAATGCTATTAATTTTGTTATTATTACAGAGTGGAATATGGACTATACAAAATTAGTTTCTTTGTTTCTTTTAAACTTAGCATGTTTTTGATCCAGGAATAAAACTAGTATAAGTTTTATTTGAAATTATCCGTGACAACTTATCAAGGTGGGAACCTGATAGGGTTTTAAAGTCATCGTGACTTTTTGGGTGGTTATAAAACAGAGTGTTGAATAACAGCTACAAGCGATGTAGACCAAAAACTGCACGGATATTCGATAGAGCAGCGAATATCGGATGTGATCCGCTGGTTGAGATTACTTCATGGATTTTGTCATAAGTAAATCTCACAGTAGGTTGTCCTCAATACCTGAGGTATCTGGTTTGGAATCACGGGGACTACTGGATACTTAGTACGTTCTAACATCACACCGTAACAGGGTGGTCATACGGGGCGTAACTAGATTCAGCGGAAGTCGTGGTGACAAATGCAGATATGCAAGATGGGATTTGCACCTCTTCTATGAAGAGAGATATTTCCGGGCCCCTTGACTGACTACAAGAACTGATGAAGTGCATGGCCATGCCCAAACGAACTGATTTGTTCTTTGTCGTTTACCAATCAGTTGGAAGTCGGATAGTCATGAACATAATCTTGAGTATTCTGAGTTGACTGTATCCATGCTCGTACTCAAAATTGAAATATCGTGTTGCAAAAGGAAAAGCCTAGTTATACCCGATTTGTGGACAGTTTGTTCATAAATGATGTTTCCTTTTAGGAACGTTTTATCACCTACCTGGGTATAAGGGTGCTTATAACCTGGTTAGCCTAAGTGCCTGTCTAGGGGCCTCCTTAGGTCCGTGTCATCAATCTGGTACTGCCAACTTGCACAAGTGGGAGTCTGTTAGCATTATGTGCATAAGTTGACAAACCGTTTGATCGCACATCCAACGTTATAAGTCACTTGAGGGTCACACCTGTGAGGACCTATAATTCGGATAGTAAATTAACCCCAGTTTGGAGAGTTTAGTTTTATAATAGTGAATTATAAAACTATTGGGTGTTTTCTGTATAAACCCCAAAGTTAAAGGTTTCTGATAATTAATTACAGGTTATATATTTATTAGTTAAATAAATATATAAGTTAATTAATTAGTTTATAATTATCTAGAAGTAATTATATGAAAATATAATTATGGTAAATATTCTATCTTGGAAGGAAAGAATAAGATAATTATGGAAATTATTCTTTCTTAGAGAGAAAGAAAGAATATGAAAGCAATCTAGTATATGGGAATTATTCATATAAATAGATATGCTAGGCTATGATTATTCATTCAACTAATTCAATCAACCAAGAAACCTTTCTCTCTCCCCCTCTCTCTCTTCGTCGATCTCACCAAGAAAGAATCCAGATCCGGTTTCGTTTCTGATCGATCGTGTTCTTCGCGTACCGTTTGTTCGTGAAGCGTTCCGGGGTTAGATCCAGCTAGAGGGAATTCCGTTTGGTCGTTTACGGGTGGATCTATCTCAAGCAATCCAGGTAATAACCCTAAACCTACATATTAACTGTAATAAGATAAACAAATAAGATCTGTGATGTTTTCGGGATTTTAATCGTTATTGCTTCCGCTTAATCAAACCAGTTAGGTTTGATTGTTAAACCTTTGGAACAGTTTGTTTCATGTGGTTTTGTCGTGTGTCTCGACCAGTTAGGTTTGAGATCACGGTTTTTCTCGTGTCAGTTTGATACGAGGATCGCACAAAATCCCAACAGACCGCAGGTTTTTTCCTCCGTCGTGAGGTTTTTCCTGCGTCATCAAATTATCTGTCTTATTTTACTTTTTCGCACTTCTTATCGATTGCAATTTCTTTCTCTCGACGGTTAAGCCTCACACATTTTCATACGACATTTGACTTGTGTAATTTTTTACATAAACAGTTTGGCGCCCACCGTGGGGCTCCGTTTTGAGGAAAATTTCATTCGGTGAAAAGTGTGCCTTCGTACTAATCTTTTCTTCGAGTTCTCTTTGAGCTATTTTTGCAGGATAATGGATAACGCATTCATAGCATCACTACAACAACAATTGCAACAAGCTAACGAAGAAATCCAACGTCTTCGAGCTTCACAAGTTCCATCAACGCCTATTCCTCCTCCTAATCCACCTCAACACCTGAGGCCACCGCTTCGTCCACAGTTCAACGCCTCAGTACCTTTATCAACTTTAAACCAGCAGCATAATAACGTACGACCAACCATACCTCAAGGTCCACCACCTATGCCTCAAGGTCCACCACCTATGCCTCAAGGCCCACCCACATTCACGTTTGGTCCCTTTAACAACATTTCTCAACAAATTCCTATTCCTGGTCATATACCCACAGCTGCTAGTTCCACAGTTCATACAACGATACCACCCAACACCGGAATTTCTTCTGGTTTTATCCCAACAATTCCAGTGACCACTGAAGATCCTCTAAACGTACGATTGAAAACTTTGGAGGAGCGGAATCAAAAGTTATTTGCATTACTTACAAAATTACCCGGAGCGGCAGAACCCGTCGAGGTCGAACCTAAAACCGAATTCCAAGCTTCACCGTTCGTCGATGAAATATCTCTCGTCGACGTGCCCAAAAAATACACAATTCCAGCCTTTGCAACAAAATATTCCGGAGTCACCGATCCAGTCGAACATGTCGCGCAATACAAGCAACTCATGTGGACAGTTCCTATACCGACGCAATTCCAAGAAGTCTGCATATGCAAAAAGTATCGGATCATTTGCTGAATTGGTAAACCAATTCACTCGACAGTTTGCTAGCAGTCGTAAGATGGAGAAACAGACCAGCGACCTATACTACGTCGTATAGAAGCCTGGAGAAACAATTCGCGACTACTTCAACAGATTCAACGCGGCAATGATCGAAGTAAACAATTGTGATGTGAAGACTGCAATCGAGGCATATAAACGTGGGCTAGAAGATTCCTTTGGATTATATCTAGAATTGACGAAATACCCACCAGAAAACTTCGACGACGTACGAGCTAGAACATTAGCTTTCATGAGAATAGAGGACGATGCTCTCTTTCGACGAAAGCATTCCGTCGAAAAGAAACCTCTTAGTGCTCAAAAACATGATTTTAAGCACAAAAGAGTGAACAAGATTGGAAACCCTCGACACGAGTCAAAAACTCGACCAAGCAAAGGTACCGTTAAAATACATTATCCAGAATTATCCACTTACAATTTTGCAGGTACATCAAAAGACTTGGTGGATTCATTACGAAAGATTGATGCAAACGTACGTTGGCCAAAGAAATCTGACAAACCAAGTAAAGATAAAGATCAAAATAGATGGTGCGATTTCCATGAAGATCATGGCCATACGACAGATGAATGCATCAGCCTTAAGAAGGAGATTTCATATTTGAAATCCAAGGGACATCTTAAAGGTGTCATCCCAGAAGAGCAAGGACGACCAGCATCTCCGATTCATACTAAAGTTGTAAATTGTATCACTGGAGGATCGGAAGTATGCGGTCTTACGTATTCTGCTGCTAAAAGGCATGCGCGAGATGGTCCAGACGAACGCCCTATCCCCGATGAAGTCAAGTGAAAGGCCGAAAAAGAGCTCGACACGATGACAATTACGTTCGACAAAGATGATACTCAAGGAGTCCATCATAAGCATCATGACGCTCTAGTCATACAGTTGACCATCGGAAACTGTTCGACCAAGAGAATATTGATCGATGGAGGCAGTTCAGCTAACGTTATTTTTGCAGATACTCTTAAAGTTATGGGAATCGAACGATCAGAAATTGTGCGACGAAGTACTACTCTGATTGGATTCAATGGAGACCCGATGAACACTCTTGGAGATATCATTTTACCTGTCTTCGCCAAAGGCATCAACAAACCAACAAAGTTCAATGTTGTAGATTGCCAATCGGCCTATAATATTATTCTTGGAAGACCTTGGATCCATGAGATGAAAGCAGTTCCTTCAACATATCATCAAAAGATCAAGTTTCCTTCTCCACGGGGAATTCAAGAAATTGCTAGTGAAAAGAAGATTGCACGAGAATGCTACAAGATCACGATGAAAACAAAGCCGCAGGACATCTAGCAATTACAGAGCCAGGATGGAAAGAAATCGAACGATGATCTTAGGCTAGAAGAAGTCGTGCTCGATCCTGAACATCCTGATCGAAAAGTCTTCGTAGGAGCCTCGCTCCCCCCTGACATAAAAAACACGATTATATCTTTTTCGCAGGAACATTCAGACTGTTTTGCTTGGTCGCACGAGGATATGGTTGGGATAGATCCTAACATTATATCGCACAAGTTAAATGTTGATCCTACTTTCAAACCGATAAAGCAAAAGTGACGTAAGTTTGCACCAGAACGCAACAAGGTAATCAACGACGAAGTTGATAACCTACTCAAGACAGGCAAGATCCGAGAAGTCAAATATCCAGACTGGTTGGCCAACGTGGTCGTCGTACAGAAGAAGAATGAAAAGTGGCGAGTCTGGATCGACTTCACAGATCTAAACAAAGCTTGTCAAAGATCCTTTCCCGTTACCTCATATCGATGCTATGGTCGACGCAACAGCAGGACATGAATTGTTGACATTCATGGACGCATATTCGGGATATAATCAAATCTTGTTGCACACGGACGACCAAGAAAAAAACCGCATCCATGACAGACAAAGGCATATACTATTACAAAGTCATGCCATTTGGTCTTAAGAATGCAGGTTCGACGTATCAAAGGCTGGTTAATATGATGTTCAAGGAACATCTAGGTCGAACGATGGAGGTTTATATCGACGACATGCTCGTGAAATCGGAACGTTCGATCGATCATGTAGAACATCTAAAGCAATCGTTCGACATCCAACGACAATACAAGATGAAGCTCAATCCAACAAAATGTTCCTTCGGAGTATGTGCAGGGAAGTTCTTAGGGTACTTGGTGACACTACGAGGAATCGAAGCAAGTCCAAAACAAGTTAAAGCTATCACCGAGATACAATCTCCAAGGAATGTCAAAGAGGTCCAAAAATTAACAGGACGCGTGGCAGCTTTAACCCGATTTATCTCACGGTCATCGGATAAATGCCACTTGTTCTATAATTTCCTACGAAAGAATCAAGGTTTCTTATGGACAAACGAACATGAGAAAGCTCTGCAGGAATTGAAGCAATATATGACATAGCCACCCTTGTTGACAAAACCGGTCGAAGGAGAAAGTTTGCAGCTATACTTGGCAGTAAGCAAAAATGCGACGAGTGTAGTACTCGTGCGAGAGGAAGATCAACAGCAACGACCAATTTATTATGTAAGCAAATCTTTCCTCGACGCAGAAACCAGGTACACGTCCATGGAGAAATTGCTGTTGGGTCTCATGACTGCAGCAAAAAAGCTAAGGCATTACTTCGAGTCGCACCATATTATTGTTGTGACTAATTATCCACTTAAGACTGTACTACGGAAGCCAGAACTAACAGGACGTCTAGCTAAGTGGAGTATCTATCTCAGTGGGTTCGACATAGAATTCAAACCCAAGACGACAATTAAATCACAAGCATTGGCGGATTTTGTAGCAGAATTTTCTCCGGGACTAGAGCCAACGACGTGCGACGAGGTCAATAATGTGATGATTTCAGACAACAAACCTTGGTCACTCTACGTTGATGGCTCTTCGAACGTACGAGGGTGTGGACTAGGTGTTGTCTTAAAATCATCACAGGGGGGAAACATGGTATACTCCATACGATGCGAATTCAAAGCCACGAACAACGAAGCAGAATATGAAGCTCTAATCGCAGGATTGGATATCGCTCTTAGACTGGGGGTAAAATAGTTGCATGTTCGAAGCGATTCTTTATTGGTAGTCAACCAAATAAATGGAGACTTTCAAGCAAAAGATTCGAAAATGATGAACTATCTCAAAGCTGTTAAAGATCGAATCGCACGATTCGAATACTTTTTGATCGAACAAATATCAAGGGATCTAAACATGCAAGCTGACGCATTAGCTAACTTGGGATCTGCATTCCACGATCCATCTATGGAGAATATTCCAATACTTCATCTCACGACGCCAACAATTGAAGCAAAAGAAGAAGTGCAGATGAACGAAGAAGTCTATACTTGGTCGATTGACATATGGAATTATCTCAAGCATGACCGACTCCCTGAGGACAAAATGGAAGCCCGAAAAACAAGGTCCAAAGCTTCAAGATATACAATTTTTGAAGACCAACTTTATCGAAGATCCACAATTGGACTCCTTCTACGATGTGTCACAAATAGGACGCAAATCGATCAAATTCTCCAAGAAATGCACGATGGAGAATGTGGTAATCACGCAGGGGGCAGAAGCCTCGCCAATCGAATCTCACGACAAGGTTATTATTGACCTGCCCTACGAGAAGACGCAATAAGATACGTTCGACATTGTGACGCTTGTCAAAAACATTCGGGTATGACTCATCGACCATCTGAACCCTTACATTCTGTCCTATTTCCTTGGCCATTCATGCGATGGGGAATGGACATCGTTGGTAAATTACCCCCTGCTCCTGGACAAAAAGTTTATTTACTTGTGCTCACCGATTATTTCTCGAAGTGGATAGAAGCTGGAGCTTTTTCGCAGGTCAGAGATAAGGAGGTCATATCCTTCATTCAAAACAACATTATTCATAGATTTGGAGTACCATCCGAGATAATGTGTGACAACGGTTCACAATTTATAAGTGACAAAACTCGTACGTTCTGCGAAAAATGTGGGATCAAGCTAGTCACTTCTACTCCAAGGTATCCTCAATCCAACGGATTAGCTGAATCAAGCAACAAATTCATCATCAACTCAATTCGAAAAAGGTTGAAGGGAGCAAAAGGTAAATGGGTAGAAGAACTACCATCAGTCCTATGGGCGAATCGAACGACACCAAGAGCATCAATAGGACAAACTACATATTCCTTAGTATATGGATGCGAAGCAGTTTTACCAATCGAAGCCCAAATACCTGTTGCTAGAAGTCGTACGTTTGACCAGAATGCCATAAATTTATCATACGATCTGGATGCTCTGGAAGAACTCTGAGAAAGCGCATTGCGTACGATGGCAGCACAAAAAGGGCTAGTCGAACGACATTTCAACAAAAAGGTAAAGGCCAAAATCTTCCAAGTTGGAGACTATATCTTACGACATGTGTTTCAGAACACTCAAGAACCAAACGCCGGAAAACTTTCCATCAAATGGGAAGGACCTTATATAATTTCCAAAGTAATTGGAAATGGGGCCTATCAACTCACGAAAATGGAGGGAATAGAGATCCCACGTAGCTGGAATGCTCATCACCTCAAAAGGTACTATTTCTAACCTATTTACATATGATTTATTTCTTGAATAGATTACTAACTTGAGCGTCGGAGCGCCGTTGGTCAAACCAACGGCCACCCCCTAGCAACTATGTTTGCTCGCAGGTATCGCATGACCAATGCTATGAAGTACATATCGCATGTATCGCACGATTATCGCAAGGATCGCACGATTATCGCAAGTATCGCACGACTATCGCAAGGATCGCACGATTATATTAATTGCTTTAAACGCATGGTTATTTCGCAAGAGCGCAAGACAATTCGCCAGTCGCATGTATACTCTTATAAGTATAATAAGAAACGTTTCTAAACCTATGTCTTAGGACTTTAAACAAATGCATGCAAAGAACAAAGGCTATAATGCACGACAAAAGCAAAAGGGCAATAACGCAAGAAAAATTGAAACAAGTCATTTAAACCAAAAGTTTTTTCATTTATATAGCAAAAATCGTACGATTACATCAAGTCCTATTCTACGGGAGCATCAGAGGTAGGTGGATCTGCGACAGAGGTTTCTTCAGTCACTGGTGAAGGCACGGAGACGGATCCAGAGGTTTCAGTCACCTCCTCCTCGACACCGACATCCTTGGCTTCAGCAGATTTCTCCCCTTCGACCACCGCTTCCTCGTCCAGGCCCTTAAGGTCTTCTTCGTCAAGAAGATCTTCAGAACCCATCACCCGCACAAAGGAGGCCACTTCATCTCTTGCCGTCTTTGAAGTGATGGTCCCGGCAGCCACACATCGCATAAGCGCAGCACGTGCGACCACTCGAGCCAAGGCAGCATCCTCCTCGAGCTCTTGGATCCTGGAGGACAATGCCTCCTCCCTCTCGGCCTTCTCCCGTCGAACGTCGAGCAGCTCCTTCTCCAAATCCCTCGTGCGATCGAGGTATATCTTCAGTCTTTCTCGCTGCTCGCCTTGGAAGCGCTTACCGATCTCCAGCTTCGACTCAAGGTCACCAATTTGGACCGATTTGGCGTTAACCTCATCGGCCAATTGAGCCAGCTTCTTTTTGGCCTTCTCAGCTTCCTTCTTGGCCAACTTAGCATCATTTTGATTCGACGCCATCTCATCCTTAATCTTAGCCATCCGCAAGTGGAGGCTAAGACTCGTCTGGAGAGCCTGCAAAGAAAAAAGAAAGAGATCAGGAAGATGAACAATGAAGTAAGAAAATCGTACGATATAGAATACTGCGACAGAAGCGTCCAAATCCTCGATGTCCGCCTGCTCCATACGCGCCTTTTGAGCAGGGGAGTGGAACTGCTCCAGAACAGGGAAGATAGATTTCGTCCTAATGACGTCATCCACCATGAAGTCGGAGGGCATGTTAATGGTCATAGTCGTAAGACCAGACCCCTCCGCCTCCTTACCCTTACCAACCTTCGACGAAGGCTGGCTTGACGCACCTGTTTCCTTTGCAGATGGAGCAAAGTGGATAGGGATCGCCTCTATCCCACCTTCAACCTTTTGCTTGGCATCCTTAGGTGGGGTATCCAAAGAAACGTACGACGACCTCGTACGTTTAGCCACCAAGCCTTCACCGGCTGCGGCTTTCCTTTTGGCAGCACGGGCAGCCGCCTCCATCACCGATGTCTTCTTTGAAGCTGAACCTACATAAAAGAAAAATCCAAGTTAGAAACGTACGACTAAAACTAAAATTGAAGTAAATAACCATCGTAAATAATTACCTTCCATCTCTGTCTCCTCGATGATCTGTACTTCAGGCTCGACGTCACTCTCCTCACTGCCCTTCGACGTTCTATACGTACGATCCATCACACTATAACTCAAGAAGTGTGAGATCAGTTCGGTAGACTCTTCAGTAGCCTCGAACGTGAAGTTAACAGCTGCAAAAGAAACGTGCGATTAATACATAAAAATAAACAAAAAATACAAGAAAGAAAGACTAACGTCTAAATTACCATTTGAATTCCATTCAGGAACGACCCAAGATTCGTCATTGATCGAAGACGTCTGGACAAAGATGTATCAAGATTTCCACCCTCGATCATCTACTTGGGTGCCATGAACGAGCATGGAGTCATGCCTACCCCTAGGGAATAACCCATAACGGTTATAGGGTAGTCTCGTTCGATCACTAAGATGACACGCCAGAACTGGGGCATCAGTTGCCCTGGAGATAAGTTAAATCGAGTCATAAAAGCCCGAGAGATCGGAGAATACGGCCATCGAAAGCCGATCTTGAACGGATACTCATACAGGGCAAAGAACCCCGTCGGAGTATCCGCCGGCCGAATTTCTCCGACTACCCTAATTTGGGCACCCTCCGGCAACCCAACAAGCTCTCTCAACTCCATAACCTCCAGACTCTCCGTGATCGAACTGCTAACCTCGCTCGACATGGTGAACTCTAAGCGCTCTAAACTATTTCTTAAGCGCAAAAAACCTAAGAACGTCTAACCCTCTATTACTCTTATGTGCTATTGATTTCAGACGCATGAACAAGGGAGAAGAAGGGTACCTTATATGCCTAGTCGCACGAAATCTTTGCCGAAATTAAAGTCGGATTACGATTAGGGATTGATCTCACGAATCAGTTGAAAGTTAAGAAGATTTTGTAAAATCTTTCTTTAATCTAAATCATCGTATTTATAGTAACCAAATCATGGATGAGTCATCGAAGAAAATCAGGCCACGCGTCCCCGACTAGCCGTTAGAGAGACACCTGTCCAGTAACGGCTCTATGACGTCATACACACCAACGTTAATACGACCGTTAACCAACGTATTTTTACTCACCGTCCATCAAACTAAAGATTTAGAAAAAATTAGAACTATTTCCTAAATCTTGGGGGCAAATTGTTAGGGTAAAAATCCGTAATCGAACGACGACCGATTATAATCGTAAGACAATGATAGGACAATACGTCTGTATTAAGATAAGGTCCTGGAATAAACTGAATAGTACCCTCAAATCAATCGGTCGAATAGAATTAACGATTATACTAACGATATCTAACATAAACATACGACATTCAAGCTGATTATCATATCTAACAATTCTCCACCTTTAAGAAAATCTGAGATTGAGTACTATGCTATGCTCGTTGGAGTTCATCATTATAACGAACGTTCTTCAATAAATCAGTCGAACGACATGTATACTCCAACGTACGACATACTACTAACGGTAACTAGTATCGTAAGTTTTATTATTTATTGTAGGATACCGTCGGTTACCGGATATCTCGCCTTCAGTTAAAGACTCAATCCAAGGTCATCAAGACTAAGAATTAAAGCCTATTCAATGCGACGTCCGTTATGACCGTTGGAGACATTAAATGCACGACCGTTATCAAGATCAATATATAAAGCCATGAAGACAACACTAGAAGACACGGAGCAACTTTGAGAGCAATCAAGATATACTTTTTAGTTTACAATTGATACACATCTCTGTAATTTATGTTCGATCGCACGTTTATTTTCTCTGTAATCGCTCGACGCATACTGTACTCTTAAAGGACATCACCCCTGTTTGGTGACTATAGTGCACTGTCGACTTAACTTTAGGTCGACCGCAGGTTTTTTCCTCCGTCGTGAGGTTTTTCCTGCGTCATCAAATTATCTGTCTTATTTTACTTTTTCGCATTTCTTATCGATTGCAATTTCTTTCTCTCGACGGTTAAGCTTCACACATTTTCATATGACATTTGACTTGTGTAATTTTTTACATAAACAAAAACAAATTGTATTATATAATAAAAAAATATTTTATTTATTTATCGTATTACACAATTGTTTTGTTACGTTTTTTAGTTAGGCAAATTTACCATATTGTTTTATTAAACTATTTTACTTTATCATTGTTTGGGTAAAAATTTACGATCGTACGACAACCGATTATGATCGTAAGACATATTTCAGAATAAAAATCCCGTATTAAGATAAGGTCCTGAAATAAAACTTAGCAATACCCTCGAACAAGTAAAGCAATTGATCGAATGAATCTTACGATTAGTCGAGCGATATTTCTATATATGTCGTACGACATTACTAACGAAATATACGTACAAAGGGTTTGTTCTTATTGCAGATAAACTGATCATCATATCCAACAATTGTACACCTTTGAGGAAGTCTGGAATCGAGTACTATTCTATGCTCGTTGGAGTGCATCATTACAATAGTCATATTTCAATTATAACTCTTTCATTAAACGACATCATCAAGAGGTCGACCGTTATGAGCTGGATTTCCGCGACAGTTACGATTCAGACATTTATGGTCAACAAACCGTTGAACGGTTACTAACAAGCAGCTATAAAAGAAGGATCAAGCTCTCATTTGACAACTACATGATCATTCTCGAATACTAGAAGCTCTGCACTCATTACTTTGATAATCCGTTGTAATTTAAGTTCGATTCTATTGTTTATTTCTTTGTAATCGTACATCCGGAGCTGTAACATCAAAGGATATCACCCCTGGTTGGTGATCTATAGTGGAACGTCAACTTAATATCGGTCGACCGCAGGTTTTTTCCTCCGTCGTGAGGTTTTTCCTGCATCATCAAAATATTTGTGTCCATTTACTTATTATCGCATTTGTCATCGACTGTAATTTCTTTCTCTCGACGGTTTAACCTCACACAATTTCTTCGACATTAGACTTGTGTAATTTTTTACATAAACAGTTTGGCGCCCACCGTGGGGCCCGGTTTTGAGAAAAATTTCATTCAGTGAAAAGTGCGCCTTCGTACTAATCTTTTCTTCGAGTTTTCTTTGAGCTATCTTTGCAGGATAATGGATAACACATTCGTAGCATCTCTACAACAGCAATTGCAACAAGCCAATGAAGGAATCCAACGACTTTGAGCTTCGCAAGTTCCATCGATGCCTATTCCTTCTCCTTATCCACCTCAACACCTGAGACCACCATTTCGTCTTCAGTTTTATACATCAGTGCCTCTATCAAACAACCAGCAGAACTTTGTACGACCATCCATGCCTCAAGGGCCACCCGCATTCACATTCGGTCCTTTTAACAACACTTCACAACAAATTCCTATCCCTGGTCATATACCCACAGCTGCTAGTTCCACAGTTCATACAACAATCCCACGAAACACTGGAATTTCTTCCGGCTTTATCCCAACAATTCCACCAGCTACTGAAGATCCTTTGAACGCACGATTGAAATCCCTGGAGGAACAAAATCAGAAGTTGTTCGCATTACTTGCAAAATTACCCGGCGCAGCAGTACCTGTCGAAGTCGAACCTAAAACCGGATTTCAAGCTTCGCCATTTGTCGACGAAATAGCTCTTGTCGACGTACCCAAAAAATACAGTATTCCAGCCTTTGCAACAAAATATTCTGGAGTCACCGATCCAGTTGAACATGTCGCACAGTATAAGCAACTCATGTGGACAGTTCCTATACCGACGCTATATCAAGAAGTTTGCATGTGCAAAAGCTTTGGGTCAACTTTGACAGGGGCAGCGTTACAATGGCTTATCAACTTAAAGCCAAAAAGTATTGGATCCTTTGCAGAATTGGTAAACCAATTCACACGACAGTTCGCTAGCAGTCGTAAGATGGAGAAATAGACCAGCGATCTATACTATGTCGTACAGAAACCAAGAGAAACAATCCGCGACTACTTCAACAGATTCAACGCAACCATGATCGAAGTGAAGAATTGTGATATAAAGACTGCAATCGAGGCATACAAACGTGGGTTAGAAGATTCCTCTGGATTATATCTAGAACTGACAAAATACCCACCAGAAAACTTCGACGACGTACGAGCTAGAACGCTAGCTTTCATGAGAATAGAAGATGATGCTATCTTTCGACGAAAGCATTCCAGCGAGAAGAAACCTCTTAGAGCACAAAAGCATGACTTCAAGCACAAAAGAGTAAACAAGATTGGAAACCCTCGATATGAGTCAAAAACTCGACCAAACAAAGGTATTGTTAAAATACGTTATCCAGAATTGTCTACTTACAATTTTGCAGGTACATCGAAAGATCTAGTGGATTCACTACGAAAAATTGATGCAAACGTACGATGGCCAAACAAATCTGACAATCCCAGCAAAGACAAAGATCAAAACAAATGGTGCGATTTCCACGAGGATCATGGCCATACGACAGATGAATGCATCATCCTTAAAAAGGAGATTTCGTATTTGAAGTCGAAGGGACATCTAGAAGGTGTCATCCCCGATGAACAAGGAAGACCAGCATCTCCAGCTCATACTAAAGTCATAAATTGCATCACCGGAGGATCAGAAGTATGCGGTCTTACGTATTCTGCAGCTAAAAGACATGCACGGGACGGTCCAGACGAGCGTCCTATTCCCGATGAAGTCAAGTCGAAGGCTGAAAAAGAACTCGATGCAATGACAATAGCGTTCGACCAAGATGATACTCAGGGGGTTCACCATAAGCATCATGACGCTTTAGTCATACAGTTGACTATCGGAAACAGTTCGACTAAGAGAATACTGATCGATGGAGGTAGCTCTGCTAATGTTATTTTTGCAGATACTCTTAAAGTCATGGGAATTGAACGATCCGAAATCGTACGACGAAGCACTACCCTGATTGGATTCAATGGAGATTCGATGAACACTCTCGGAGAAATCATCTTACTTGTCTTCGCGAAAGGAATCAACAAACAAACGAAGTTCAATGTTATAGACTGTCAATCGACCTATAATGTTATTCTTGGAAGACCTTGGATCCACGAGATGAAAGCAGTGCCTTCGACGTAGCATCAGAAGATCAAGTTTCCTTCTCCTTGGGGAATTCAAGAAATTGCCAGTGAAAAGAAGATCGCCAGAGAATGTTACAAGATTACCACGAAGACAAAGCCGCAGGACATCTAGCAATTACAGAGCCAGGATGGGAAGAGGTCGAACGAAGACCTTTGATTAAAAGAAGTCGTGCTCGATCCTGAACATCCTGATCGGAAGGTCTTCGTAGGAGCCTCGCTCCCCCTGACATAAAAAATACGATTATATATTTTTTGCAGGAACATTCTGATTGTTTTGCCTGGTCGCACGAAGATATGGTTGGGATAGATCCTAACGTCATATCACACAAATTGAACGTAGACCCTACTTTCAAGCCAATAAAGCAGAAGCGTCGTAAGTTCGCACCTGAACGTAACAAAGTAATTAACAATGAAGTCGACAATCTGCTTAAGACTGGAAAGATAAGAGAGGTCAAGTATCCGGATTGGTCGGCAAACGTGGTCGTCGTACAAAAGAAAAACGGGAAATGGCGAGTTTGCATCGACTTCACAGACTTGAACAAAGCCTGTCCAAAAGATCCTTTTCCGTTACCTCATATTGATGCAATGGTCGATGCGACGGTAGAACATGAATTACTCACATTCATGGACGCATATTCTGGATACAATCAAATTCTGATGCACACGGACGATCAAGAAAAAACTGCATTCATGACAGACAAAGGCATATACTGTTACAAAGTAATGCCATTTGGACTTAAAAATGCAGGTTCGACGTATCAAAGACTGGTGAATATGATGTTCAAGGAACATCTAGGACGAACGATGGAGGTTTATATCGACAATATGCTCGTAAAGTCAGAACGATCGATCGACCACGTAACACATCTGAAGCAATCGTTTGACATCCTACGACAATACAAGATGAAGCTCAATCCAACAAAGTGTTCTTTCGGAGTACGATCGGGAAAGTTCTTGGGATATTTGGTAACGCAATGAGGAATCGAAGCAAGCCCCAAGCAAGTAAAAGCCATTGCTGAAATACAATCCCCAAGAAATGTCAAAGAAGTTCAGAAACTGACAAGACGTGTGGCTGCTTTGAATCGATTTATCTCATGATCATCGGATAAATGACATTTGTTCTATAATGTTCTTCAAAAGAACCAGGGATTCCAATGGACGGACGACCACGAGAAGGCTCTACAAGACTTAAAGCAATATATGGTCTCCCTACCATTATTGACTAAGCCAGTCGAAGGTGAAAGCTTGCAGCTATACCTAGCAGTAAGCAAAAATGCGACAAGCGCGGTACTCGTACGAGAAGAAGATCAACAACAACGACCGATTTACTACGTAAGTAAATCTTTTCTTGATGCAGAAACCAGATACACGTCAATGGAAAAACTACTACTAGGCCTCATGACTGCTGCGAAAAAGTTAAGACATTACTTTGAGTCGCACCATATCATTGTCGTAACTAATTATCCACTTAAGACTGTCCTACGAAAGCCCGAACTTACAGGACGACTAGCTAAGTGGAGTATTTATCTCAGTGGGTTCGACATCGAATTCAAACCCAAGACGGCGATAAAATCGCAAGCACTAGCAGACTTCGTAGCAGAATTCAGTCCCGGATTAGAGCCAACGACGTGCGATGAAGTCCAAGTTGTGACAATTCAAGACAACCAACCCTGGTTACTCTATGTCGATGGATCCTCGAACATACGAGGAGCAGGACTAGGTGTTGTCTTAAAATCCTCACAAGGGGGAAATATGGTGTACTCCGTACGATGCGAGTTCAAGGCTACGAACAATGAAGCAGAATATGAAGCCTTGATCGCTGGATTGGATATAGCTCATAAACTAGGGGCAAGGCACCTGAACGTACGAAGTGATTCCTTACTTGTAGTAAATCAAGTAAATGGAGATTTTCAAGCAAAAGACTCAAAGATGATGAGCTATCTCAAAGTCGTCAAAGAGCGAATCGCACGATTCGATCATTTCTTGATAGAGCAAATCCCAAGAGATCAAAACACACAAGCTGACGCATTAGCCAATTTGGGATCTGCATTCAATGATCCATTTATGGAAAGCATCACTATACTTCATCTTACAACGCCAACAATTGAAATAAAGGAAGAAATACAGATGAACGAAGAAATGTATAATTGGTCGCTCGATATATGGAATTATCTGAAGCACGACAATCTTCCTGAAGATAAGATGGAAGCCCGAAAAACAAGATTCAAAGCTTCACGATATAGGATTTTTGAAGATCAGCTCTATCGGAAATCAACATTTGGACTTCTCTTACGATGTGTCGTGAGTCAAGCTCAAATGAATCAAGTTCTCCAAGAAATGCACGACGGAGAATGTGGAAACCACGAAGGGGGCAGAAGCCTTGCTAACAGGATCTCACGACAAGGATACTATTGGCAAACTTTATGAGAAGATGCAATAAGGTACGTCCAACGATGCGATGCTTGTCAAAAACATTCAGGTATGACTCATCGATCGTCTGAACCTTTGCATTCTGTTTTAATTCCTTGGCCATTCATGCGATGGGGAATGGACATCGTGGGAAAATTACCCCCTGCTCCTGGACAAAAAGTATATCTACTTGTGCTTACTGATTATTTCTTGAAGTGGATAGAAGCCGCTGCTTTTTCGCAGGTTAGGGATAAGGAAGTCAATCCTTCATCCAAAATAACATTATTTATAGATTTGGGGTACCATCCGAGATCATGTGCGACAATGGATCACAGTTCATAAGTGATAAAACTCGTACGTTCTGTGAAAGACGTGGGATCAAATTAGTCACTTCTACTCCAAGATATCCTCAGTCTAATGGATTGGCCGAATCGAGTAACAAAGTCATCATCAATTCAATCCGTAAAAGACTGAAGGGAGCAAAAGGTAAATGGGTGGAAGAACTACCTTCTGTCGTATGGGTAAATCGAACGACACCAAGAGCATCAACGGGACAAACTCCATATTCTTTAGTATATGGATATGAGGCCGTCCTACCTATCGAAGCCCAAATACCCGTCGCCAGAAATCGTACGTCCGATCAAAATACTATAAACTTGTCCTACGATCTGGATGCTCTAGAAGAACTACGAGAAAAAGCATTAAGAACGATGGATGCACAAAAAGGAACTGTCGAACGGTATTTCAATAAGAAGGTAAAGGCCAAAATCTTCCAAGTTGGAGATTATGTCTTACGACATGTGTTTCAGAACACTCAAGAGCAAAACGCTGGAAAACTTTCCATCAAATGGGAAAGACCGTACATAATTTCCAAAGTTGTTGGAAATGGAGCTTACAGACTTACGACAATGGAAGGTATGGAAATCCCACGTAGTTGGAATGCCCATCACCTCAAAAGGTATTATTTCTAACCTATTTACATACGATTTATTCTTTATTATCTATTACTGATTTAAGCATCGGAGCGCCGTTGGCCAAGCCAACGGCCACCCCCTTACTCATTCTTTCTTCGCAGGTATCGCACGATTAAAATGCAAGTATCGCACGAACATCGCAAGTATCGCACGATTTAATTGCATGCTTATCGCAGGAATCGCACAACAAAAATCGCATGAATCGCAAGATAGATGCTTTAATGCACGACTATATCGCAAGAGCGCAAGATAACTCGCCAGTCGCACGAATACTCTTATGAGTACAAAAGAAACGTTTCTAAAATTCCTAAGGCCTAAGTCGCACGATAAACAAAAGCATGCAATAAGATAAAGAGCTAAAACGCAAGTCACAAAGCAAAGCTATAATGCATGATATAAAATAGAAAGTCATCGATTACTATTCAAATTGCCAAAATGGCAAAGTACAAAAAATTTAAAATCGTACGATTACAAAGATAAAATTATTCTAAAGGGACATCGAAAGAAGGGGGATCAAGATGGAGACTTCTTCGGTTGTGATCTGAGTTACAATGTCGGATCCAGAGGCCTTGTCCTTCATCGCCTCCTCCTCGACATCCGTAACTTCAGGTCCCTTTTCGACCTTCTCCTCGTCTAAATCTTTGAGATCGTCGTCGTCAAGAAGATCTTCGGATCCCATCAAATCCCGAAAAGCCGCCACCTCGTCGTTCGCCATCTTGTGCGTAATGGTCCCAGAAGCCACGTGACACATAAGCGCAACACGTGCGACTACACAAACAAGAGCGGCATCCTCCTCCAGTTCCTGGATCTTCGACGAGAGAACTTCTTCTCTCTCAGCTTTCTCCCGAGGGACCTCGGTCAATTCCCTTTCCAGCTCTCGCATGCGATCCAAGGAGATCTTCATACGCTCGCGCTGCTCAGTCTGGCAACGCTCCATCACATCAAGCTTCGACTCCAAGTCCCCAATAAGGACATTCTTGGAGTCGACATCTTGAGTCAGCTGGGCCGCCTTTTTCTTCGCTTTCTCGGCCTCCTTCTTGGCTAGCTTCACATCGGCCTGATTGGCCGACATCTCCTCGTTGATCTTAGCCATCCTCGAATGGAGACTAAGACTGGTTTGGAGAGCCTGCAAAAAGTAGCAAAAATGTTAGAAAACGTACGATTAAATAAAAGTCGTGCGATTAAGTAAAAAACTTACCAAGTAGGAAAGGCCAGTGACAGATGCGTCCAGATCTTCGATCTCCACCTGCTCCATACGCGCCTTTTGAGCAGGGGAGTGGAATTGCTCCAGAACAGGGAAGATAGACGCCGTCCTAATGATGTCGTCCATCATGAAGCCCGAAGGCATTTTTATGGTCATGGTCGTAAAACCAGACCCTTCAGCGCCCTTGCCTTTGTCAACCTGTGTCGAAGATTGACCAGGCACAGCCTCCGTTTGTACAAGAGGAGCAAAACTTAGAGGGATTGCATGCATTCCACCTTCAGCCTTTCGTTTGGCATCCTTAGGTGGAGTACTCCCCCAACGAACGACGACCTCGTTCTCTTGGCCATCGAACCTTCAACAGCTGCAGCCTTCCTCTTGGCAGCTCTAGCAGTAGCTTCCATCTATGCTGCCTTCTTCGACTTAGCCGCAGATCCTGTAAAAAGTACAACTTAGTCAGTAAAAATAAAAAACTATAACCATTGAATCGTACAATTCAAAGAATTTAAACGTACGATTCTTACCTTCCATGTCTTCTATTTCGAGTACTTGGACCTCTGGCTCGACGTCGCTGTCGTCCCCTCCCTTCGACGTCCTGAACGTACGATCCGTCACGCTGTAGCTCAGAAAACGATCAATCGCTTCAGTCGATTCCTGGAAAGAGAAGACGATAGCTGCAACAAAAAACATACATGATTAATACGACTGAATAAAACAATAAAACAAAGAGAAATAAGCAAATATTATACCATTTGAGTTCCACTCAGGAACAACCCAAGATCCATCACCTACGACCGAGGAAATCTGGACAAACACGTATCTAGACTTCCACCCTCGATCGTTCACTTGGGTGCGATGGACAAGCATGGTATCGTTCCTTCCTCGAGGAAACAACCCATAACGGTTGTAGGGAGAGCGCGTCACATTATAAGCCGTGAGAAGGTCGTCCACTGAGAACGCAGGACGATCCCAATTCCTAGTCACCCGTTCGATCACTTGGATGACACGCCAAAATTGGGGCATCAGTTGCCCTGGAGACAAGTTGAATCGAGTCATGAAGGCTCGAGAGAGTGGGGAGTAAGGCCATCGAAATCTGATTTTAAACGGATACTCGAACAAGGCAAAAAACCCCGCCGTAGCATCCGCTGGCCGAATTTCTCCGGCCACCCTCACTTGGGCATCCTCAGGCAACCCCGCAAGATCCCTTAACTCTCCCACCTCAAGACTCTCAGTGATCGAAATACTAACTTCACTCGACATAACGTATTCTAGTCGGCTTAAACTATTACGAAGACGCAAAAACCTAAGAACGTCTAACCCTCTATTACTTTTCTTTGCTAGTGTTTTCAGACGCATGAAACAAGGGAAGAGAAGGTTACCTTATAAGCCCTAGTCGCTCGAAATCCTTGCCGAATTATGGAACGGATTGCGATAAAAAAAGATTTTGCAAATCAACAAAGAATTGGGAAACGATTTGGTAAAATCTTCTCTTAATATAAATCGTTCTATTTATAATAACCGAATCAAGGGTGAATCATCGCAAGAAGCCTGCCACGCGTCCCCAATTAACCGTTGAGAGACACGTATCAAGTAACGGCTCAATGACGTCATCCGCATCAACGTCATTAACACCGTTAAGTAACGTTATTTTTACTTCCGTCCAGCAAACAAGAAGATTTAGTAAATACATAACATATTTTCTAAATCTTGGGGGCAAACTGTTTGGGTAAAAATTTACGATCGCACGACAACCGATTATGATCGTAAGACATATTTCAGAATAAAAATCCCGTATTAAGATAAGGTCCTAAAATAAAACTTAGCAATACCCTCGAACAAGTATAGCAATTGATCGAATGAATCTAACGATTAGTCGAGCGATATTTCTATATACGTCGTACGACATTACTAACGAAATATACGTACAAAGGGTTTGTTCTTATTGCAGATAAACTGATCATCATATCCAACAATTGTACACCTTTGAGGAAGTTTGGAATCGAGTACTATGCTATGCTCGTTGGAGTGCATCATTACAACGGTCATATTTCAATTATAACTCTTCCATTAAACGACATCATCAAGAGGTCGACCGTTATGAGCTGGATTTCCGCGACAGTTACGATTCGGACATTTATGGTCAACAAACCGTTGGACGGTTACTACCAAGCAGCTATAAAAGAAGGATCAAGCTCTCATTTGACAACTACATGATCACTCTCGAATACTAGAAGCTCTGCACTCATTACTTTGATAATCCGTTGTAATTTAAGTTCGATTATATTGTTTATTTCCTTGTAATCGTACGTCCGAAGCTGTAACATCAAAGGATATCACCCCTGGTTGGTGATCTATAGTGGAACGTCGACTTAATATCGGTCGACCGCAGGTTTTTTTCTCCGTCGTGAGGTTTTTCCTGCGTCATCAAAATATTTGTGTCCATTTACTTATTATCGCACTTGTCATCGACTGTAATTTCTTTCTCTCGATGGTTTAACCTCACACAATTTCTTCGACATTAGACTTGTGTAATTTTTTACATAAACAATCATCTTTTTGGAAACTGGAAATCAAAATTTAGACATGTATTCATAAAGTAAAAGACTTTGGAGTGGCCAAAAACTTGGGTTTGTCATACAAATATCATAATATCTTTTATAATGGCTATTGTTTGGGTGAAAATTTACGATCGCACGATGCATGATCGATTTAAATCATAAGATATCTTTCAGGATAATAGTCCTGTATTAAGATAAGGTCCTGAGATAAGATACGTGTACCCTCGAACGTTAGCAATTAACCATCGAACGATCTTTATACAAGATATCGTATGAGATGATTTAAGAACGCACGATATCATGCGATATTATACTAACGGCCAAAATCTGTCTTAATTATGATCTTTATAACAGATAAATAACAGGCATTGAAGATCAAATGACCGTTCAAAGACAAAGATACGCTCCTCATTGAATATACGGCAGTTACAACCAAGATCCAAGCTTCGGTTATGACCGTTGCATTTAACGCACAATTATGAGCATCGGTTACATTTCAGCAACTATAAAAGGAGGCCGAAGCCATCATTTGAGGACACTGGATTATTCTGGAATTGACAAATATTCTCTACAACATCTAAACGTTCTTTGTAATTTATACTTTATTCCATTGTAATCGTACGATCAACGTTGTAATTCTCGAGGACATCACCCCTTATTGGTGATACTTAGTGTAACGTCGACTATACCCTTTTAGTCGACCGCAGGTTTTTTCCTTGACCTCGAGGTTTTTCCTGCGTCATCAACTATCTTGTCTCTTTATTTATTTTATCGTACGATTTATCGAACTAGATTTTTTTCTCTCGACGGATTTTCCTCACAACATCTTACGATATTTAATTGTGTAATTTTTTACCAAAACAATTTGGCGCCCACCGTGGGGCCCCGTTCTGAGAAAATCTCGTTTGATAAGATGTCCACTTACTAATCAAATTTTTCGAGTTCTTTTGAGTATTCATTGCAGGATTATGGAGAACAATTTCCAACCAACTCTGCAACAACAGCTAGCAGCCGCTCAACAACAAATTCAACAATTGGCTGATCAAAACATGAAAGCCAATGGAGAAATCGCACGATTACGAGCTTTGAATCCGCAAACTACTCAAACCAATCCCGCGATACCATTGCATCTCCCAAGACCACCTCTCTTTCAACAGAATCAATTCAGAACACCACAAGCACCTCCAATGCCTCAAGCATCTCAAGTACCATTAATGCCTCAAACATCTCAAAATAACCTACATCCACCTCAAAATAACAACTCTCAACCCATTTTTCCTCCTCTTCCATCGAGACCACCTCCTGCGTTTACTTACGCTCAGCCTCATGGTGTACCTCGACCTTTCTATTCAATCCCAGAACCAATACCACATATACCAACAGTAAATACTACTATAACCCATATCCCAATTCAACCCAACCATCAAGAAGCTGTTGGAGTAACGCCTACCGAAAACCTCATGGACGTACGATTAAAGATGTTAGAAGAGCAAAACAAAGCAATGCTCGCATTGCTCGCAAAGCTTCCCGGAGCAGCCGTACCTGTTGAAGTCGAACCCAAAACAGGATTCCAAGCTTCACCCTACGTCGACGAAATCGCTCTCATGGATATACCGAAGAAATACAATATTCCCGCCTTTACAACCAAGTACTCGGGGATAACAGATCCAGTGGAACATGTTGCACAATACAAACAACTTATGTGGACTGCTTCGATCCCATCCCAATATCAGGAGGCATGCATGTGTAAAAGCTTCGGATCTACTCTTACAGGAGCCGCGCTACAATGGCTTATCAACTTAAAGCCAAAAAGTATCGAATCATTCGCTGAATTGGTAAACCAATTCAGTCGACAGTTCGCGAGTAGTCGCAAGATGGAGAAACAAAAGAGCGATCTATACTACGTCGTACAAAAAACTGGAGAAACGATACGTGATTATTTTAACAGGTTTAATGCAGAAATGATTGAAGTTAAGAATTGCGACATAAAAACCGCAATTGAAGCATACAAACGTGGGCTCGATAATTCCTCGGAATTATACACGGATCTCACAAAATATCCACCGGAGAACTTTGATGACGTACGAGCTCGAACGTTAGCCCACATGAGAATTGAAGACGATGCCATCTTCAGACGGAAGCACACGAACGAAAAGAAGAGCCTGGACGCACAAAAGCACGACTTTAAACCTAAGAGAGTCAATAAAATTGGAAACTCTGGACAAGAACCTAAGCCTCGCTCAAGCAAAAGTACAGGTAGAATTAGATATCCCGATTTATCTACTTACAATTTTGCAGGTACATCCAAGGAATTGGTGGATTCTCTGCGGAAGATCGATGCAAACGTACGATGGCCCAAGATGCCGGAAAATCCTAGCAAGGACAAAGATCAAACTAAATGGTGCGAGTTTCATGGTGACCATGGGCACACGATGGACGAATGCATCAGCCTCAAAAAGGAGATTGCTTACCTCAAATCGAACGGACACCTGAAAGGTATTATCAGCGATGAAGCAAAAAGACCAGCATCTCCGATCCATACCAAAGTGGTCAATTGCATCACTGGAGGATCAGAAGTATGTGGCTTGACGTATTCCGCAGCAAAACGACACGCACGAGAAGGACCCGAAGGATATCCTATCCCTGAAGAATCCAAGACTGCAGCTGAAAAAGAACTCGATGCAGCAAAATTGACGTTCGATCAAGATGATCTCTCAGGACTTAACCAAAAACACCACGATGCTCTAGTCATACAGTTAACTATCGGAAACTGTTTGACCAAGAGAGTATTGGTTGATGGTGGAAGCTCAGCAAATATCATACTTTCAGACACTCTCAAGATCATGGGCATCGACAGATCAAACATCGTACGACGAACTACCACATTAGTGGGATTCAACGGAGATGCGACGAATACTCTTGGAGAAATAGTGCTGCCAGTCTTCGCTAATGGAATCAACAAGCAAACCAAATTCAATGTCATAGATTGCCCGTCAGCATACAATGCGATACTCGAAAGACCCTGGATCCATGATATGAAGGCCGTACCATCAACTTATCATCAAAAGATCAAATTTCCATCTCCTTGGGGCGTACAAGAAATTATCAGTGAAAAGAAGATTGCTCGTGAATGCTACAAGATCACAATGAAGACTAAACCCCAGGATATCTAGCAATTACAGAGCCAGAATGGAGTACGATCGTACGATGACCTTCAACTTGAAGAAGTCGTGCTAGATCAAAAACATCCTGATCGAAAGGTCTTCGTGGGAGCAACACTAACCCCTGGCATAAAAAACGAAATAATATCTTTTTTGCAGGAACACTTAGATTGCTTCGCATGGTCGCACGAAGACATGGTTGGAATTGATCCTGACATCATATCTCACAAGCTAAACGTAGATCCATCTTTCAAACCTGTGAAACAAAAAAGACGCAAATTTGCACCAGAACACAACAAAGTTATTAACGACGAGGTTGATAACTTGCTAAAAACAGGGAAGATCAGGGAAGTAAAGTATCCAGATTGGCTAGCAAACGTGGTTGTCGTACAAAAGAAGAATGGAAAGTGGCGAGTCTGTATCGACTTTACAGATCTAAACAAAGCATGTCCAAAAGACCCGTTTCCACTACCTCACATCGACGCGATGGTTGATGCAACAGCAGGTCATGAATTACTCACGTTCATGGACGCTTATTCTGGATACAACCAAATTCTGATGCACACAGACGATCAAGAGAAGACAGCCTTCATGACGGACAAAGGAATATACTGCTACAAGGTGATGCCTTTCGGTCTCAAGAACGCAGGATCAACGTATCAAAGACTCGTAAATATGATGTTCAAGGAACACCTCGGTCGTACGATGGAAGTCTATATCGATGATATGCTAGTAAAGTCTGAGCGGTCGCACGATCATATACACCATCTAAAGCAATCATTCGATATCCTACGACAATACAAGATGAAGCTTAATCCAACGAAATGTTCTTTTGGAGTACGTGCTGGGAAGTTCCTTGGATATATGGTCACTCAACGTGGAATAGAGGCGAGTCCAGAACAAATCAAAGCCATAACAGAAATACAATCTCCGAGAAACGTGAAAGAAGTACAAAAGCTTACTGGACGAGTAGCGGCATTAAACAGGTTTATCTCACGATCGTCCGATAAATGCCATCTATTCTATAACGTATTACGCAAGAATCAAGGTTTCAACTGGACAGAGGCGCATGAAAAAGCACTGCAGGATTTAAAACAATATATGGCCTCCCCTCCGTTGTTGACAAAACCAATCGAAGGTGAAAGCTGTTAGCAATAACGCAGTTAGCGCAGTCCTCGTACGAGAGGACGATCAGCAACAACATCCAATTTACTATGTAAGTAAATCCTTTCTCAATGCCGAGACCAGATATACGTCAATGGAGAAATTACTCTTGGGTCTCGTAACAGCAGCTAAAAAGTTAAGACATTATTTTGAGTCACATCATATAATTGTCGTAACTAACTATCCTCTTAAGACTGTACTTCGTAAGCCTGAACTTACAGAACGATTAGCTAAATGGAGCATCTATCTCAGTGGATTTGATCTCACATACAAATCCAAAACAACAATAAAGTCGCAAGCACTAGAAGATTTTGTGGCAGAATTCAGTCCAGGAATAGAGCAACCATCACACGATGAAATCAACAATGTGATGATCCAAGACAACCAACTTTGGATCTTGCACGTCGATGGATCCTCCAACATAAGAGGATCAGGATTAGGAGTTGTCTTGAAATCATCACACGGGGGGAACATGGTGTACTCGATAAGGTGTGAATTTAAAACTACCAACAACGAAGCAGAGTACGAGGCTTTGATCGCTGGATTGGATATAGCTTACAACTCGGGGGCACGACGCGTGCACGTACGAAGCGACTCACTACTAGTGGTGAATCAAGTTAACGGTGACTTTCAAGCAAAAGATTCGAAAATGATGACATATCTCGAGATCGTTAAAGAAAGCATCGCACGATTCGAAGAGTTCACGATAGAACAAATCCCGCAAGATTTAAATGTCCAAGCTGATGCTCTAGCTAACATGGGGTCTGCGTTCAGTGAACCAACTTTGGACAGCATCCCAATAATTCATCTTATGACATCCTCCATCGAAGCAAAAGAGAAAGTACAGATGATCGAAGAAGTTTACAACTGGTCACTCGATATATGGAACTATCTCAAGTATGATAGACTTCGTGATGATAAGATGGAAGCAAGAAAAACTAGATCGAAAGCCTCACGATATACGATCTTTGAAGGAAAATTATATCGCAGATCCACATCCGGATTAATCCTACGATGCATAACAAGTAAGGAGCACATGAATCAAATCCTACAAGAGATTCACGATGGAGAATGCGGAAACCATTCTGGAGGACGAAGTCTTGCGAATAGAATCTCACGACAAGGCTATTATTGGCCTACTCTTCGAGAAGATGCTATGAGGTACGTACAAAGATGCGACGCCTATCAGAGACATTCAGGTACGTCTCACTTACCTTCCGAACCCCTACATTCTGTCTTAATCCCATGGCCATTCATGCGATGGGAAATGGACATCGTAGGAAAGTTACCTCCTGCTCCAGGACAAAAAGTTTTCTTACTTGTTCTCACTGATTATTTTTCCAAGTGGATCGAAGTCGCTGCTTTCTCCCAGGTAAGAGATAAAGAAGTTATTTCTTTTATTCAAACTAACATTATATATAAGTTTGGAGTACCATCGGAGATCATGTGCGATAATGGTTCGCAATTCATAAGTGAAAAGACTCGTAAGTTCTGCGATGAACGTGGAATCAGGTTAATTACTTCGACGCCAAGATACCCTCAATCCAATGGTCTCACAGAATCGAGTAACAAAGTCATCATCAATTCGATTCGAAAAAGACTAAAGGAAGCAAAGGGGAAATGGGTTGAAGAATTACCTTCGGTCTTATGGGCAAATCGTACGACTCCAAGGACTTCAACAGGGCAAACACCCTTCTCTCTCGTTTATGGATGCGAAGCAGTACTACCGATCGAATCCCAACTTCCAATTGCAAGACATCGTACGATAGAGCAAAACGTAATAGACCTATATTACGATCTAGATGCATTGGAAGAACTTAGAGAAAAGGCATTCCAGAAAATGGCATTACAAAAAGCCATGGTCGAACGACATTTCAACAAGAAAGTAAAGGCAAAAATCTTTCAAGTAGGCGATTACGTCATACGACAGGTATTTCAGAATACTCAAGAGCTAAACGCTGGAAAACTTTCCATCAAATGGGAAGGACCTTATATAATCTCTAAGATTATTGGGAATGGTGCATATAAACTTACGACCATCGAAGGTAAAGAAATCCCACGTAGCTGGAATGCAACACATCTTAAGAGGTACTATTTCTAAACCCTTTTCATTTTTTATTATCTTATTATAAACGATTACTAACTTGGGCGTCGGAGCGCCGTTGGTCAAACCAACGGCCACCCCTTAGCCATTCTTTTCTTATCGCAGGAATCGCACGATTATCGCAAGTATCACATGAATATCTCAGATATCGCACGAATATTGCAAATATCGCATGAATATTGCAAATATCGCACGAATAACTAAAGCTTATAACGCACGATTATTTCTTTGAAAACTATACGCACGCGCGCAAGACAAAACGCCAGTCGCACGAATACTCAAAATGAGTAAAAACAGAAACGTTTCTAAATAGAACTAAGTTCTAAAAGCACAAATGAATGTGTACGATAAACTAAAATCATTCATTTCAAAATAAAAAGTACTTAAACAAATAAAAAGTACTCAAAACATCGTACGATTACAAAATAAAACTAAACGCTAGGAGGAGCATCTGATCTTACAACCTCAGACCCTCCTACTCCTGCAACATCTGTGGATCCCACGATATTGGGAGGAAATTCTTCAGTAGCCAAGATCGCAGGGTTGGATCCAGAAACCGTTTCATTTGGGGTCTCCTCCCCAACCACAGTAACCTCAGTAGGTTTCTCTCCACCTTCCTCGTCCAAATCCTTGAGATCATCAGCATCAAGGAGGTCCTCAGATCCCATCAACTCTCGGAAAGCCTCCACTTCCTCTTTGGCGATCCCTACGGTGAGAGTACCAACGATCACACGACGCATCAGAGCTGCACGTGTGACTACCCTCACCATCGATGCCTCATCCTTCAGATCCTGGATCTCGGACAACAAAGCCTCCTCCCTAGTTGCCTTTTCCAGCTGCACCGCCTTCACCTCCTCCTCCAGTTTGGACGCACGATCAAGGACAGTCTTCATACGAGCCCGTTGCTCAGTCCTCATGTGCTCCGCAGCCTCGAGCTTAGCTTCCAAATCATCGATTTTCACTTGTTTGGCTTCCAAGTCGGAGGCAAGCTTGAAAACCTTCTCCTTGGCCTTATCTTCTTCCTTCAAAGCAGCTCTTCCGCTGGCCATCTTGGCCCGCATATCACCTTTTATGGTCTCCATACGAGAATGGAGACCAAGGCTCGCTTGAAAACCCTGAGAAAAGAAAACGATGTTAAAAACGATTTAAAAACGTACGATAATCATAAAATCGTACAGCAGAAGGATACTTACCAGGAAGGAGAGGCCTACAGCAGCAGCGTCTATCTCCTCGAACCTCAATTTCGCAAATTGTTCTTTTTGTGAAGGCAGCAAGAATTATTCGATGGCTGGGAAGATATCCCCCTTCTTCATGACATCGCCTTCTAAGAAACCCTTTGGTAGGGTTATGTTCAGAGTTGACGATCCTGGCTCATCGACCGTCTTCTTCAACGATTTGGCAGGGGTCTTCGTTGCTTTGACTCCTTTAGATGGATCTTTAGGAGGAGCAGACCTGAGTGGAGAAGCGTCGACCACATCATCCGCCTTTCGAACGACTTCAT
Source organism: Centaurea solstitialis (assembly GCA_030169165.1). Lineage (NCBI taxonomy): Eukaryota > Viridiplantae > Streptophyta > Magnoliopsida > Asterales > Asteraceae > Centaurea > Centaurea solstitialis. The sequence goes on along the minus strand of CM058047.1, from coordinate 54,209,958 downwards.
GCGATGAGTCGATGGTCTCAGATGCAGACCTCGTACGTTTAGCCGGAGGCTCACCTCCAGCCATCTCCTTTTTCTTCAAAGCTGCTCTCCTAGCAGCTTCCATTTGTTGTTCCCTCTTCGACAGCTTCTTCGAAGATCCTACAAAATAAAATAACGTAAGAACAAAAGCATAAAATCATACGATATTCTTTGAATCGTACGATTTACCTTCCATATCTTCTTCTGAAATCACTTGGACTTCTGGATCCGTCTGTGTAACCTCGTCGTCACTTTCGATCGAGATCTCCTTCGCCTTCTGGGTGGAGTATAGCCGTTCGCCGATGCTGTACGACATGAATCGTTCGACTGAAGCCTTTGATTCCTCAGTAGCTTCAAATGAAAAATCAATCTCTGCGAAAGCAATCAAACATTAGATAGACAAAACAAAAATAACGAAGAAAACATTTTCTAAAGATACACCTATACCTAAAGAATTACACTCTGGAGCGATCCATCCACCCTCATCCAGAACTGAAGATGATCGTACGAACACATATCGAGACTTCCACCCGCGATCATGTACTTGAGTACCATGTACTAACATAGAATCCCCTCTACCCTTCGGAAACAAACCATATCGGTCATAATCCGTTCGCTTCATGGAATACGCCGTAAGAAGGTCGTTCACAGTGAACGCATGACGACCCCAATCTTTCGTCACTCGTTCGATTACTTGGATTACCCTCCAAAATTGGGGCATCAGTTGACCAGGGGAGAGATTGAATCGAGTCATGAACGCTCGAGAGAGAGGACTATAGGGCCACTTAAAACCTATTTTGAACGGGTACTCAAAAAGTGCAAAAAATCCAGCAGGGGCATCGGCAGGCCTGATTTCACCCGCAACCTTCAACATTGCGCTATCAGGTAACCCCGACAGTTTTCTAAGGACCATAACATCTACAGAATCCTTAATGGTACTCTTAACCTCCATTAACTCGAAAAACTCTAACCGACTTAAACTATTCCTAAGACGATCAAAACAAAGCAAATCAAAATTCTTAGGGTTCTTATCAGCCTTAACCTTTAAACGCATGAAAATCAGAAAGAGAAGAGAATACCTTATATTGGAAATCGACTAAATCCTTGCCGAAAATAAAGGATTGATTTTGGGGACAGATTGGCAAATAATTTGGAAGATATGTATCTGATTTGAATTGAAATCATCCATTATATGGTAACTAAATTTCTTCTCCAAGTAATGAAGGTTCAATCGCGTAATGACACGTGTCCAATTCAAACAGTTGCAGCGACAGTTGTCATCACCACGTCACCACAACGGCGTCACTAAACCATTCCTATTTGGTTCAATTTGAACGAAATTCGTTCATTAATGGTTGATTATTTAAGAACCAAACTAACGATTGATTTTGCAGATAAGAGATTCAGAAATATTCAGAATAAATTTTTCTAAATCTCGGGGGCAAACTGTTTGGGTGAAAATTTACGATCGCACGATGCATGATCGATTTAAATCATAAGATATCTTTTAGGATAATAGTCCTGTATTAAGATAAGGTCCTGAGATAAGATACGTGTACCCTCGAATGTTAGCAATTAACCATCGAACGATCTTTATACAAGATATCGTATGAGATGATTTAAGAACGCTCGATATCATGCGATATTATACTAACGGCCAAAATCTGTCTTAATTATGATCTTTATAACAGATAAATAACAGGCATTGAAGATCAAATGACCGTTCAAAGAAAGAGATATGCTCCTCATTGAATATACGGCAGTTACAACCAAGATCCAAGCTTCGGTTATGACCGTTGCATTTAACGCACAATTATGAGCATCGGTTACATTTCAGCAACTATAAAAGGAGGCCGAAACCATCATTTGAGGACACTGGATTATTCTGGAATTGACAAATATTCTCTACAACATCTAAATCATTCTTTGTAATTTATACTTTATTCCATTGTAATCGTACGATCAACGTTGTAATTCTCGAGGACATCACCCCTTATTGGTGATACTTAGTGTAACGTCGACTATACCCTTTTAGTCGACCGCAGGTTTTTTCCTCGACCTCGAGGTTTTTCCTGCGTCATCAACTATCTTGTCTCTTTATTTATTTTATCGTACGATTTATAGAACTAGATTCTTTTCTCTCGACGGATTTGCCTCACAACATCTTACGATATTTAATTGTGTAATTTTTTACCAAACAGCTATATCTACCTTCAATAAGATAGAAAAATCAGGGGGGCCTTGGCCTTGAGCTGCCCTCAAAAAGATCCGTCCATGCATTCTTTATCCGATTTATCAGAGAATGTTTCCTTCAGAATATGATATGGTGTATCTTTTTTCAAATACATCATTTAACAAAGGTCATGAGTTACTCCTCCGATGGAGTAGAGGGTTTCCCGATTTATCCACTAAAATCGGCTAGAATAACTTAGTAAGTTAGGAAGTTCATCTTTGACCCACATCTGTAGATTTACTTATTGTTGATTTTAGTCTTCAGCTAGTCTTAAATTTTCCTGAACAAAATACGCATGACTAAGTTATTACAAAGAACTAAAATTATCTAAGTACAACATATTTTACTCAAGGAGATTATAAAGGAGATTGAGAGGTCATCCATAAATCATGAGTGACCCAACAACAATAGTTCTCTAGGTTATTGTTTATGTAAAAATTTACACAAGTCGATTGTCGTGTGAAAATGTGTGAGGCTTAACCGTCGAGAGAAAGGAATTTCAGTCGATAATAAGTACGTATAAAAATTAAATAACAAGAACGATTTGATGACGCAAGAAAAACCTCACGACGGAGGAAAAACATGCGGTCGACCTTAAAATAAGTTGACAGTGCACTATGATCACCAAGCAGGGGTGATGTCCTTTCAGATTACAGCTTCAGTCGTACGATTACAATGGAATAGACAATAGAATCGAATGTAAATTACAACTGATTATCAAAGTAATGAGTGTATAGCTTGTAGTCTTCGAGAATGCTCCAGTCCTCGTCAATTGAGAGCTTGATCCTTCTTTTATAGATGCTTGATAATAACCGTCCAACGGATTTGATGACCATTAATGCTTGAATTGTAACTGTCGCGTGAATCTTGTTCATAACGGTCGACCTCTTGATGATGTCGTTAATGGAAGAGTTATGACTGGATTATGACCGTTGTAATGATGAACTCCAACGAGCATGACATAGTACTCGATCTCAGACTTCTTTGAAGGTGTACAATTGTTAGATATGATAAACTGCAATAAGAACAAACTCTTCGTATGTCTATTTGTTAGTGGTGTCGTACGACATATATAGTAATATCGTTCGACTACTCGTCAGACTTATTTGACCAATTGTTATACTCATTTAAGGGTATTGTCGAGTTTATCTCTGGACCTTATCTTAATACAGGATTATCATCCTGAAAGGTATCTTACGATTATAGCCGGTCGTCGTTGGATCGCAGATTTTTACCCAAACAGTTTGCCCCCAAGATTTAGAAAATATGCTATGTATTTACTAAATCTTTTAGTTGCTGGACGTAGGGTAGATTAACGTTTGTTAACGGTCATATCAATGTTTGGCACGGATGACGTCATAGAGCCGTTATGTGATAGGTGTCCTCCAACGGCTCTATTGAGGACGCATGGCCAATTTCCCGAGATGATTCACCCCTAATTCGGTTACTATAAATATGATGATTTAGATTAAGAAGAAACTTTACAAAATCGTTTCCTAATCCTTCGTTGATTCACGAAATCATTCCTCGATCGTAATCCGTTTCCAAATTGAGCAAAGATTCCGAGCGATTAGAGCATATAAGGTATTTTCTCTTCCTCTTGTATATGCGTCTGAATCCATTGCTAGAAAGAGTTCTAAAGGTCTAGAAGTCTTTAGGTTTTTACGTTTGCGAAACAGTTTAAGGAGACTAGATTTCGTGATGTCGAGTGAAGTCAGCAGTTTGATCACAGAGAGTCTGGAAGTAGGTAAGTTGAGAGAGCTTGCGAGGTTGCCGGAGGGTGCCCAAATTAGAGTGGCCGGAGAAATTCGGCCGACGGATACTCCGACGGGGTTCTTTGCCCTGTTCGAGTATCCGTTTAAGATAGGATTTCGATGGCCGTATTCTCCTTTATCTCGAGCATTTATGACTCGATTTAACCTCTCTCCTGGACAATTGATGCCCCAATGCTAGCGCATCATCCAAGTCATCGAACGGGTGACTAGGGATTGGGGTCGCCTAGCTTTTTCGGTTAACGATCTCTTCAATGCTTACAATGTGACGCGATCACCTTACAACCGTTATGGGTTGTTTCCTAGGGGTAGGAATGATACGTTGCTCGTCCATCGTACTCAGGTAAACGATCGAGGATGGAAAGCTCGATATGTCTTTGTCCAGACATCCTCTGTCGTAGGTGACGGGTCATGGGTTGTCCCAGAGTGGAACCCGACTGGTAATTAATTTTCTTTTTGTTATCTTTTTATTTAGTCGTTGTTCATATTTAGTTACTAATCGAACGTTTTTATGCAGTTGTCAGTTTCTCCTTCGAGGCTACTGAAGAGTCAGCTGCGGCGATCGCACACTTTCTGAGCTATAGTGTGACCGATCGTACGTATCGTATGTCAAAAGGAGGGGACGACAGTGACGTTGAGCCCGAAGTCCAAGTGATCGGAGAAGAAGATATGGAGGATAAGTATTTCACATGTCTTAAATTATATATTTTATCATTTGGTTAATCAAAGTCGTCGTGCGATTTTACAGGTTCTGCGGGTAAACCAAGGAAGGCGCAGCAAATGGAGGCTGCTGCAAGGGTTGCAAAGAGAAAGGCAGCGACTGGATGAGAGATTTCGGTGGGCAAGCGAACTCGTTCGTCGTCTGCTCCGGGAGGTATTCCACCCCATGAAACCGCACGAAAGGTGGAGGGTGGAATAAACGCAATTCCTCTCAGTTTCGCTCCTCCTTCAACTCAAGCGACTGGATCGAGTCGTCCATCGGTTAAAGTTGACAAGGGTAAGGGTGTCGAGGGTTCTGGTCTTACGACCATGAACATAACGATGCCCTCTGATTTTCTGGCGGACGACATCATCAGGTCGGCGTCGATCTTTCCCATATTGGAGCAGTTTCATCTCCCCTCCCAACGAAATCATATGGCGCAAGAGGAGATTAAAGATCTTGACGCTGCTGTCACTGGTCTCTCTTTCTTGGTAAGAATTAATTTTGTCGTACGATATTTAAATTAATCGTACGATTCTAATATGTTTGTTTTTTGCAGGCCTTCCAATCAGGCCTTGGTCTTCATGCCAGGCTGGCAAAGATCAAGGAATAAATATCGGCTAACCAAGCCGACACTAAGACGGCTAAGAAGGAGGACGAGAAGGCCAAGAAGAAGGCGGCTCAGTTGACCGAGGAAGTTGACGCCAAAAACGTCCTTATCGGGGACTTGGAGTCAAAGATCGAGGTCATAGAGCGCTTTCAGACCGAACAGCGCGAGCGCATGAAGATTTCCTTGGACCGTTCTAGGGAGTTGGAGAGGGAACTAGCGGAGGTTCGTCGAGAGAAGACCGAAAGAGAGGAGTCCCTTTCGTCGAGGATCCAAGAGCTGGAGGATGATGCTGCCTTGGTTCGAGTGGTCGCACGAGCTGCACTCATGCATCATGTGGTTGCGGGGACCGTTACTCAAAAGATGGCATCTGACGAGGTAGCGGCCTTTCGAGATCTGATGGGGTCTGAGGACCTCTTGGACGATGATGATCTGAAGGACCTCGACGAGGAGAAGATCGAAGAGAAAGAGCTTGAAGTTGCAGACATCGAGGAGGAGGTGATGAAAGACAAGGCCTCTGGATCCGACGCTGTAACTCAAGTTATAACCGAAGAAGTCTCCATCGTCGATCCTCCCTCATCTGATGTTCCTCTAGAATAGTTTTCCTTTGTAATCGAACGTTAGTAGTTTTTGTAATTTTGCTAATTTAAGCAAATTAAATAGTAATCGATGATTTTTACTTTATATCGTGCGTTAAAGCTTTGCTTGGTGATTTGTGTTTTAGCTTTGTGACTTGCGTGACTTGCATTTTTAGCTTTTTTATCATTGCATGCTTTTGTTTATCTTGCGACTTAGGCCTTAGAAAAATTAGAAACGTTTCTTTTGTACTCATAAGAGTATTCGTGCGACTGGCGAATTATCTTGCGCTCTTGCGATATAGTCGTGCGTTATAGCATTTAATTTGCAATTCATGCGATTTTTATCGTGCGATTTATGCAATAAGCATGCAATTGAATCGTGCGATACTTGCGATGTTCATGCGATACTTGTGATGTTCGTGCGATACTTGCGTTTCAATCGTGCGATACATGCGAAGAAAGAATGACTAAGGGGTGGTCGTTGGCTTGGCCAACGGCGCTCCGATGCTTAAGTCAGTAATGGATAGTAAAGAATAAATCGTATGTAAATAGGTTTAGAAATAGTACCTTTTGAGGTGATGGGCATTCCAACTACGTGGGATTTCCATACCTTCCATTGTCGTAAGTTTGTATGCTCCATTTCCAACAACTTTGGAAATTACGTACGGTCCTTCCCATTTGATGGAAAGTTTTCCAGCATTTTTCTCTTGGGTGTTCTGAAACATATGTCGTAAGACAAAATCTCCAACTTGGAAGATTTTAGCCTTTACCTTTTTGTTGAAATGTCTTTCGATAGTTACCTTCTGTGCAGCCATCATACGTAATGCTTTTTCTCGTAGTTCTTCTAGAGCATCCAGATCGTAGGACAAATTTATAGCATTTTGATCGAACGTACGATTTCTGGCGACGGGTATCTGGGCTTCGACTGGCACCACAGCTTCACATCCATATACTAAAGAATATGGAGTTTGTCCTGTTGATGTTCTTGGTGTTGTTCGATTTGCCCATAGAACAGAAGGTAGTTCTTCCACCCACTTACCTTTTGCTCCCTTCAGTCTTTTACGAATTGAATTGATGATGGTTTTGTTGCTTGATTCGGCCAAACCGTTAGATTGAGGATACCTTGGAGTAGAAGTGACTAATTTGATCCCACGTCTTTCACAGAATGTGCGAGTCTTATCACTTATGAACTGTGAGCCATTATCGCACATGATCTCGGATGGCACTCTAAATCTGTAAATGATGTTATTTTGGATGAAGGATATAACTTCCTTATCCCTGACCTGTGAAAAAGCAGCGGCTTCTATCCACTTTGAGAAATAATCAGTAAGCACAAGTAGATATACTTTTTGTCCAGGAGCAGGGGGTAACTTTCCCACGATGTCCATTCCCATCGCATGAATGGCCAAGGAATTAAAACAGAATGCAAAGGCTCAGACGGTCGATGAGTCATACATGAATGTTTTTGACAAGCGTCGCATCGTTGGACGTACCTTATTGCATCTTCTCGTAAAGTTGGCCAATAATATCCTTGTCGTGAGATCCTGTTAGCAAGGCTTCTGCCCCCTGCATGGTTTCCACATTCTCCATCATGCATTTCTTGGAGAATTTGATTCATTTGTGCTTGAGTTACGACATATCGTAAGAGAAGTCCAAATGTGGATCTTTGATAGAGCTGATCTTCAAAGATTGTATATCTCGAAGCTTTGGATCTTGTTTTTGGGCTTCCATCTTATCTTCAGAAAGATTATCGTGCTTGAGATAGTTCCATATATCGAGCGACCAGTTGTAAATTTCTTCATTCATCTGTACTTCTTCCTTCATTTTGATTGCTGGCGCCGTAAGATGAAGTATAGGAATGCTTTCCAAAAATGGATCGTTGAATGCAGATCCTAGGTTGGCTAATGCGTCAGCTTGAGTGTTTTGATCTCTTGGGATTTGCTCTATTGAGAAATGATCGAATCGTGCGATTCGCTCCTTGACGACTTTGAGATAGCTCATCATCTTTGAGTCCTTTGCTTGAAAATCTCCATTTACTTGATTTACCACCAATAAAGAATCACTTCGTACGTCCAGGTGTTTTGCCCCCAGTTTATGAGCTATATCCAATCCAGCGATCAAGGCTTCATATTCTGCTTCATTGTTTGTGGCCTTGAACTCGCATCGTATGAAGTATACCATATTTCCCCCTTGTGAGGAATTTAAGACAACACCTAGTCCTGCTCCTCGTATGTTCGAGGATCCATCGACATAGAGTAACCAAGGTTGGTTGTCTTGAATCGTCACAATTTCGTCGCACGTCGTTGGCTCTAATCCAGGACTGAATTCTGCTATAAATTCTACCAATGCTTGTGATTTTATCGCCGTCTTGGGTTTGAATTTGATGTCGAACCTACTGAGATAAATACTCCACTTAGCTAGACGTCCTGTGAGCTTAGGCTTTCGTAGGACAGTCTTAAGTGGATAGTTAGTTACGACAATAATATGATGTGACTCAAAGTAATGTCTTAACTTTTTTGCAGCAGTCGCGAGACCTAGTAGCAGTTTTTCCATTGACGTGTACCTGGTTTTTGCGTTGAGAAAAGATTTGCTTACGTAATAAATCGGTCGTTGTTGTTGATCCTCTTCTCATACGAGTACCGCACTTGTCGCATTATTGCTCACTGCTAGGTATAATTGTAAACTTTCACCTTCGACTGGCTTAGTCAATAATGGTGGGGAGACCATATATTGCTTTAAGTCTTGTAGAGCTCTCTCATGATCGTTCGTCCACTGGAATCCCTGGTTCTTTCGAAGGACATTATAGAACAGGTGGCATTTATCCGATGATCATGAAAGGAATCGGTTTAAAGCAGCCACACGTCCTGTCAGTTTCTGAACTTCTTTGCCGTTTCTCGGAGATTGTATTTCAGCAATGGCTTTCACTTGTTCCGGGCTTGCTTTGATTCCTCGTTGTGTCACCAGATATCCCAAGAATTTTTCTGCTGGTACTCCGAAAGAGCACTTTGTCGGATTGAGCTTCATCTTGTATTGCCGTAGGATGTCGAACGATTGCTTCAGGTGTGATACATGGTCGATCGATCGTTCTGACTTTACGAGCATGTCGTCGATATAAACCTCCATCGTTTGTCCTAGATGTTCCTTGAACATCATGTTCACCAATCTTTGATAGGTTGAACCTGCATTCTTAAGACCAAATGGCATTACTTTGTAACAGTATATGCCTTTGTCTGTCATGAACGCAGTTTTTTCTTGGTCGTCCGTATGCATCAAAATTTGATTGTATCCAGAATATGCATCCATGAATGTGAGTAATTCATGTCCTGCCGTCGCGTCGACCATTGCGTCAATGTGAGGTAACGGAAAAGGATCTTTTGGACAGGCTTTGTTCAAGTATGTGAAATCGATTCAAACTCGCCGTTTTCCGTTTTTCTTCTGTATGACGACCATGTTTGCCAACCAGTCTGGATACTTGACTTCCCTTATCTTGCCAGTCTTAAGCAGATTGTCGACTTCATCGTTGATTACTTTGTTGCGCTCAGGTGTGAACTTACGACGCTTCTGCTTTATTGGCTTGAAAGTAGGATCTACGTTCAATTTGTGTGATAAGACGTTAGGATCTATCCCAACCATATCTTCGTGCGACCAAGCAAAATAGTCTGAATGTTCCTGCAAAAAAGATATAATCGTATTTTTTATGTCAGGGGGGAGCGAGGCTCCTACGAAGACTTTTCGATCAGGATGTTCAGGATCGAGCACGACTTCTTCTAATCGAAGATCATTGTTCGACCTCTTCCCATCCTGGCTCTGTAATTGCTAGATTTCCTGCGGCTTTGTCTTCATGGTGATTTTTTAACATTCCCTGGCGATCTTCTTTTCACTGGAGATTTCTTGAATTCCCCAAGGAGAAGGAAATTTGATCTTCTGGTGGTACGTCGAAGCCACTGCTTTCATCTCGTGGATCCAAGGTCTTCCAAGAATAACATTATAGGCCGATTGACAGTCTATAACTTTGAATTTTGTTTGTTTGTTGATCCCTTTAGCGTAGATAGGTAAGATGATTTCTCCGAGAGTATTCATCGAGTCTCCATTAAATCCGATCAGGGTAGTGGTTCGTCGTACGATTTCTGATCGTTCAATTCCCATGACTTTAAGAGTATCTGCAAAAATAACGTTAGCAGAGCTACCTCCATCGATCAATATTCTCTTAGTCGAACAGTTTCTGATGGTCAACTGTATGACTAGAGCGTCATGATGTTTATGGTGGACCCCCTGAGTATCATCTTTGTCGAATGCTATTGTCATTGCGTCGAGCTCTTTTTCGGCCTTCGACTTGACTTCATCGGGGATAGGGCGCTCATCTGGACCGTCTCATACATGTCTTTTGGCTGCAGAATACGTAAGACCGCATACTTCTGATACTCCGGTGATGCAATTTATGACTTTAGTATGAGCTGGAGATGCTGGTCTTCCTTGTTCGTCAGGCATGACACCTTTAAGATGTCCTTTCGACTTCAAATATGAAATCTTCTTCTTAAGGCTGATGCATTCATCCGTCGTATGGCCATAATCCTCGTGGAAATCGCACCATTTGTTTTGATCTTTGTCCTTGTTGTGATTGTCAGATTTCTTTGGCCAACGTACGTTTGCATCAATCTTTCGTAGTGAATCCACCAAATCTTTCGATCTACCTGCAAAATTGTAAGTAGACAATTTTGTATAACGTATTTTAACGGTACCTTTGCTTGGTCGAGTTTTTGACTCATGTCGAGGGTTTCCAATCTTGTTTACTCTTTTGTGCTTGAAATCGTGTTTGTGAGCACTAAGAGGTTTCTTCTCGCTGGAATGCTTTCGTCGAAAGAGAGCATCATCTTCTATTCTCATGAAAGCTAGCGTTCTAGCTCGTACGTCGTCGAAGTTTTCTGGTGGGTATTTCGTCAATTCTAAATATAACCCAGAGGAATCTTCCAACCCACGTTTATACGCCTCGATTGCAGTCTTTACGTCACAATTCTTTACTTCAATCATAGCTGCGTTGAATCTGTTGAAGTAGTCGCGAATTGTTTCTCCTGGTTTCTGTACGACGTAGTATAGATCGCTCGTCTGCTTCTCCATCTTACGACTGCTAGCGAACTGTCGGGTGAATTGGTTTACCAATTCAGCAAAGGATCCAATACTCTTTGGCTTTAGGTTGATAAGCCATTTTAGTGCTGCTCCTGTCAAAGTAGATCCGAAGCTTTTGCACATGCAGACTTCTTGGTATAGCGTCGGTATAGGAACTCTCCACATGAGTTGCTTATATTGTGCGACATGTTCGACTGGATCGGTGACTCCGGAATATTTTGTTGCAAAGGCTGGAATACTGTATTTTTTAGGTACGTTGACAATAGCTATTTCGTCGACGAATGGTGAAGCTTGAAATCCGGTTTTAGGCTCGACTTCGACAGGTACTGCTGCTGCGGGTAATTTTGATTCTGTTCCTCCAAAGATTTCAATCGTACGTTCCAGTGTTTGGTGGGATTGTTGTATGAACTGTGGAACTAGCAGCTGTGGGTACATGACCAGGGATAGGAATTTGTTGAGAAATGTTGTTAAAGGGACCGAATGTGAATCCGGGTGAGCTTTGAGGTATGGATGGTCGTACAAAGTTCTGCTGGTTATTTGGTAAAGGTACTGAGGTGTTGAACTAAGGACGAAACGATGGTCTTAGGTGTTGAGGTGGATAAGGAGAAGGGATAGGCATCGATGGAACTTGCGAAGCTCGAAGGCGTTGGATTTCTTCGTTGGCTTGTTGCAATTGTTGTTGCAGAGATGCTACGAATGTGTTATCCATTATCCTGCAAAGATAGCTCAAGGAAAACTCGAAGAAAAAGTTAGTACGAAGGCGCACTTTTCACCGAATGAAATTTTTCTCAAAACGGAGCCCCACGGTGGGCGCCAAACTGTTTATGTAAAAAATTACACAAGTCGATTGTCGTGTGAAAATGTGTGAGGCTTAATCGTCGAGAGAAAGGAATTTCAGTCGATAATAAGTACGTATAAAAATTAAATAACAAGAATGATTTGATGACGCAGGAAAAACCTCATGACGGAGGAAAAAACCTGCGATCGACCTAAGAATAAGTCGACAGTGCACTATGATCACCAAGCAGGGGTGATGTCCTTTCAGATTACAGCTTCAGTCGTACGATTAAAATGGAATAGACAACAGAATCAAATGTAAATTACAACTGATTATCAAAGTAATGAGTGTATAGCTTGTAGTCTTCGAGAATGCTCCAGTCCTCGTCAATTGAGAGCTTGATCCTTCTTTTATAGATGCTTGATAATAACCGTCCAACGGATTTGTTGACCATTAATGCTTGAATTGTAACTGTCGCGTGAATCTTGTTCATAACGGTCGACCTCTTGATGATGTCGTTAATGGAAGAGTTATGACTGGATTATGACCGTTGTAATGATGAACTCCAACGAGCATGGCATAGTAGTCGATCTCAGACTTCTTCGAAGGTGTACAGTTGTTAGATATGATAATTTGCAATAAGAACAAACTCTTCGTGTGTCTATTTGTTAGTGGTGTCGTACGACATATATAGTAATATCGTTCGACTACTCGTCAGACTTATTCGACCAATTGTTATACTCATTTAAGGGTATTGTCGAGTTTATCTCTGGAACTTATCTTAATACAGGATTATCATCCTGAAAGGTATCTTATGATTATAGCCGGTTGTTGTGCGATCGCAGATTTTTACCCAAACAGTTATCACAACTTTATCTATACTCCTTTATAAAGCAAATTCGTAAAAACTTTTAAAAACAAGCTTTAATGCACTAAGTACAACCTAATTGATGCATAAAGTCTTAAAAGTTCTTAAAACCACCCAGACTGCATAAGGTACTCTTTGTTATGCACAAAAGTCTTTAAGGCTATTTAGATCCTCCTAATTCAAATTCTTGAAATTATCAAAAGCAACCAATTAGGTTAATACTAACTTTTAATTCACGCCAGGCTCCAATCGTCTCCTCTTCCCAGATGACGATTAAGTTGACAAGCCTCTCTCAAATATGCAATGCTACTCTCGCTTATTGCATCCAATCTCTCGCTACTCTCAATCGGGTTTCATTAGCTCCTACCAAAATCCGGTACACCATTGAATGTCGTAACTTTTCTCAGTTGTATATTGAAATGCTTATGGAATTCGTTTATGATTCGATAAATCCGTTTTGTGTTCTGGTTTGGTATGGAATTCGATTGATTACTATTGAAATTCGTCTTCCTTTTAATTCTTTTTGAAATCAGACTCCCTCCATCGACACCGTCAATCGGATTCAATGTAAGTTATTGTTCATTCTGTATGGTTTCGACCTATTTGGTTTCTATTTGAGAATCTCATATACTCTTTTTTTTTACTTGGTTGAAGTATTGTGGTACCATGTTTAGTTACCCTTTTTTCTTGATCATTGACTCGTAGGTATATCAAGACAGCAGAGTTTTCAGAAAACGTGGCCGATTTAGATATGCAAAACAGATGTTCGATGAAATGCCTGAAGGAGGTTTCAGGTTATGATATATCTTACTTTGATCATGAACCATAAGCTGATGACTAATTGAAAAAGGTATAGTTTTCATACCATTGGAGGTTGCAATCTTACCATCCTTTCCATTTTTATCTTTGAAACTTCATAAAATAAAATATGGAGACATTTTATTGCGTTGTATATCTTTCATAATATCAAAGAACCACATAAATGTTTTCTGTCTTTTCTGTGTTTGAGACAAGTAGCATCGCTGCTCGAGTATTTTGAAATTGCCTTAGATAGTTTATGACTTTTCCCTACTTTGAATACTTTTGTAGTTTGATTTTGAGACTCATCCTTTTTCTCTAATTGGGTAAATGGAAACTTTTTTGCAGAAACCATATAAAAAAGCATGGAAGTTCATTTGGTTTAAGGATCGAAGGTTCTTGTTTTTAGGTTTGACTTGTTTGTTTCAAAAGAACATGTTTGTTATTCAAATTTGCTGATCCTATTTTTTCTTATCATTTCCCGATAGTCTCTACGAATTCGACGCACACATGGTTCATCTACATCGCTCGATTGCACATATTTGGTTTTGAGTATTCGATTTCTCCAGGTAACAATTTTGATTTCTTCGTCGCTCTTTTAAGCTCCATCTCACAGATTTGGTTTTGATTTTTCTTTGTAAGTCGATTTCTGTAGATAACTTTTTCCATATCGCCATCTTTGAACGCGGACGGACGCCTGCACCTCTAACCATGCACATCTAACATCTTGTGCTCAACCCCGTTGTCATGGTGAACTTCAGGTTCCCTATCAATCTTAAAAGTTGCAGGTTCGACATAAGAAGTTAAACCTTTGCTTTTGAGCGGGAAAGAAGAATGACAACTATGAATTCATAAACAGAACTCAAATGCAGAATTATTAAATTGGACGAAGACAAACTTGATCTTGATACTACCCTCTTTGCTACTCCAAGCAAAAGAGTTGCTAATTTATCTTTTTGTTTAAAATATGATGTTGGTTATGCTAGCTTTTTAATTTTTGGAACAATAGCTTTTGCAAAATATTTGATATTGGCTTGGTAAATAATAAGGTAATATAGGCAAGCCTTACCTGTGTATCAACTTTTAAACTTTAAATATTTTTATGTAGGGCATGGTCACATAATTTTAGAGCTGTAGTCATTTGGATTATTCCTTTCAATGTGAAAGAGCAACGTCCAAAAGATACAGAAGTCTATCTTGAATATTCCCATTCTGTTGGAAATAAGCATGCTTGAAATGGTTGATCATATTCTTAATCATGCAGATGTAGTTCTGTATATCATCACATGTATGGATGCTTGTCCACTTTTTTCTTTATGAAACCTCCACAGCTTGAACATTGTTTGCTCCATGAAAAAATTAAGGATGATTTACTAAATGCATATTGGCAAGATATTCACGTTCATTTAGAGGTGGATGCATTTTACCAACAAAAAGAAAGAAGAAATTTTTTAAGGTTAGAATTAAGTTTTCTTTCAATCAAAAGAAGTATCTCGTAATCGACCAAAAAACCAAAAAAAAAAAACCTCAAAATCAACCACAAAAATCGAAAACATTTTTTGAAATTGCCAAAAAATGAATCATGTTGTGAGATGTTTTTGGTGCATGATATTTCTAAGTTTCTTGAAGGTCGTAGATTCCTTTTAAAAAAACTTTTTTTTCCTTGGTTTTTTGCATAACAATTATTATGCAAAAAGTAACCCTTATCTTTGTTGCTTACCATGTAAATGTTTAGTAGGCGGTATCTAAAGTGGTTTACAAGAACAAGATTTATGTTTACTTTTTTAATGGGTTGGCGACAACTTCTCCATCCCGCACATCAGGCGGGTATACACTAAAGGATTAGATCATTATAATATCCATGGAAATCTGAAATCAAAGAGGACACTTTTAGGCAGAAATAAGAGCCGTATGTGTCCAATTTTGGTTGATGCTCACGAATCCATCCGCAACACATAAATGGTCAAAGACGTTGGTTTTGAAGGTTACAATTTACAAACAACTTGAAAAGCTAGAATGAATGATACCACCAAAGCATTATAATTGTTTGCATTCATCACCTCCCGCCGCATTGCGTGGGTAGACAACTAGTAGATTTTCAAAAGAAGATTCCTCCAGTTACGTACATATGTGTGTATATACATGTCTGTGTGTTTGTAATACATGCGACATGTACATTATATATAATATTAAACGATATTTTGAAAACTTAGTGTTGTGTCTGAAGAATGCAAAGTCTGGTTAGTGCTGTTGAATATTGCAGTTAATGCTACTAGAAGAAAAGTTAGTACTGCTAGTTGAAAGTTAGTGCTGCAAGTTCAAGCTAGTACTGCTTTTGAGAAGAAGGTGCTACTAGAGGATGATACTACTGTTGTTCGCGATAAGGAAAAGATTGTTGCTTGGTACGAAAGTCTAGGAATTGAAGATAATTATGGAATAGATTTTGAAGATCTATTTTGTTTTCATGATTATCTTGTAATCTGTTTTATATATAGTCTAGGACTTCCAAATTGTTATTTAAGTTTTTCATTGATTTTTCGTTCATTAGAAGTTTTAGCCTCAAGATTCATAGTAATTTGTCAGTTTCATTGATTTTTCGTGCATTAATTTGTCAGTTTTGTCGGTTACGATTTTTTTTTCAGTATATAAAGACACTCAAGTAGCTCACTCTAAACACACAAAAACACACTAATAGCTCTCTCCCTCTTCTTCTCTGCATAAATCTTTTCGGCGACTAGTTTTTTAGGCAAGTGTTATCCGACAGTTCATCGACTGTTTCATCCGTTGTACCCTGGGAGCAGACGGCAAATCTGCTTAAGGGGATCGTGTCAAACACGAGCCTCGACTACCTCTAACTCGGTTCTCGGAACCTCTGTTAATTCTGTTCTTCTACTCCTTCTTGTTTAGTATTCTGGAGTTTTTTTCTAGAATCGTTATAATAATCAAATAACCAACAATCGACTTTCTCTTTTTCTTGGAGATTGGTTGTTTTTTTGGATTATTATTTTTTAAGAAAAAATCATTTTGTCGTGTTTTTTATTCAAAATAACCAAAAATCTTAAGTAGATTTTACATTAATCACTGTTGCAAAAGTCGAGTCTATTTTTGACTTTCTAAAACAGTTTTCAATCTCAAACATAATTTCCGTCTGTCTTACGAATGTTACGAAAATTGAGTTTTTTCGATTGTTTGAAACAGACTGTTTAAAACGAATTGTTTGAAAACATAATGGTTAAAACAAATTACTTGAAAAGGTTTTTGCAATAAAAAATGTTTGCAATAAACAGAATGAAATCCGTTTACAATTGTTTCTTTGAGTGTTAAAATCGAGTTTGTTTCGATTGTTAGGACATACCTTTTATAACAAAACGGATTGTAGTAAAATGAATGTTTGAACAAAATCACGTTCACTTCAATTGTTTCATTTCTGTTTTGTGTAAATAGTGACACTATTATTGAATATGAAACAATTTCAGGAACCAAATAATAGTTAGAAGTTCAAACAGTTTCTTCCGAAGAGATGTTAAATCTCGGGATCTAGTTTTTGGGACAATTGGTATCTTAACACGTGAAACAATGATGTCGGCCGCTCGAGGATGTTACTAACTCTCGATCGGATTTTGTTGATTACAAAAGCATAGAGGGAAATGTGAAATTATTAAATCGACGACGTATGAAGGTTATCGGTATAGGAACAATGAAGTTAAGATGTTCAAATGGAAAAACCTTGACTCTTAAGAAGGTTCTATAGTTCCTAAAATATCCAAGAAAATAGTTTATGTGGGAGAATTAAAAGAAAATGGATGTGTTATAGTACTCCATTCCCGAGTGGTGATACATGGGCAAGGAAGTATCTTACACGGTGACAAAATAGATCGGTTATACCGATTGGATCTCGATCATGTTGTCGATATCTCGGACGATAAGAGTTCTAGGGATAGTAACTCTATCTAGTTTATCGTTGTTGTATCTTTAAAATTTGATAATAAATTATGGCTTGAATTTCAGTTCTCAAACATTATAAATTTTTTATTGGATTATTATATAAATATGTTTGTTTAAAGTTTACATATGAAAGATACACACAACTCTCAAGATACCACGTCTTAAAAATCAGAATGTTAATCATGTTCGGAAATGAGTTTTTCATGTATTAATATAAGACGTTGGCCATCGACATCATGAAACAGTACCCTAAAATGTGGGATAGCTTACCAATTGTAAATTAAACAAAATGATTATATGATAATTAATTCGTATAAATGTTTGTCAGTTACAAATTAATTACGTTAATTACGAATTTCGATTTTAATTCGTTTAATTGTTTGTCGGTTACGAATTAATTACGTCAGTTACGAATTTCAGTTTTAATTCGTTTAACTGTTTGTCGGTTGCGAATTAATTACATAGGTTATATTTTCAGTTTTAATTCATATAATTGTTTGTCAATAATGAATTAAATGTTTCGGTTATAATTCGTTTAATTTCGAATTAATAATTTCAGTTTTAATTCATTATATGAATTAAATGTTTCGGTTATAATTCGTTTAAATACGAATTAACAATTTTGGTTTTAATTCATATTATTGTTTGTCAATTATGAATTAACCATGCCGGTTATAATTCATTTAATTACGAATTAACAATATCGATTTTAATTCGTGTAATTGTTTGTTAATTATGAATTAATTATTTGAGATTTAATTCGTTTCATTTTGTGTAAATTAACCATTTCGGTTTTAGTTCATTTAATTGCTTGTCAAGTATGAATTGATATTTACAGTTTTAATTCGTTTAATTATTTGGTAGATTTGATTATGATTGGCTATAGTATGGATAGACGAATCTAATAAGTTTGGATCGAAGTCGTAATATGAGTTTTGATGAAACATATAGCCATAAGCAAAAGATTTGTGTTATCAAGTTTGTGACCACAAAGAGACTCTAATGTAAGAGTATCAAAAGTTGGCTCAAGTCATGATAGTGTATGATGATATACCGATCATTGAATATGGCTATGGGAAATAGAACAACTAGGATCCTAGAATTTTGGATGCCTAGGTTTTCACTTAGAGAGAGTTGTGTTTAAGCACATTGGTGTGACAAGAACACTCATGTATGGTGCATTGACAACAACATCTGGCCAATGTTTTTGTGAATTCATCAACATATGTGTGTGTTCTTGATATAGCTTAAAACGTATTGACTAGTGCATAGCCAATAACTCTATTTATGATAAAGAAGAAGACACTATTTAATAGAATTGTTTAAATACACAAGTTGTATTAGATTATCCGAAACAAATTGAGTAGATACTCATATCATTTGAATCAAGAATTTGGGCAAATGATTCATGTATGATTTTGAAGACTCCAAGCAACCAGTTGGTTGGTGGTCACACTTGGAGACTTACAAATCCTAAAACACTTGATAAGCTATGATGTCTTAACGGTGGAAAAGGATAGATCACTAGGTTTATAAATGATATGCCATATAATTATAAATTGGTATTTTATCTAGAAATCTTCATCAAAGGAAGATCTGGATTACTTTGATATATATTCGATAGTAACGCGAATGACATCCGTTAGGATGGTTTTGGCAAGTGTAGCCATTAAAAATCTATATGGAGCAGCCAAAGAGATTTGTTGCCCAAGTTAAAGAGAACAAAGTGTATAAACGTGTTAAGCCTTTATATGGCCTTTATAAGTTCCCTTCGATTTTTACTTCTTTATGTTGACAGATCAGGGACCTCTTCTATCTTAGCCATGAGAGCTAAGGTAGGTTCCTCAATAATGGCCATTAGTGCCACTTGAGTGTCTTCCTCATCAGATGAGTCATCAGAGGAGACATCATCCCAGTCGCAGTCTTCTGCGATAAGACCTTTACCCTTGCGCTGAATTTTCATCTTTTTGTACTTTTCTTTCAAGCGCTGGTATTTGGGATTCTTAGAAGAAGATTTGGCAGAGGAGGGAGCAAACTGACTTTTCCTGTACCTGCAATCATTAGCAAAGTGTCCTTTGCCCTGACAGTTGTAGCAGATAGCAGTAGCCTTATCAACAGGGTTTGATTTAGGCTTGTCAGTAATAGTAAGATGTTTCTTTTTATGGAAGTTTCCCTTTTTGGCAAACTTCTTGAAGGATCTAGTTAACAAAGCAAGAGATTCATTGAATTCAGGGTCTTCTGACATGTCAGAGTCAGAAGATTCTAATTCAGTAATAGTTACTGAAGAAGGAGTGGCGACAGTAGGAACTGAGTCAGAGACCAATGCAACGGAGTTACTTTTGGTATCTTTAGAATCTCTTATGAGATTCTTTTTCAGTTTCTTCTGTTGTTCACGGTTAAGAAGAATATCGTACAACTCACTTAGTGTGAGTGTCTTTATGTCCTTTGACATAGTTAAGCAGGAGGTGTATATTTCCCAATGTTCAGGAAGAGCTTCCATGAACTTGGTAACCACCTCAGAGTTAGAGTAGGTAGTACCGATAGTCTTCAGGTCAATCAGAAGACAGTTGAATCTCTGATGTAGCTGGGAGAGAGTTTCATCCTTTTGATGAATAAAGCTTTCATACTGTCGAACCAAGAAAATCTTTCTTGATTCCATGAGAACAGCAGTACCTTCATATTGAACACAGAGAGTGTCCCATATTTCTTTAGCAGATCGAAGGTGGCATACAGAATGGAATACATCGTCAGGGAGTGACATGGCGATGAGAGACCTAGCCTTGGTGTCAATGTTGACCAGGCGTCTGTCTTCATCATTCCAGTCCGTCACAGGCTTTACCAGTTGCCTTTCAGGTACAGCTGGTTGGCCAGCGGCAGCAGGAATGGGGTGGGACGGTTTGTGTAGGCATATGTGGTCCATTTTCCAGAAAGTATGGAATCTGGGGATCAGAACCAGAGAGAAAGAGTTCCATCCTGGTTTTCCAAAGAGAGAAGTTATCTTTGTTGAACCTAGGAGGTTTTCCAGCAGAGCCGGTATCAAAGTAGTTATCCTTAGCTTGAAGAGCCATGGATTAGAAGAGAGGATCACAAGATTTTTCTAAGAAGAAAATGAGAGCTTGTATCTGCTCTGATACCACTTGTTGGTCCCAAAGAGGTGACCTTCAAGTAAGGATAGTGTTAGGGATTATAGAAGGGGGGGTTGAATATAATCACACAAGTTTTCACTTTTAAATTCTTGTTGTATAAACAAAATGAATTTACAGATTGTTGCGGAAATAGAAAAGACAATAAGTCTAAACTAAACAATCTAAGTTCTTTCACTATGCACTAAAGTGAGAAGATGTAAGAAAGAAGATAGAGAGAATAAAGAAAGAAAGATTCGGGTAGATTTAGGATGAAGAAGAAGTATGGAGAACATCTCTTCACGTCCTATTTATACCCAATGCATTAAATGCATGTAGACTCACTTTTGTGTACGTGTCACAATGTAAGTGGTCCTTTGTACTATTTACTATAAACAAATACTCTTTGCATGGTGTGCAAAAGAGGAAGTGTGTAAACAGTTGCCTTGAGGTCTGATAAGTACGGAGGGAACAGTAAAGAGACTGTCCTTATGTACTTTTGTGTCAGTAAAGGCGGATAATCCTTTTGTGCATTAGACTAAGACATTACACTAATCCTTCAGGATCAGGATACTGATCAGTGACTAGAGTCCTGAAACTGGTGTTGTTCAGGGTCACTTGTATCCTGATGATTCTTCAGGATGTCATACGATATTGAGCAGCCTGCTATCACTGAGTTCCGTCTTCAGATCACGAGCATGCTGTTCCTGTCATCAGCTAAGCCTTCGACGTTGCTGATGCTTCTTTGAGTATGATCTTGATGTCTTCAGGAGGTCTTCACTTCAGTGGATAGGATCAGTAGACTGCAGAACAGACTCGTTCGTCTCCTGATCCTGATCCTGATTACTATAAAAATAAGTTACAGCATAAGTAACATGGAATAACACTGAACAGACTCAGTGATAATTCCTCAAGCTATAACAGAAGTAAAAACCTATTCACTAAGTAAAGATTCAGGATCATTATCATTTCATCAGGTCTTAGGAGAGCTGGATCAACAATCTCCCCCTAAATGATAATGATAAGACAATAGAGAAATTGTCTAGGTCTAGAAAGAAAAAAAATTTCTAAGTCTAGATAAAACAGTAGGAAATAGAACTCATAAAGGTACATGTCCCATTTACTGTTTTGAGGGATCTTTTTCAGTACTATGATGGAATAAAGTACAATGCACTGAATTGCATTTTCATTAATCTCAAACAGGTTACAAGAGTAAAGAAAATACAAGAGTAAAGAAAATACAAGAGTACATAAGTGAAGTACTGAAAGCAAAATTTACAAAAATATTCTAACTATCAGAGTCTTCGCTAAATTCTTCAGTCTTGACTACGATTGGAACAGGAGTATTGCTGAAGGCGAGTCTGTGATCGAGTATAGCTCTGACAGTGCGAATAATCTCTTTATTATCTTGGTTTTTCTTGTCTCTTTGAGCAGTGAAGAGAACAGAAACCAAGTGTTCGTATGGTGCTTTGTGTAGCTCGCTGAAACGCTGAAAGCGTAGAATCTTGGAGTTGTCGCTTACACAAATACCATGAACAGGTTCTCTGATGACTTGTCCTTCAGAGAGAGAGACTCCTGGAGGGAGTGAAAGATCAAGCATCGAGAGGTCCAGTGGCTTGACAACCATCCTGGGCATGCAAGGAGTTGGTCTCCTTGTTGAAGCACCGGCTGATCTTCGAACAGGTGGCTGAGGCAGTGCTGAAGAAGGCTGGAGAAGGTCATCAGGAATTTCGGTTGTTCTTCTGATGCGTGCAATAAGTCCATTAATGACTTCTTCTACTTCAGCCCGATAGTTTCTGTTGGCTTTGGGAAGTAGGCTTCTGATTTCATTCCACTCTGACAAGTTGTATCTTTCCAACTTGTCAAGAGTGTGTTGCACATCCTTGACTCCTGAGCGTTTGACGGTGATCCATGTTTTTGCTCTTTTGCCGCGAGTTCGGTTGAGATGGATTCCAGAGATAGCAGTACCATGTTTTCTGAGGTGTAGGCGGTCTCGGCACCAGTCAAGCTCTGTGTTTACTTCTTCAGACTGAGCTTCAGCGTTTCTGTTGAAGACCTTCAGCGCGGCCTTCTGTGCTAGAACAGGATCAGCACTTATTTCTGCATCTTCTTCAACAAAATCTGATGCAAGCCTTCGAGCGGCTTGAGCAGAGAGGAAGGCTTCCTTCTGCTTCTTATTGTGCTCCTCCTGAGCCTGTACAGCATTGATGTACTCCTCTTGCGATAGATAGGCGAACTCGGAGTCCCAAGAGGTACGAAGAGGAATTTTTACTCTTGTACTCTCGAGTCGCTCTATCACGGCATCTAAACGCCCATCCCTGTTGACAATAGCAGAGTTGTCAGGGTAATTCTCACCTTCAGATCTAGGAGAGTTAGAGGGAGGAGATCTGGGAGAAGAAGTAGGGGTAGAGAAGTCATCAGAGATGAATTCATCATCTGATGATAGGCAAATGGTTTCAGGAGGGGCTCTTATTTCAGGGGTTCTGGAAGAGGATGCTTCAGGGTTAAAGCGGGTTGGTTTAGAGGGAATGGATTCAGGGTTTAGAGGAGTTACTCTGAAAGTCATTCTGCTTAATTCGGCTATTGTCTGTTCTGATGGACTATTCTCCATGAGGCGAATAATCTCACCAGTGACAGAACCAAAGTTCACATCCTGAAAGTCGGAGTTTTCTTGGTTTTCAGGTTCAGAGGTTTGTTTAGGAGAAGAATGAGGTGTTGGTTCAGGGGTAGGTTGTTTGGGTGGTTGGTAGACAACCATTTGTAGGTTGTTTATTGGAGAGTCTTCAGAGGAGGTGTCAAGGGTGATGGTTTCAGGTGTAGGTTTAGATTTAAGGAGAGTAGAGATTGGTTGGTTATCAGAGGATGAGGGAGAGGATGGTAATAGTAACGTACCAGGTGCACCGGGGTTCTCCCCCTGAGAGTGTGCAGGCCCTGGAGTGGGCGTTGAGGTTGGAACCTTCTCGACGAAGAAATCGTCGTCTTCATCATCATCATCTTCATCATCATCCTCATCCTCGTTCGTTCCCCCTTGTTCGTTGGTTCTCTAGTTGGTGGAGGGGGAATAAACGGAATGGTCTCTCGGCTGTCTCTCCCCCTCAAC
Organism: Centaurea solstitialis; assembly: GCA_030169165.1. Lineage (NCBI taxonomy): Eukaryota > Viridiplantae > Streptophyta > Magnoliopsida > Asterales > Asteraceae > Centaurea > Centaurea solstitialis. The sequence goes on along the minus strand of CM058047.1, from coordinate 54,186,315 downwards.
AGGTGCCTGTTGCAAGGCAGCTGTTGAAATACTCCGCTGGAGGAGAGAGGCCATGTTGGCGTTCAGCTTCCTGTTGATGAAGGAAGATGAGAGTAGAGACTGGAGAAGTTCCCTGTCGGTCGTGGTGAACGATGGCGGCGGAGGAGGAGCAGTGGTCAGCGAGTTCACTGCGGTGGCAAGTTCAGCCACTTTCTCCTGGAGGGCTCGAAGGCCAGTCTCCTGCGCGTCCAACCTCTGCACCACGATTTGTTGGAAGTTGGTGGTGGAGGTGGAGTTGTTGTTGACCGCTGTGGAGAGAGCGGGTAACGCCGTGGCCTTCAGGTCGTCAACAGACGCCTGAAGGGAGGAAGAGGAGATAGCCACCTGAGAGACCTTGTTATGGATGGCATCCAGACAAGGTATGGTGATGGTGACACCAGTAGGAGCAGGGGCAGCAGCGGCGGCGGCAGCAGTGGCAGAGGCTGTGGCGGCTTCGGCGGCAGAGGCAGCGGCCTTGGCTGCTGCAAGCTCAAGTTCCAAGGCCTGAAGCTGGGCCTTGTGAGCATCTTCCTGTTGCTGGAGCGCCGTGCGGACCTCCTGCAGTTGTCTTTCAGCGGATTGCCGTCGTAGCTCAGTTGCACTCAGCTGACGGTCGGCATCCGTGAAGATGAAGTCGTTGAAGGGGTCATCCTGATGGAGTTGGGACGGCCCTTCAACTGCTGCTCCTAAAGAACCTGTAAACAGAGTAGCTAAGTGAGTACTAGAAGACTCATTAGCTTTCATAGAAGAAGAAACGGTAATATTATGCTTAAAAGTATTACCTGAGGCTAGGAGGGTATCAGAGCGATTACCCTCCACGTTCTCTGAGTGTTCGAGATGAACAACCTCAGGTTCTTGTCGGACAGGAGCAGAGATAGAAGTATCTGCAGGTGAAGAAGTTTTAGATAAAGGAGATGGTTTATTAAACATTTGAGGCAGGGTAATATAGTATTTCTTACCCGCTGGTGCCTTCTTTTTCTTTGACGCCTTGGATTTGGCGCGTTTGGGCTGAGGTGGAGGAGAGGAGCCAGAGGGAGGAGGGCGCTTCAGAGGCGCCGAAGATGTTGCAGCTGGGGAAGTCAGTATTGGGTTAGCTACTGACATAGCATGCAGAGAAGAAGAAGAAGGTGGTTTGGAAGAGAAGAGAGAAAACATACCTTGAGCAGGAGCAGAGGTAGGTTGTTCCTCTGCGTCTGGTTGTGCGTCAGGGACAACCAGGACTGCAGACAGAGGAACATCGTCTGATTTGGCAGACAACTGCTCCAGAAACTTTACGCCTAGGGCGTAATTGTTGAAGTTTCCCTCTGTTGGGTAATTGTCACCCATGTGCAGTGCCAGAACTGCAGTGAAGAACCGGGTGTAGGGGACGTTCACCACCCTGGTGCGGTTCTTGATCTTCTTGATCATGTCGTCCCAGATACAGCGGACATAGTCAAACTTGCGATTTTTGATCGCAGAGTAGACCATGTTCTGTATGACGGTGGGGAATTGCTCTGTGCTCCCCGTCTTTCCTGTCAAACTGAGACCAAACGTGTTCCATATGTAATAAAACGTCGCGTTTAGCCCCGTCTTGTGGACAGTGGCAGCAGTCTTCACCAGTGGATGGCCTTCCTTTACAGGCCATTTGTAGCCGATGTCATCAAGGAACGCGATGACGTCGTCGGAGGAAGGAGCAGGAGGAAACGTCTGCTTCTTGGGAAAGTTGAGGACGTTCCTTAGAGTCCCTATGCCGAATGAGATGATGTCGTCCTTGATTTGGAACTTGATCACCTCATGCATCTTGCCCCGCGAGTTCCTCTTCTGGGCAGTGGTAGCAGTTGACCACAGTTGCAGGAGCAGGGGCTTGTTTGGCGCTGGGTTGATAGTGAACGCCGTCTTCAAGGGACACGACAGAAGGAAGTCCCTGGCAGGCTTCAGAAACGCCTTGTTTGCAGGGAGGTCAAATTGCCCAATCAAGTTGTTGGGTTTGAACTGCAGGTCATGCTGGGGAATGATTATAGGAAGGTTTCCAGTAGCAGTCATCAACGTCGTGGCCTCAGAGGAGAGCTGGGCGTCCAAGGAAGTAGATGTAGTAGCAGCCATTCTGTTAACACATAAAAACAACATATGTGGATGATTAAGAATCCAAAATATGCATTTTTCTTCACTTTTCAATGAACACAGAATATGTTCATAAAAGTGGTGAAATCCTTTATACTTGGAATGGATTAGATACCAAAATACACAAAAGGAATGTGTTTTGGTATTAAAAAGAAACTTTTATTTTGATGAATAGATATCAAAATAAGAGTTTATGATTGTTCTTAAAAGAAATAAGAACACCATATAAACTGTTTTAACAAAAATCTTAGAAGATTTTGGAAAAGCTAAGATCAAACGGAGTGATCTTAGGGTTTTTGGAAAAACGATTAACAAAATAAGCTGTTTAGGTGAAGAATGCCAACTTAAAATGTAGAAAGAACAAGAGTAAAGAAACACTTACGATGATCTTGTTAAAGAAAAGTTATGAGTGTTCTTGGCGTTCTTGAGAGAAAACGTTTCTTTCTTTTTCTTGCTTGAGTTCTTAGAGAGAATTATGTGAGCGTAAAGAGTGGAAAGGATTACGAATGAGGTTTTTATACCTCGTGGTAGGAGAGAGAAGGATGGATGAGAGAGACACGGGCGGCTAAATTCAAACGTAATGATGAAAAAAGGAAGTTCTACGCGCGTTCACGCGCCTGACACACGTCGTGGGGAACAGGAAACGTCCCATTACGTGTCAGTGCAGATGAAAAGTTTGTTTTATTTGAAAAGATAAAAACCGCCTTTTCAGGGGATAATTCCATTTTGATGAAAGATTTGTTTTCTTGGAATTGGAGTACTTATCAGATAAGCACTGTTTTGGGAAAAATCCTCTTATCACATTTAATGCGATAAGGTTTCAGGAGCAGAGGTACTTACCTGAGAATCATCATTATTCGGATGTTGAACAAAGATTTTGTAAGTACTGAATAGAGTCATCCTCTGATGAGAGTTAGTTCAGGAGTTGTTAAAGAAAGAGTCCTGAGAATAGTTATTATATAGGGTTTAACAATTGTTTGTCCTGATAAACTTCAATCATCAGGATTTAACATCCCAAGTTCACTGATGAGCATATTAAACGCGTTACATCCAGTGGTTTGGTAAAGAGGTCAGCAAGCTGATATTCAGTAGGGACAAAATGGAGTTCAATATCACCATTCATCACATGATCCCTGATGAAGTGATATCTCACTTCAATGTGCTTTGTCTTGGAGTGTAAGACAGGATTGTTGGCGATGGCTATTGCTGAAGTATTGTCACAGTAGATAGGAATTTTAGAAAGTTGTATGTCATAGTCCTGAAGTTGATTTCTCAGCCACAGGACTTGAGCACAACAGATTCCTGCTGCAACATATTCAGCCTCAGCAGTTGATGTGGACACAGAGTTCTGTTTCTTGCTAGTCCAACTCACCAACTTGCCACCAAGTAGGTGACACCCACCAGTGGTGCTTTTCCTGTCAATCTTACATCCTGCAAAGTCACTATCAGAATAAGCTGTTAGATCGAACCCTGAGTCCTTGGAGTACCAAAGACCCAGATTAGGAGTTCCCTTCAGATATCTGAAGATCCTCTTTACAGCGGTCAGATGGGATTCTTTGGGTTCAGCCTGATAACGAGCACATAGACATGTAGAATACATGATATCAGGGCGACTAGCTGTGAGATACAGCAGAGAGCCGATCATTCCTCTGTAGAGAGTCACGTCAACAGGTTTCCCTTTGGAATCCTTGTCAAGTGACAGAGGAGGAGCCATTGGAGTCTTCATCGGTGTACAGGATGTGAGATCAAATTTCTTCAGCATCTCATGTACATATTTACCTTGATTGATAAAGATTCCCTTTTCAGATTGCTTGATCTGAAGTCCTAAAAAGAATGTTAGTTCACCCATCATAGACATTTTATATTCAGATTTCATGAGCAACTCAAACTTTTCGCAGAGTTTGGGATTTGTGGATCCAAAGATAATGTCATCGACATATATCTGGACAAGAAGGATATGCTTAGGATATTTCTTTAGAAATAAAGTGCTATCAATCTTTCCACGAACAAAACCTTTAGAGAGAAGAAAGGTAGAGAGGGTATCATACCAGGCACGAGGAGCCTGTTTTAACCCATAGAGAGCCTTGTTTAACTTGTAGACGTGATCAGGGAACTTAGGATCTACAAAGCCAGGAGGCTGAGCCACATAGACTTCTTCATTAAGTTTTCCATTCAGAAAGGCATTTTTAATGTCCATCTGATAAACCTTGAAGTTCATATGTGCTGCGAAAGCTAGGAAAAGTCGAATTGCTTCGAGCCTAGCCACAGGAGCAAAGGTTTCATCGTAATCAATGCCCTCTTCCTGCCTGTATCCCTGAGCCACAAGGCGAGCCTTGTTTCGAATAATCGTACCAATCTCATCAAGTTTATTTTGAAAAATCCACTTGGAACCAATGATAGTACGTTTTCGAGGCCTAGGGACGAGAAGCCAGACATTGTTTCTGATGAACTCTGCAAGCTCTTCCTGCATGGCTGAGACCCAGGCAGGATCACGCAAATCATCATCTATTTCTTTAGGTTCATTTTCAGAGATAAAATTAACATAAAGACAGACGTTACCAGATTGGCGTCTAGTTTTAATGCCAGAGGAGGGATTACCAAGAACTTGATCAATGGGATGATCCTTGGTCCATCGTAGAGCAGGTGGCTGATACACCTGTCCTGAAGTGGAAGCTTCATTTGCTGATGGATCAGGGAGAAGATTAGTGGGAGTAGGCTCACTAACAGTGGTTTGAGAAAAGTCTTCACTGTTAGTGGGTTGATCAGGTTCAAATGGTGTGATTTGGGTAATTAGAGTGGCATTTATCAGAGGTGGAGTAGTTATTTCAGTGGGTGAAATGGGAGGATCTTCTTCAAAACCATCAGGAAGGTCTTGAGGAGATGGATCAGCAATGGGAGGTTCAGGGACTTGAAAGAAAGAGTCAGCCCACTGATTTATTTCAGAGTTTTCATGAGGGTGAGGGAAAGTAGGACCCGATTCATCAAACTTGACATGAATCGTTTCCTCTATGGCTTGTCTTCGTTTGTTGAACATGTTGATCCAGCTCTCCTAAGACCTGATGAAATGATAATGATCCTGAATCTTTACTTAGTGAATAGGTTTTTACTTCTGTTATAGCTTGAGGAATTATCACTGAGTCTGTTCAGTGTTATTCCATGTTACTTGTGCTGTAACTTAACTTTATAGATTTCAGGATCAGGATCAGGAGACTAACGAGTCTGTTCTGCAGTCTACTGATCCTGTCCACTGAAGTGAAGACCTCCTCCTGAAGACATTAAGATCATACACAAAGAACCATCAGCGACGTCGAAGAAATAGCTGATGACAGGAACAGCATGCTCGTGATCTGAAGACGGAACTCAGTGATAGCAGTCTGTTCACTATCGTATGACATCCTGAAGATTCATCAGGATACACGTGACCCTGAACTTCCTCAGTTTCAGGACTCTAGTCACTGATCAGTATCCTGATCCTGAAGGATTAGAACAATGTCTTAGTCTAATGCACAAAAGGATTATCCGCCTTTACTGACACAATAGTACATAAGGGCAGTTACTTTACTGTTCCCTCCGTACTTATCAGACCTCAAGGCAACTGTATACAAACATCCTCTTTTGTACACCATGCAAAGAGTATTTGTTTATAGTAAATAGTACAACAGACCACTCACATTGTGACACGTCACAATAGTAGGTCTGCATGCATTTAATGCATGGAGTATAAATAGGACGTGAAGAGATGTTCTCCAGACTTCTTCTTCATCCAAAAATACTCAAGTCCTTTCTCTCTTATTCCCTCTATCTTCTTTCTTTATTCTCTTCTCACTTAGTGCATAGTGAAAGAACTTAGATTGTTTAGTTTAGACTAATTGTCTTTTCTATTTCCGCAACAATCTGTAAATTCAGTTTGTTAATACAACAAGAATTTAAAAGTGAAAATTGTGTGATTATATTCAACCCCCCCCCTTCTATAATCCCAAACACTATCCTTACTTGAAGCTCACCTACTTGGGACCAACAAGTGGTATCAGAGCAGATACAAGCTCTCATTTTCTTCTTAAGAAAAATCTTGTGATCCTCTCTCTTCTTATTCTATGGCTCTTCAAGCTAAGGATAACTACTTTGATACCGGCTCTGCTGGAAAGCCTCCTCGGTTTAACAAAGACAACTTCTCTCTTTGGAAAACCAGGATGGAACTTTTCCTCTCTGGTTCTGATCCCCAGATTCCTTACTTTCTGGAAAATGGACCACATGTGCCTACACAAACCGTCCACCCCATTCCTGCTGCTGCTGGCCAACCAGCTGTTCCTGAAAGACAGCTGGTGAAACCTGTGACTGATTGGAATGATGAGGACAGACGCCTGGTCAATATTGACACCAAGGCTAGATCTCTCATTGCCATGTCACTTCCTGATGACGTCTTTCATTCTGTCTGTCACCTTCGCTCTGCTAAGGAGATATGGGACACTCTTTGTGTTCAATATGAAGGTACTGCCGTACTCATGGAATCAAGAAAGATCTTCTTGGTTCGTCAGTACGAAAGCTTTATTCATCAGAAGGATGAAACTCTCTCCCAGCTACATCAGAGATTCAACTGTCTTCTGATTGATCTGAAGACCATCGGTACTACCTACTCTAACTCTGAGGTGGTTACCAAGTTCATGGAAGCTCTTCCTGAACATTGGGAAATTTACTCCTCCTGCTTAACTATGTCAAAGGACATAAAGACACTCACCCTAAGTGAGTTGTACGGTATTCTTCTGAACCGTGAACAACAGAAGAAACTGAAAAAGAATCTCATAAGAGATTCTAAAGAATCCAAAAGCACATCTGTTGCATTGGTTTCTGATTCAGTTCCTCCTGTTGCTGCCACTTCTTCTTCAGTAACTATTACTGAATTAGAATCTTCTGACTCTGACATGTCAGAAGATCCTGAATTCAATGAATCTCTTGCTCTTTTAACCAGATCTTTCAAGAAGTTTGCCAAAAAGGGAAACTTCCACAAAAAGAAACATCTTACTATTACTGACAAGCCTAAATCAGACCCTGTTGATAAGGCTACTGCTATCTGCTACAATTGTCAGGGCAAAGGACACTTTGCTAATGATTGCAGGTACAGAAAAAGTCAGTTTGCTCCCTCCTCTGCTAAATCTTCTTCTAAGAACCCCAAATACCAGCGCCTGAAGGAAAAATACAAGAAGATGAAAACTCAGCGTAAAGGCAAAGGTTTAATCGCAGAAGACTGCGACTGGGATGATGTCTCCTCTGATGACTCATCTGATGAGGAAGATACTCAAGTGGCACTGATGGCCATTATTGAGGAACCTACCTTAGCTCTCATAGCTAAGATAGAAGAGGTTCCTGAAGAGATTCCTCCTCAGGATCCTGAAGCTTCTTCTTCCACAACTCCTGAAGCTTCCACCTCTGCGACTGATTCTTCCAGTCAGGTACCTATTCCTCTCATCCCTCTTGAAAGCTTAACTCAGTTAGACCTGGTCACTCTCGATCTTTACAAAGCCCTTAATGGTAAAACCTCTGCTGAAAAAATGAATATTGATCTTAGAGGACAACTCAAAGAATGTCAAGAAAAATTAAAACAGCTTACCTTTTTGGAAGAAAATTATAAGGACCAGGTCACTGTAAACAAAACTCTATGTATTGAAAGAGAATTGGCTCTTGCTGCCAAAGAAAAGGCCCTTGCTCAATTAAATGCTGAAAAAGTCACCATCAAAGGATGGAGTGACGCCTCTGAAAAAGTTGATGAAATATTAGCTTCAGGGAGGTCTGACAAAAGCAAAAGAGGTCTTGGATTCTCTAATAGATATAAGTTTGAAGAAACTAAGTATGAAAGTTCCATGCTAAAGTTTGGAAAATTTGTTTCTTCTATTCCTCTTCCTAATGCTTCTGAAAACACTCCTTCTTCTTCTTCTAACACTCACCCTGAAGGTGCTCCTAAGAGCAAAAAGAATACAGTTAAGGATAAATCCAAAACTGAAACACCTTCAAAGACCAAGGGTCCTAAACCCAAGAACAAAGTTCTGGGTGGTGGTCCTTCAGTCTCTGGAACTAAGTCTCTTTCTCAGAGTCCTGCTCCCAGACTGAAGATTGACCTGAAGCAAACAACTAAGGAGAAGACTCCAATTCCTCCTCTGTCAAATGCTAAAGGCATACTTGGTACAGGTCCTGCTCACCTAAAGTTCAAAAACTTTCTGGACCACACTAAACGCTTTCAATATCGCAAATGTTATCACTGTGGATTAAATGACCATATTGCGAGTAAGTGTTCTGATGCTACCAAAGCTGAAAAATCAGCTAAGGTAAAGAAAATTCCCAAGACTGAGAAATCAGTCAAAGGAAAGAAGGTTGTCAAGACTGTTCCTTCAGTCAAGACTTCAGCCTCCTGTACTGATACTTCAGTAAAGGCTGACACTGACTCAACCAGTCCTACTGATAATCCTGGATCCATAGTTCTATGGGTACCAAAGAAAACTTAAACTCTATATTTTACAGGATAAGGGCATCTGGTACTTGGACAGTGGATGCTCTCAACATATGACTGGTTCTAAATCTGTCCTAACTAACTACCGTGAAGAAAGAGGTCCTGCTGTGACCTTTGGCGGAAACGGTAGAGGCCAAACCCGAGGGTATGGCACCCTTACCAACGGAGTAACTACTTTCAAAAGAGTTGCTTATGTTGAAGGCCTGATGCATAATCTTCTGAGCATCAGTCAACTGTGTGATAAGAATCACAAAGTTTCTTTCTCTAAGAAAAAGTGCAAAGTCAAGAACAGGAGAAAGGAAGTTATTCTCACTGGTGTTAGACATGCAGATATCTACATCATCAACATGAATACATCATCATCTCAACTTCAAGACGTTGAATCAACTCTGCATCAACAACCTGGTTATTGGTCTTCCTGACTTTCGCTACACAAAGGAATCTCTTTGTTCAGCTTGTGAGAAAGGAAAACAGACCAGGGCTAGCTTCAAGTCCAAGCAGATTTCCTCCATCAGCTCTCCTCTACAACTTCTCCACATGGATCTCTTTGGACCCGTTAATGTCCAATCCATTGGTGCAAAGAAATATACTCTGGTAATCGTAGATGAATATTCCAGATATACTTGGGTTTTCTTCTTACGTGCCAAGAGTGATGCTCCTGAAGAAATCATCCTGTTCGTCAGGAAGATGGAAAGACTCAACAACCTTACTGTTCGATCAATAAGAAGTGACCATGGGACTGAGTTCAAAAACAGTACCCTGGAATCTTTCTTTGAACAGAAAGGTATCTCTCAAAACTTCTCCTCTGTGAGAACTCCTCAGCAAAATGGTGTTGCTGAAAGACGGAACAGGACGTTGATTGAAGCTGCGAGATCTATGCTGAGTGAAGCCAACCTTGCCACTCAGTTCTGGGCTGAAGCCGTAAATACTGCTTGCTATACTCAGAACAGATCTCTGATTGTCAAGCGTTTCAGAAGAACTGCTTACGAACTCTTTCGTAACAGGAAACCATCAATCGAACATCTCCATATCTTTGGTTGTGTCTGCTACATCCTGAACAACAAAGATAATCTTGGAAAGTTTGATTCCAAATCTGATGATGGAATTTTCCTCGGATACTCATCCATTTCTAAAACTTACCGTGTGTTCAACAAACGAAGACAAACCATCGAGGAAACGATTCATGTCAAGTTTGATGAATCGGGTCCTACCTTTCCTCACCCAAATGATAATACTGAAATCAATCAGTGGGCTGACTCTTTCTTTCAAGTCCCTGAACCTCCTATTGTTGATCCATCTCCTCAAGACCTTCCTGATGGTTTTGAAGAAAATCCTATACCACCCACTGATATAACCACTCCACCTCTCATAAATGCCACCCCTATCTCTCAAATCACACCACCTGAACCTGATCAACCCACTAACAGTGAAGACTTCTCTCAAACCACTGTTAGTGAACCCTCTCCTACCAATCTTCTTCCTGATCCATCATCCAATGAAGCATCTACTTCAGGACAGGTGTATCAACCACCTGCTCTCCGATGGACCAAAGATCATCCCATTGATCAAGTTCTTGGAAACCCTTCTTCTGGTGTGAAAACCAGACGTCAGGCTGGTAACGTCTGTCTTTATGTAAATTTTATCTCTGAAAATGAACCTAAAGAAATAGATGATGCCTTGCGTGATCCTGCCTGGGTCTCAGCCATGCAGGAAGAGCTAGCAGAGTTCATCAGAAACAATGTCTGGCTTCTCGTCCCTAGGCCTCGAAAACGTACAATCATTGGTTCCAAGTGGATTTTTCGAAATAAACTTGATGAGATTGGTACAATCATTCGAAACAAGGCTCGCCTTGTGGCTCAGGGATACAGGCAGGAAGAGGGCATTGATTACGATGAAACTTTTGCTCCTGTTGCTAGGCTCGAAGCAATTCGACTCTTCCTAGCTTTTGCAGCACATATGAACTTCAAGGTTTATCAGATGGACATTAAAAATGCCTTTTGGAATGGAAAACTTAATGAAGAAGTCTATGTGGCTCAGCCTCCTGGCTTTGTAGATCCTAAGTTCCCTGATCACGTCTACAAGTTAAACAAGGCTCTCTATGGGTTAAAACAGGCTCCTCGTGCCTGGTATGACACCCTCTCAACCTTTCTTCTCTCTAAAGGTTTTGTTCGTGGAAAGATTGATAGCACTTTATTTCTAAAGAAATATCCTAAGCATATCCTTCTTGTCCAGATATATGTCGATGACATTATCTTTGGATCCACCAATCCCAAACTCTGCGAAAAGTTTGAGTTGCTCATGAAATCAGAATATAAAATGTCTATGATGGGCGAACTAACATTCTTTTTAGGACTTCAGATCAAGCAATCTGAAAAGGGAATCTTTATCAATCAAGGTAAATATGTACATGAGATGCTGAAGAAATTTGATCTCACATCCTGTACACCGATGAAGACTCCAATGGCTCCTCCTCTGTCTCTTGACAAGGATTCCAAAGGGAAACCTGTTGATGTGACTCTCTATAGAGGAATGATTGGCTCTCTGCTGTATCTTACAGCGAGTCGTCCTGATATCATGTATTCTACATGTCTCTGTGCTCGTTATCAGGCTGAACCCAAAGAATCCCATCTGACCGCTGTAAAGCGGATCTTCAGATACCTGAAGGGAACTCCAAACATGGGTCTTTGGTACTCCAAGGACTCAGGGTTCGATCTAACAGCTTATTCTGATAGTGACTTTGCAGGATGTAAGATCGACAGGAAAAGCACTACTGGTGGTTGTCACCTATTAGGTGGCAAGTTGGTGAGTTGGACTAGCAAGAAGCAGAACTCTGTGTCCACATCAACTGCTGAAGCTGAATATGTTGCAGCAGGAATATGTTGTGCTCAGGTCCTGTGGCTGAGAAATCAACTTCAGGACTATGACATACAACTCTCCAAAATTCCTATCTACTGTGACAACACTTCAGCAATAGCCATCGCTAACAATCCTGTCTTACACTCTAAGACAAAGCACATTGAAGTGAGATATCACTTCATCAGGGATCATGTGATGAATGGTGATATTGAACTCCATTTTGTCCCTACTGAATATCAGCTTGCTGACCTCTTTACCAAACCACTGGATGTGACGCGTTTTAATATGCTCCTCAGTGAACTTGGGATGTTAAATCCTGAAGAATAGAAGTTCTCAGGACAAACAGTTGTTAAAGTCCTTATAAAAATATTCTCTCAGGACCTCTTTTCTTAACAACTCCTGAATAACTCTTCTTCAGGGGATAACTCTATTCAGTACTTACAAAATCTTGGTTCAAAATCCGAATACTGATGATTCTCAGGTAAGTATTTCTTCCCTCTGCTACTGAAACCTTATCGCATTAAATGTGATAAGAGGATTTTCCCAAAACAGTACTTATCTGATAAGTACTCTGATTCCCATAAAACATATCTTTCACCAAAATGGAATCATCCCCTGAAAAGGTGGTTTTTAGTTTTTCATATAAAACAAACGTTTCATCTGAGCTGACACGTAATGGGACGTTTCCTGTTCCCCACTACGTGTGTCAGGCGCGTGAACGCGCGTAGAACTCCCTTTTTCATCATTACGTTTGAATTTAGCCGCTCTTTTCTCTCTCATCCTTTTTCTCTCTCATCCTTTTTCTCTCTCCTACCACGAGGTATAAAAACCTCATTCGTAATCCATTTTTCTCTTTACGCTTACAATTCTCTCTCAAAGAACTCAAGCAAGAAAAGCTATTACACTCTAAATCTGCATTCTCAAGAACACCAAGAACACACACTTACCACTTCTTTAACAAGATCAACGTAAGTTTCCTTATGTTCTTTGTTCTTTCCACAATCTAAGTTGGAATTCTTCTATAAAAACAACTTATTTTGATAAACGTTTTTCCAAAAACCCTAAGATCACTTCGTTTGATCTTAGTTTTCCCAAAATCTTCTAAGATTTTTGTTAAAACTGTTTAAAATGATTTTTCTTATTTCTTTTAAGAACAATCATAAACTCCTATTTTGATATCTATTCATCAAAATAGAAGTCCTTTTTAATACCAAAACACATTCCTTTTGTGTATTTTGGCATCTAATCTATTCTAAGTATAAAGGATTTCACCATTTTTATGAACATATTTTGTGTTCATTGAAAAATGAAGAAAAATGCATATTTTGGACTCTTAATCATCCATATATGTTATTTTTATGTTTTTAACAGGATGGCTGCTACTACATCTACATCCCTGGACGCCCAGCTCTCCTCTGAGGCCACACCTCTGCAAGCTACTGAGAGCTTGCCAATTATCATCCCACAACATGACGTCCAGTTCAAGCAGAACAACGTCGTGGGACTGTTTGACATCCCAGCAGATAAAGAATACCTGCTGCCTGCCAAAGAATTCTTGCTGAACAGCCCTCTGAAGACGGCTTTCACCCTTGACCCTAAGCCGAACAAGCCAATGCTGCAACAACTATGGTCTACAGCCACTGTTGCCAAGGAGAAGAATACCAAAGGTGTCCTGCGAGAGGTCATCAAATTCCAAATCAAGGAAAACATCATTTCCTTTGGTTTCGGAACCCTCAGGAACGTGCTCAACTTCCCAAAGAAGAAGCGCTTCCCTCCTGTCCCCACCGCTGACGAAATCGTGGAATTCCTGGACGCCATAGGCTACCGATGGCCTGTGAATAAGGAAGGCATCCTGCTACCAAAGACGGGTGCCACTGTCCATAAGTCAGGACTAAACGCTACGTTCTACTATATATGGAACACGTTTGGCCTGTGCTTATCGGGCAAGACGGGGAGCACGGAGCAGTTCCCTACGGTCATCCAGCACATGGTCTTCTCTGCGATCAAAAATCGCGAGTTTGACTATGCTCGCTCCATCTGGGACGACATGGTGAAGAAGGTCCGGAGCAAGAACCGGGTCGTCAACATAGCCTTCCCTAGATTTTTCTCGGCCATCCTGGAGCTACATTTGGGGGACAACTACCCCAAGATTGGGAACTCCAACAACTACTCTCTTGGCCCCAGGTTCCTGGACCAGGTTGCTCATCATCCTGACGACGTCCCTCTCTCCGACGTCCTGGTCGTTCCTGAACAAGTTCAGGAGGATGCTGAACAATCCACCTCTCCAACCGCAGGTACGTTTTCTCTCTTCTCTTCCAAACCACATTCTTCTACTTCTATGCATGCTATGTCAGTAGCTAACCCCATACTGACTTCCCCAGCTGCAACCACAACTTCTGCGCTCCAGAAGCGCCCCAACCATCTTCTGCCACTCCTCCACCTCCTCCAAAACGTGCCAAGTCAAGGGCACTGAAGAAAAAGAAACAGGCGGCTGGTAAGAAATATTACATTACCCTGCCCCAGTACTTTAATAAACCATCTCCTTTATCTAAAAATTCTTCCACTGCAGATACTCCTATCTCTGCTCCTGTTACACAAGAACCTGAGGTTGTTCAACTCGAACCCTCAGAGAATGTGGTGGGTAATCGTTCTGATACCCTCCAAGCCTCAGGTAATACTTCTAAGCAAACTGTTACCTTTTCTTCTTCTATGAAAGCTACTGAGTCTTCTAGTACTCATTTAGCTCCTCTATTTACAGGTTCTTTAGGTACAGGTTCTGAAGGGCATCCCCAACTTCATCAGGATGACCCCTTCAATGATTTCATTCTCACGGATGCCGAGCATCAGCTGAACACAGCTGAGCTTCGCAGGCAGTCCGCTGAAAGGAACCTGCAGGAGGCCCGCACAACCCTCCAGCAGAAGGAGGCAGAGCACTCAGCACGTCTCCAGACTTTACAACAGGAGCTTGCTGCTGCCAAAGCTGCTGCAGCCGCTGCTGAAGCCGCCGCCGCCAGTGCCACTGCCGCCGCCGTCGCCGCAACTCCGCCGCCCACGGCCGTCACCCTCTCCATTCCTTGTCTGGATAACATCCACGACAAGGTTTCACAAGTTGCCTCCTCCTCCACCAACCTTCAGGAATCTATTGATGACCTGAAGGCAACGGCTCTCCCTGCGCTCTCCACAACAATCAACAACAGCACCAACTCTCTCACCACCTTCCAATCAACGGTGGTTCAGAGGTTGGATGCTCAGGAAGCCGCTATCCGCGCCATCCAGGAGCAGGTGACAGGACTCTCTTCTGTTGTCAACGCCCTCACCTCTGCTCCTGCGCCGCCTCCATCTTTCACCACGGCGGACAGGGATGTGTTGCACTCCTTGATCTCATCCTCATTCATCACGCGCAAAGTCCTCAGTGACATGGCCTCTCTCCTCCAAAGGAGTGTATCAACAAATGCCTTAGTACAGGCACCTGTTGAGGGGGAGAGACAGCCCCGAGACCATTCCGCCTAGTCCCCCTCCACGAACTGGAGAACCACTGAAGCCGGGGGGAATAATGAAGACGACGATGATGATGATGAAGATGATGATGATGATATAGACGACGACATCTTCGTCGAGAAGGTTCCTGCCTCAGCGCCCATTCCATGGCTCTCACAACCTCAGGGGGAGAACCCTGATGCCTCTGGTATGTCTCTACTACCATCCTCTCCCTCTTCCTCTGATAACCAACCTATCTCTACTCTTCTTAAAACCAAACCTACCCCTGAAACCATCACCTTAGACTCCTCACCTGAAGACTCCCCTCCTAATAACCTTCAAATGGTTATCTACCAACCTCCTAAACTACCCTCTCCTGAACCATCTCCTGAAATCTCCTCTCACACTGAACCTGAACCTAATACCCTAGCCAATCCTGAAGATGTCAACTATGGTTCTGTCACTTGTGACATTATTCGCCTAATGGAGAATAGTCCCAATGAACAGACCAGGGCTGAACTATCTACTATGACCTTCAGGATCACACCCCTCAACCAAGAAACCTTTACTACCCGTCCTACAACCCGTTTCAACCAAGAAGCCTCTTTATCCAGAACCCCTGAAATCCGAGCCACCCCTGATACAATATGCCTTTCATCAGATGATGAATTCATCTCTGATGACTTCTCTACTCCTGCTTCTTCACCCAGATCACCTCCCTCAAACTCTCCTAGATCTGAAGGTGAAAATTACCCTGACAATTCCTTTGCCATTGACAGGGATGGGCGCTTAGACGCCGTGATAGAGCGACTCGAGAGTACAAGAGTAAAAATCCCTCTTCGTACCTCTTGTGACTCCGAGTTCGCCTATCTCTCGCAGGAGGAGTACAACGAAGCTGTACAGGCTCAACTAGAGCACAATAAAAAGCAGAAGGAAGCTTTCCTCTCTGCCCAAGCCGCTCGAAGGCTTGCATCGGATTTTGTAGATGAAGATGCCGAAATAAGTGCAGATCCTATTCTTGCACAGAAGGCTGTTCTGAAGGTTTTCAACAAAAATGCAGAGGTACAGACTGGAGAAGTAAATGCTGAGCTTGACTGGTGCAGAGATCGGTTACACCTCCGAAAGCATGGTGCTGCCATCTCAGGAATCCATCTTCGCCGATCTAGAGGTAAGAAAGGTAATCCTGGCAAAACCTGGATCACAGTCAAACGCTCTGGAGTAAAGGACGTAGAGCACACTCTGGACAAGTTAGATCGCTACAACTTGTCAGAGTGGAACGAAATCAGATCCCTACTTCCCAAAGCCAACAAGAACTATCGGGCTGAAGTAGAAGAAGTCATTGAAGGACTTATTGCTCGCATCAGAAGGACAACTGAAATACCTGATGACCTGCTCCATTACTCTTCAGTCCTATCTCAGCAACCAGTTCGAAGATCTGCAGGCACCTCTACAAGAAGACCTACTCCCTGTCTTCCCAGAATGGTTGTTAAACCTCTGGACCTCTCTATGCTTGATCTTTCACTCCCTCCTGGAATCTCTCTATCTGAAGGACAAGTAATCAGAGAACCTGTTCATGGAATTTGTGTTAGCGATAACTCAAAAATCCTACGCTTTCAGCGCTTCAGTGAGCTACACATAGCGCCCTATGAACATCTTTTGACAGTTCTCTTCACTGCACAACAAGATAAGAAAAATCCAGACAACAAAGAGATTATTCGCACTGTCAGAGCTATACTTGATCACAGACTTGCCTTCAGCGACACTCCTGTTCCTGTTTGCGTCAAGACTGAATACATTAGCGAAGAATCTGATAGTTAGATATTTTGTAAATTTTTCTTTCAGTACTCCTGCCATGTACTCTTGTATTTTCCTTACTCTTGTAATACTTAAATGAGATTAATGAGAATGCAATTCAGTGCATTGTACTTCATTCCATCATAGTACTGAAAAAGATCCCTCAAAACAGTAAATGGGACATATACCTTTATGAGTTCTATTTCCTACTGTTTTATCTAGACTTAGAAAGTTTTTTTCTTTCTAGACTTAGACAATTTCTCTGTTGTCTTATCATTATCATTTAGGGGGAGATTGTTGATCCAGCTCTCCTAAGACCTGATGAAATGATAATGATCCTGAATCTTTACTTAGTGAATAGGTTTTTACTTCTGTTATAGCTTGAGGAATTATCACTGAGTCTGTTCAGTGTTATTCCATGTTACTTGTGCTGTAACTTAACTTTATAGATTTCAGGATCAGGATCAGGAGACTAACGAGTCTGTTCTGCAGTCTACTGATCCTGTCCACTGAAGTGAAGACCTCCTCCTGAAGACATTAAGATCATACACAAAGAACCATCAGCGACGTCGAAGAAATAGCTGATGACAGGAACAGCATGCTCGTGATCTGAAGACGGAACTCAGTGATAGCAGTCTGTTCACTATCGTATGACATCCTGAAGATTCATCAGGATACACGTGACCCTGAACTTCCTCAGTTTCAGGACTCTAGTCACTGATCAGTATCCTGATCCTGAAGGATTAGAACAATGTCTTAGTCTAATGCACAAAAGGATTATCCGCCTTTACTGACACAATAGTACATAAGGGCAGTTACTTTACTGTTCCCTCCGTACTTATCAGACCTCAAGGCAACTGTTTACAAACATCCTCTTTTGTACACCATGCAAAGAGTATTTGTTTATAGTAAATAGTACAACAGACCACTCACATTGTGACACGTCA
Source organism: Centaurea solstitialis (assembly GCA_030169165.1). NCBI lineage: Eukaryota > Viridiplantae > Streptophyta > Magnoliopsida > Asterales > Asteraceae > Centaurea > Centaurea solstitialis. The sequence continues at coordinate 54,168,624 of CM058047.1, read as the reverse complement.
CAATAGTAGGTCTGCATGCATTTAATGCATGGAGTATAAATAGGACGTGAAGAGATGTTCTCCAGACTTCTTCTTCATCCAAAAATACTCAAGTCCTTTCTCTCTTATTCCCTCTATCTTCTTTCTTTATTCTCTTCTCACTTAGTGCATAGTGAAAGAACTTAGATTGTTTAGTTTAGACTAATTGTCTTTTCTATTTCCGCAACAATCTGTAAATTCAGTTTGTTAATACAACAAGAATTTATAAGTGAAAATTGTGTGATTATATTCAACCCCCCCCCCCTTCTATAATCCCAAACACTATCCTTACTTGAAGGTCACCTACTTGGGACCAACAGAACACACGGTAGGTTTTAGAGATAGAGGAGTATTCAAGGAAGATTCCATCATCAGACTTGGAATCAAACTTTCCAAGGTTATCTTTGTTGTTCAGGATGTAGCAGACACAACCAAAGATATGGAGATGTTCGATAGAGGGTTTCCTGTTACGAAAGAGTTCGTAAGGGGTTCTTCTGAAGCGCTTTACTATCAGGGATCGGTTCTGGGTATAGCATGCTGTGTTAACAGCTTCTGCCCAGAATTGAGTGGCAAGGTTGGCTTCACTCAACATTGATCGTGCAGCTTCAATCAGGGTTCTGTTTCGTCTTTCAGCAACACCATTTTGCTGAGGAGTTCTCACAGATGAGAAGTTCTGAGAGATACCTTTCTGATCGAAGAAGGTTTCCAGGGTACTGTTTTTGAATTCAGTTCCATGGTCACTCCTGATTGATCGAACAGTAAGGTTGTTGAGTCTTTCCATCTTCCTGACGAACAGAATGATTTCTTCAGGAGCATCACTCTTGGATCGAAGAAAGAACACCCAAGTATATCTGGAATATTCATCAACCATTACCAGAGTGTATTTCTTTCCAGCAATGGATTGGACGTTGACGGGTCCAAAGAGATCCATGTGGAGAAGTTGTAGAGGAGAGCTGATGGAGGAAATCTGCTTGGACTTGAAGCTAGCCCTGGTCTGTTTTCCTTTCTCACATGCTGAACAAAGAGATACCTTTGTATAGCGAAAGTCAGGAAGACCAATGACAAGATTGTTGATGCAGAGTTGATTCAGCGTCTTGAAGTTGAGATGAGAAAGACGTTTGTGCCAAAGCCAATTTGTATCAGAGGAAGCACGAGATACAAAGCAGAAGTTGTCAGTGGAAGTATTCATGTTGATGATATAGATATCAGCATGTCTCACTCCAGTGAGAATAACTTCCTTTCTTCTGTTTTTGACTTTGCACTTCTTCTTTGAGAAGGAGACTTTGTGATTCTTATCACACAGCTGACTGATGCTTAGAAGATTATGCATCAGGCCTTCAACATAAGCAACTCTTTTGAAAGTAGTTACTCCGTTGGTCAGTGTGCCATACCCCGGGTTTGGCCTTTACCGTTTCCACCAAAGGTCACAGCAGGACCTCTTTCTTCACGGTAGTTAGAGAGGACAGATTTCGAACCAGTCATATGTCGAGAGCATCCACTGTCCAGGTACCAGATGCCCTTATCCTGTAAAATTTAGAGTTTAAGTTTTTCTTGGTACCCATAGAACTATGGATCCAGAAGTATCAGTAGGACTGGTGGAGTCAATGGCAGCCTTGACTGATTTATCAGTTCTTGAGGCTGGAGTCTTGACTGAGGAGACAGTCTTGACAACCTTCTTCCCTTTGACTGAATTGTCAGTCTTAGGATTTTTCTTTACCTTAGCTGATTTTTCAGCTTTGGTAGCATCAGGACACTTACTCGCAATATGGTCGTTTAATCCACAGTGATAACATTTGCGATATTGAAAGCGTTTAGTGTGGTCCAGAAAGTCTTTAAACTTTAAGTGAGCAGGACCAGCACCAAGTATGCCTTTAGCATTGGACATTGGAGGAATTGGTTTCTTCTCCTGAGTCTTTTGCTTCAGGTCAATCTTCAGTCTGGGAGCAGGATTTTGAGAGAAAGATTTTGATCCTGAGACTGAAGGACCACCACCCAGAACTTTGTTCTTGGGTTTAGGACTATTGGTCTTTGAAGGTGTTACAGTGTTAGATTTTTCTTTGACTGTGTTCTTTTTGCTCTTAGGAGCACCTTCAGAGTGTGTGTTAGAAGAAGAAGGAATGTTTTCAGGAGCATTGGGATCAGGGATAGAAGAAACAAATTTTCCAAATTTGAGCATGGAACTATCAGATTTAGTTCCTCCATGAGTGTATCCAAGACCCCTTTTGTTTTTAACATTTCTTCCTGAGGCTAATATTTCATCAACCTTTTCAGAGGCGTCACTCCATCCTTTGATGGTGACTTTTCAGCGTTTAACTCAGCCAGGGCTCTTTCTTTGGCAGCAAGAGCCATTTCTCTTTCAATACAGAGAGTTTTGTTTACAGTGACCTGGTCTTTATAGTTTTCTTCCAGAATGGTAAGTTGTTTTATTTTTTCTTGGCATTCTTTGAGTTGACCACGAAGGTCAATATTCATTTTTTCAGCAGAGGTTTTACCATTCAGGGCTTTGTAAAGATCAAGAGTGACCAGGTCCAGCTGAGTTAAACTTTCAAGAGGGACGAGAGGAATAGGTACCTGACTGGAAGAATCAGTCGCAGAGGTGGGAGCTTCAGGAGTTGTGGAAGAAGAAGCTTCAGGAGCCTGAGTAGGAATCTCTTCAGGGACCTCTTCTATCTTAGCCATGAGAGCTAAGGTAGGTTCCTCAATAATGGCCATTAGTGCCACTTGAGTGTCTTCCTCATCAGATGAGTCATCAGAGGAGACATCATCCCAGTCGCAGTCTTCTGCGATAAGACCTTTACCCTTGCGCTGAATTTTCATCTTTTTGTACTTTTCTTTCAAGCGCTGGTATTTGGGACTCTTAGAAGAAGATTTGGCAGAGGAGGGAGCAAACTGACTTTTCCTGTACCTGCAATCATTAGCAAAGTGTCCTTTGCCCTGACAGTTGTAGCAGATAGCAGTAGCTTTATCAACAGGGTCTGATTTAGGCTTGTCAGTAATAGTAAGATGTTTCTTTTTATGGAAGTTTCCCTTTTTGGCAAACTTCTTGAAGGATCTAGTTAACAAAGCAAGAGATTCATTGAATTCAGGGTCTTCTGACATGTCAGAGTCAGAAGATTCTAATTCAGTAATAGTTACTGAAGAAGGAGTGGCGACAGTAGGAACTGAGTCAGAGACCAATGCAACGGAGTTACTTTTGGTATCTTTAGAATCTCTTATGAGATTCTTTTTCAGTTTCTTCTGTTGTTCACGGTTAAGAAGAATACCGTACAACTCACTTAGTGTGAGTGTCTTTATGTCCTTTGACATAGTTAAGCAGGAGGTGTATATTTCCCAATGTTCAGGAAGAGCTTCCATGAACATGGTAACCACCTCAGAGTTAGAGTAGGTAGTACCGTTAGTCTTCAGGTCAATCAGAAGACAGTTGAATCTCTGATGTAGCTGGGAGAGAGTTTCATCCTTTTGATGAATAAAGCTTTCATACTGTCGAACCAAGAAAATCTTTCTTGATTCCATGAGAACAGCAGTACCTTCATATTGAACACAGAGAGTGTCCCATATTTCTTTAGCAGATCGAAGGTGGCATACAGAATGGAATACATCGTCAGGGAGTGACATGGCGATGAGAGACCTAGCCTTGGTGTCAATGTTGACCAGGCGTCTGTCTTCATCATTCCAGTCCGTCACAGGCTTTACCAGTTGCCTTTCAGGTACAACTGGTTGGCCAGCGGCAGCAGGAATGGGGTGGACGGTTTGTGTAGGCATATGTGGTCCATTTTCCAGAAAGTATGGAATCTGGGGATCAGAACCAGAGAGAAAGAGTTCCATCCTGGTTTTCCAAAGAGAGAAGTTATCTTTGTTGAACCTAGGAGGTTTTCCAGCAGAGCCGATATCAAAGTAGTTATCCTTAGCTTGAAGAGCCATGGATTAGAAGAGAGGATCACAAGATTTTTCTAAGAAGAAAATGAGAGCTTGTATCTGCTCTGATACCACTTGTTGGTCCCAAAGAGGTGACCTTCAAGTAAGGATAGTGTTAGGGATTATAGAAGGGGGGTTGAATATAATCACACAAGTTTTCACTTTTAAATTCTTGTTGTATAAACAAAATGAATTTACAGATTGTTGCGGAAATAGAAAAGACAATAAGTCTAAACTAAACAATCTAAGTTCTTTCACTATGCACTAAAGTGAGAAGATGTAAGAAAGAAGATAGAGAGAATAAAGAAAGAAAGGATTCGGGTAGATTTAGGATGAAGAAGAAGTATGGAGAACATCTCTTCACGTCCTATTTATACCCAATGCATTAAATGCATGTAGACTCACTTTTGTGTACGTGTCACAATGTAAGTGGTCCTTTGTACTATTTACTATAAACAAATACTCTTTGCATGGTGTGCAAAAGAGGAAGTGTGTAAACAGTTGCCTTGAGGTCTGATAAGTACGGAGGGAACAGTAAAGAGACTGTCCTTATGTACTTTTGTGTCAGTAAAGGCGGATAATCCTTTTGTGCATTAGACTAAGACATTACACTAATCCTTCAGGATCAGGATACTGATCAGTGACTAGAGTCCTGAAACTGGTGCTGTTCAGGGTCACTTGTATCCTGATGATTCTTCAGGATGTCATACGATATTGAGCAGCCTGCTATCACTGAGTTCCGTCTTCAGATCACGAGCATGTTGTTCCTGTCATCAGCTAAGCCTTCGACGTTGCTGATGGTTCTTTGAGTATGATCTTGATGTCTTCAGGAGGTCTTCACTTCAGTGGATAGGATCAGTAGACTGCAGAACAGACTCGTTCGTCTCCTGATCCTGATCCTGATTACTATAAAAATAAGTTACAGCATAAGTAACATGGAATAACACTGAACAGACTCAGTGATAATTCCTCAAGCTATAACAGAAGTAAAAACCTATTCACTAAGTAAAGATTCAGGATCATTATCATTTCATCAGGTCTTAGGAGAGCTGGATCAACAATGATAAACATATCAAATTTAAAATCTTTAGATTCCTCATAAGAGTTCATGGAGTCTCCTAAATCAAGGTCAGAAGACTCACAGAAGGTGGGAAGAGCAAAAGAATAAAAGGTTTGAATGTTTGAGAAGCAGTCAATATCCATCTTTCCAAACCCAAGTCCAAATTTGTCATCGTGTGACATTTGGTGATAGAAAATCTTTTCCATATTTTTTTGAAGAACTTGCCAACTTTTTGTTCTGTCTTAAGACGTTTGAACATTTTGTTCTTTTCTTTGGAAGGCATGAAATTTATATTTTTAAGATGTAATAACCAAGATTTTTGGATGGAGTTAATTATGTTCTGTCAAATGACCTTTTTGTGAGAAAATTAGGATTTTTGGGTTAAATGCGTTACTTTTGAAAAGCTTTTAATGATATGGGCTTATACCCTTTTAGGAATGGGCTTGGCCCAAACCCTAGGTATTTAAAACCTTAAACCCTAATCTTTGCCATTTTTGGGAAAGATTAGTGTGTGTGCTTAGTGTGTGTTGGAGAGCAACAAAGAGCCGTTTCATCAATTTGCAAGGTCGGGAGATCGTCACCGAGGTAAGTTTCGATGCCCAAAGTGTAGGATTTACTTATGTTTGATGTAGGATTCCTTTGGAATGAGTTTGGGATGTATTTGGATCGAGTTAGAACCTGTTTTGGTCGATTTAGGACGATTTTCGGATCTGTTGGTGTTTTCCGAATCGGAAATCATGTTTTCCGAATCGGAAATCATAATTTCCGAATCGGGAAATTTGTGTTGTCTTTTGGGGTGTTTTGCTTCGTTATGCCTTTCCCGCATTGGAAACCTATGTTTTTCCGAATCGGGAAATGGGCTTGTCGAGTCGTTACCTTGACCTTGTTACCTTTAGAGTTCGGATTTTGAGTTGGGGTTTTCCGATTCGGAAATTGCCATTTTCCGAATCAGAAAATAGTGGGTTTTCCGAATCGGAAATTTGTAAGCCTGATACTGTGTTTTTCCGAGTCTGTTTTGGAGGGGTTTCGATGGTAGGGTTGGTCTTCGGAGAGGATTTTTCCATAGTGATTTATCTTCATAGGAATAAAATTTTTCGAACACGAGCCTCGGCTACCTCTAACTCGGTTCTCGGAACCTCTGTTAATTGTGATCTTCTACTCCTTCTTGTTTAGTATTCTGGAGTTTGTTTTTAGAATCGTTTCAATAATCAAATAATCAACAATCGGCTTTTTCTTTTTCTTGTAGATTGGTTGTTTTTCTGGATTATTATTTTTCAAGAAAAATTCGTTTTGTCGTGTTTTTTATTCAAAATAACCAATATATACATTGTCAAAGGTTCAAATAAGAAGTGCAAATATTGTGACAAGGCAAGGTTTATAAGTGTATTATTGAAGTTTTTATTTAAATATGCATATGTGAACTAACATGGATAATATCTAATGTAGGTTTACATATGTATATATATTATTAGGTTCAAATGAGAAGTGCTAAAAAATAGGAAGTAGATAAATGATCTCCACCACTCATCCGGTCAATAAAGGTGGCTTTAACAAATCACCATCTGTGAATCGTGTCCATCAATGGTTGAGATCATATTGACTTGTCAAAGATTGCGGCTTTGACTGGTCAAAGCCGTCATCTTTGACTAGTCAACTATGATCTCAACTGTATCAACAGTTGAGATCACTTTTCTACTTCGTATTTTTTTGCTCTTCTCATTTCAACCTCTCTCTCTCTCTCTCTCTATATATATATATATATATATACTAGATTCGTGAACGCGCGCGATGCAGTGCAAACCATATTGAAACCAAAACTTGTAACTCGAAATAACAATCATGTTTCAATTTTTAAAATATGATTAGAAAAATAAAATATGTTTTTTATCTAATATATAAAGAGTTTTTAAGAAAAAATAATATTTTAATCAACTTTTGAAAAAAGGGACAGAGGTTGACGGAGTTAACCATCCGGTAGCATTTTTTATTTAATTTTTAAAGGGTTAATTGGAAGTAGTGACATGGCAAAGTCTAATTGGTGACACAGGAGTAGTATAGGACAAATTGATATAGAAGATTTCTTTTCCTTAATTTGGTGGCAAAACCCTATTGGTTGGACAGGAACCGTCTCCAAAAAAGGTGTATGTAAGGGAAAAAAGGTAAATTCAGTTTTTGAAAGAGGGTGTATGCAGGGGGCAAAAGACGTAAAATCTGTTTTCCATAAAGGGTGTATTATGTAAGGGCAAAAAGGTAAATTCAGTTTTGGAAAGAGGGTGTGCAGGTTTTCCAAAAAGGGATGATCAACCATAAAATAGCACGCTGGGTTTCATAACACCATATTGAGAGTATTCATTTTTCAGCCATGGTAGACGAGCGTAAAAGATGTTTCCACGTCGGACCTCCATCTTCAATGGGCCGACTTACCACCGCCGTTTGGCGCTCCTCGCTTTTTGGAAAAATGGGTTGGATGCCGGCGAAAATTTTACTAGGACTTTGATTGCCACTATTTCTTAAGGGATTTACAAGATGAGAAAATAAAACATGGTTTAGAACCGAGGATTCCTTTCTCAGAATTGAGAACAGAGATGACATAAGTTCCCTTCGATTTTTACTTCTTTATGTTGACAGATCAGGGAAAAATATTTGTGAGAGGAGTAAAAGATTTAATCTTAGAGGAAGGTTTTCTTTTAAAGAAGAATCGACAGAGGCCATCGATTTGCCTTTTCAGAAACAGAAAACCTTTTGAGAAGTTCAAGGATCTCTCTTAGGAATTTCTTACGGTTTAGGAGCAGGTCAAGAGGCTTTATCAAGATTTAGGGATTTGAGAAGATCATGAATTGGTTTGGCAATTTCATCTGAGTCTTGAGTCTCCTATATTCATTTTAAATTGATCGATTCCTTTAATATGATAAACATATCAAATTTAAAATCTTTAGATTCCTCATAAGAGTTCATGGAGTCTCCTAAATCAAGGTCAGAAGACTCACAAAAGGTGGGAAGAGCAAAAGAATAAAAGGTTTGAATGTTTGAGAAGCAGTCAATATCCATCTTTCCAAACCCAAGTCCAAATTTGTCATCGTGTGACATTTGGTGATAGAAAATCTTTTCCATATTTTTTTGAAGAACTTGCCAACTTTTTGTTCTGTCTTAAGACGTTTGAACATTTTGTTCTTTTCTTTGGAAGGCATGAAATTTATATTTTTAAGATGTAATAACCAAGATTTTTGGATGGAGTTAATTATGTTCTGTCAAATGACCTTTTTGTGAGAAAATTAGGATTTTTGGGTTAAATGCGTTACTTTTGAAAAGCTTTTAATGATATGGGCTTATACCCTTTTAGGTATGGGCTTGGCCCAAACCCTAGGTATTTAAAACCTTAAACCCTAATCTTTGCCATTTTTGGGAAAGATTAGTGTGTGTGCTTAGTGTGTGTTGGAGAGCAACAAAGAGCCGTTTCATCAATTTGCAAGGTCGGGAGATCGTCAACGAGGTAAGTTTCGATGCCCAAAGTGTAGGATTTACTTATGTTTGATGTAGGATTCCTTTGGAATGAGTTTGGGATGTATTTGGATCGAGTTAGAACGTGTTTTGGTCGATTTAGGACGATTTTCGGATCTGTTGGTGTTTTCCGAATCGGAAATCATTTTTTCCGAATCGGAAATCATGTTTTCCGAAACGGAAATCATGTTTTCCGAATCGGAAATCATGTTTTCCGAAACGGAAATCATAATTTCCGAATCGGGAAATTTGTGTTGTCTTTTAGGGTGTTTTGCTTCGTTATGCCTTTCCCGCATTGGAAACCTATGTTTTTCCGAATCGGGAAATGGGCTAGTCGAGTCGTTAACTTGACCTTGTTACCTTTAGAGTTCGGATTTTGAGTTGGGGTTTTCCGATTCGGAAATTGCCATTTTCCGAATCGGAAAATAGTGGGTTTTCCGAATCGGAAATTTGTAAGCCTGATACTGTGTTTTTCCGAGTCTGTTTTGGAGGGGTTTCGATGGTAGGGTTGGTCTTCGGAGAGGATTTTTCCATAGTGATTTATCTTCATAGGAATAAAATTTTTCGAACACGAGCCTCGGCTACCTCTAACTCGGTTCTCGGAACCTCTGTTAATTGTGATCTTCTACTCCTTCTTGTTTAGTATTCTGGAGTTTGTTTTTAGAATCGTTTCAATAATCAAATAATCAACAATCGGCTTTCTCTTTTTCTTGTAGATTGGTTGTTTTTCTGGATTATTATTTTTCAAGAAAAATTCGTTTTGTCGTGTTTTTTATTCAAAATAACCAATATATACATAGTCAAAGGCTCAAATAAGAAGTGCAAATATTGTGACAAGGCAAGGTTTATAAGTGTATTATTGAAGTTTTTATTTAAATATGCATATGTGAATTAACATGGATAATATCTAATGTAGGTTTACATATGTATATATATTATTAGGTTCAAATGAGAAGTGCTAAAAAACAGGAAGTAGATAAATGATCTCCACCACTCATCCGGTCAATAAAGGTGGCTTTAACAAATCACCATCTGTGAATCGTGTCCATCAATGGTTGAGATCATAGTTGACTAGTCAAATATGATCTCAACTGTATCAACAGTTGAGATCACTTTTCTACTTCGTATTTTTTTGCTCTTCTAATTTGAACCTCTCTCTCTCTCTCTCTCTCTATATATATATATATATATATATATATATATATACTAGATTCGTGAACGCGCGTGATGCAGTGCAAACCATATTGAAACCAAAACTTGTAACTCGAAATAACAATCATGTTTCAATTTTTAAAATATGATTAGAAAAATAAAATATGTTTTTTTATCTAATATATAAAAAGTTTTTAAGAAAAAATAATATTTTAATCAACTTTTGAAAAAAGGGACAGAGTTTGACGGAGTTAACCATCCGGTAGCATTTTTTATTTAATTTTTAAAGGGGTAATTGGGAGTAGTGACATGGCAAAGTCTAATTGGTGACACAGGGTCACCAGGAGTAGTATAGGACAAATTGAGATAGAAGATTTATTTTCCTTAATTTGGTGGCAAAACCCTATTGGTTGGACAGGAACGGTCTCCAAAAAAGGTGTATGTAAGGGAAAAAAGGTAAATTCAGTTTTTGAAAGAGGGTGTATGCAGGGGGCAAAAGATGTAAAAACTGTTTTCCATAAAGGGTGTATTATGTAAGGGCAAAAAGGTAAATTCAGTTTTGGAAAGAGGGTGTGCAGGTTTTCCAAAAAGGGATGATCAACCATAAAATAGCACGCTGGGTTTCATAACACCATATTGAGAGTATTCATTTTTCAGCCATGGTAGACGAGCGTAAAACATGTTTCCACGTCGGACCTCCATCTTCAGTGGGCCGACTTACCACCGTCGTTTGGCGCTCCTCGCTTTTTGGAAAAATGGGTTGGATGCCGGCGAAAATTTTACTAGGACTTTGATTGCCACTATTTCTTAAGAGATTTACAAGATGAGAAAATAAAACATGGTTTAGAACCGAGGATTCCTTTCTCAGAATTGAGAACAGAGATGACATAAGTTCCCTTCGATTTTTACTTCTTTATGTTGACAGATCAGGGAAAAATATTTGTGAGAGGAGTAAAAGATTTAATCTTAGAGGAAGGTTTTCTTTTAAAGAAGAATCGACAGAGGCCATCGATTTGCCTTTTCAAAAACAGAAAACCTTTTGAGAAGTTCAAGGATCTCTCTTAGGAATTTCTTACGGTTTAGGAGCGGGTCAAGAGGCTTTATCAAGATTTAGGGATTTGAGAAGATCATGAATTGGTTTGGCAATTTCATCTGAGTCTTGAGTCTCTTATATTCATTTTAAATTGATCGATTCCTTTAATATGATAAACATATCAAATTTAAAATCTTTAGATTCCTCATAAGAGTTCATGGAGTCTCCTTAATCAAGGTCAGAAGACTCACAAAAGGTGGGAAGAGCAAAAGAATAAAAGGTTTGAATGTTTAAGAAGCAGTCAATATCCATCTTTCCAAACCCAAGTCCAAATTTGTCATTGTGTGACATTTGGTGATAGAAAATCTTTTCCATATTTTTTGAAGAACTTGCCAACTTTTTGTTCTGTCTTAAGACATTGGAACATTTTGTTCTTTTCTTTAGAAGGCATGAAATTTATATTTTTAAGATGTAATAACCAAGATTTTTGGATGGAGTTAATTATGTTCTGTCAAATGACCTTTTTGTGAGAAAATTAGGATTTTTGGGTTAAATGCGTTACTTTTGAAAAGCTTTTAATGATATGGGCTTATACCCTTTTAGGTATGGGCTTGGCCCAAACCCTAGGTATTTAAAACCTTAAACCCTAATCTTTGCCATTTTTGGGAAAGATTAGTGTGTGTGCTTAGTGTGTGTTGGAGAGCAACAAAGAGCCGTTTCATCAATTTGCAAGGTCGGGAGATCGTCACCGAGGTAAGTTTCGATGCCCAAAGTGTAGGATTTACTTATGTTTGATGTAGGATTCCTTTGGAATGAGTTTGGGATGTATTTGGATCGAGTTAGAACCTGTTTTGGTCGATTTTGGACGATTTTCGGATCTGTTGGTGTTTTCCGAATCCGAAATCATGTTTTCCGAATCGGAAATCATGTTTTCCGAATCGGAAATCATGTTTTCCGAATCGGAAATCATAATTTCCGAATCGGGAAATTTGTGTTGTCTTTTGGGGTGTTTTGCTTCGTTATGTCTTTCCCGCATTGGAAACCTATGTTTTTCCGAATCGGGAAATGGGCTAGTCGAGTCGTTACCTTGACCTTGTTACCTTTAGAGTTCGGATTTTGAGTTGGGGTTTTCCGATTCGGAAATTGCCATTTTCCGAATCGGAAAATAGTGGGTTTTCCGAATCGGAAATTTGTAAGCCAGATACTGTGTTTTTCCGAGTCTACTTCGTATTTTTTTGCTCTTCTCATTTGAACCTCTCTCTCTCTCTCTCTCTCTCTATATATATATATATATATATATATATATATATATACTAGATTCGTGAAAGCGCGCGATGCAGTGCAAAGCATATTGAAACCAAAACTTGTAACTCGAAATAACAATCATGTTTCAATTTTTAAAATATGATTAGAAAAATAAAATTTATTTTTTATCTAATATATAAAGAGTTTTTAAGAAAAAATAATATTTTAATCAACTTTTGAAAAAAGGGACAGAGGTTGACGGAGTTAACCATCCGGTAGCATTTTTTATTTAATTTTTAAAGGGTTAATTGGAAGTAGTGACATGGCAAAGTCTAATTGGTGACACAGGAGTAGTATATGACAAATTGAGATAGAAGATTTCTTTTCCTTAATTTGGTGGCAAAACCCTATTGGTTGGACAGGAACGGTCTCCAAAAAAGGTGTATGTAAGGGAAAAAAGGTAAATTCAGTTTTTGAAAGAGGGTGTATGCAGGGGGCAAAAGACGTAAAATCTGTTTTCCATAAAGGGTGTATTATGTAAGGGCTAAAGGTAAATTCAGTTTTGGAAAGAGGGTGTGCAGTGTGACAACTGTCAGTTTTGACCTTCAGGATTAGCTACTCGTTAATTCATTCAGTAGCGTTTCCGTGGGTTAAAAATTAGTCATTAAAGTTTTAAATGAAACTAGGTTAGTTGCGTGAGAAATTTAGGCTAAAACCTAAAAATCCCGAAAATTTGCCCGAAAAAACCCGTACCGGCCCGAAGTCATCCGATAATCCTATAATACCAAATTTAAAGTTGATTTATAGAAAATTAAGTTATTTTATTTAAAATTTAAGTAAACTAATTTAAATAATCCGAAATTACCCTCGAAAAGTCGGTTGCTACCGAAAACGCGCCAAAACCCGATACTGCGTTCGAAATAGCAGTGTAAGTTAACTCTTAAAAAAAATGGGGATTGGCCATGATGGCCGGCCACCACCACCCTCCCCCAATCACACCTCTCTCTCTCTTAATTTCCAAGATAAATCATCATTAACCCTCATTCATCTTTTCATTTTTCAAAACACCTCTCTCTCTCTAACCTTTTCTCTCACTAAAACTCTCTCATCTCCCTCAAATTTCCAGCCATCTTTCCATCTATAATCTGAGTTTTACTTGAAGATTCAAGCAAGTTTTAAAGTACCATTGTTGTTTATCAAAGGTAAGAGTAGTGTATGCATGTGTAGATTCGATTTTTGACTCATTCTTGAGTTTTCTTCCATTTTCTTTGAGGTTTAATCCCTCCTTTATGCTTTGACAATCCTCTTGATGTTTGGGGATGAGACATAACCTTAGAAATGTGTTTAAACATTATATGAAGGTGAATATCTATGAATCCCCCGTAAGAACACAAGTTTGATTGCAAAAATCTTGTTGTTGATGTTTTTGATCATCATTTTGGGGCTGGACTTTATTGATGATGATAATACATATTTCATCTATTTATTTGTTAAATGATATGAGTTTATGGTTTAATAGCAAGAAACCCCAAGAAATCTTGTGATTTTATGTGTTTTGATGGATGAAAATGGGGTTTTGATTCTGGACATAATCTGTCTGATTTTGCATGTGTGTTTGAACGTCTCAAAAGTATAGTAAACTGAGGTATTTTTCTACAAAAATTTGATAGATTGAAATTTGATGAGTTAGGAAGAAAATCCCTTTTGAATCACTTAAAAATTCAGAGTAAAACCCCTTCAACCATTTAAAAACTTTTTGATGCTCATCAGCTTTTGGTCAGAAAACTTGTATCATCTTCATACATGCATATCTCTTTGACAACTTATCCAAAATGCACGATTTTTTATTTCAAACTCAAGTTCTCTGAGATAGCTTTCTAAAGAATCCAAAATCATGTGATTTGGTGGACTTTTGAGGGTTCAACCAATGAAAACAAGTTAGTGGTGTAGGCTGTCCCATGGTGGCAGATTGCACATGCACGACTTTAAGAGGCCATATCTCCCTCACAAATCACCCAAATGATGTGAAATTTGTCTCATTAGCTTGGTATATGTGTTATCTAGAAAATCCCTTTTGAAATTCGTGATTTGGTGGGAAGATGAATTCTTTATGAAGCAAACATCACTGACATGTAAATCTGAAAATAAAAGGTGTCCACTGTTTTTGCAAAAATTCTTAAAATAGGTAAAACACCTCCAAAAATTATGAGAAATTGTGGGATTGTTGCTAATATCCCAAATTCCAGTAGGTAAAATTTTTGAAACCTAACTCCCTTTGGAACTAGGTTTAATGGTGACACCTTTGCATTGGAACAAATCTGCCAGAATAGAAAATTTTCAAAAATGTTATTTTACAAATATTCAAAATTCTCATGTGGTTGGATAATAATCTTATGTAACCAAAAAGTCATTTTATATTAAAATGAACTTATTAAAATATAGTAAAGGCATTATATGGATATCGGAATTGATTTATTATTTATGGACCGTTGAATTTAGAACTTACGTCAAATACGTAAATTATAGGGCAATTCTAGATTCGGAACCGGGACTCGCACACGCGTTAACGATTGTCTAAACGCTAAGATCACTCGAGGTGAGTATTCACAGCCCCCGTTTTTACGAGTTTTGGGGTGAAAAGCATGTTTATAAATGAATGTGAAAAAGTGTGAAAATATTGCGAAATGAAATGAAATGAAATGAAATGTATTGTGAGCTAAATTTGAAATGTTATGCGGCATGATATATTGAGTAAAAGTCCCATGTTGAATACACTACTATTAACTCGTTTCGAGCCAGTGGTTATTGTGGATAGCGCTATTTGGTAGAGTGGACCCACCCTTGTTTACTGACAAGTATAGGGTGCACGTAATCATATGTGGTACTACACATGTGGGGTTTAGTCCCACCGCTGAGGTAGTGCAGCGTCTACACATGTGGGGTTTTAGTCCCACCGTTGAGGTAGTTCGCGAGAACGCTCTACCCATGTGGTTCGCAACCACCTCTGAGGTAGATCGTTGGGGCAAAGGTTTAGGTTTAGTAGTGGCTCGAGAATATATCTTGCATAAATGTTATGTTTAACAGTTGAGGTTGAACATTGGTTTTACGATAAAGATTTTATGCATTGAAAATGTTTTGTGCATATAAAAACCTGTGAACTTACCAACTCTCGTAGTTGACGCTTGTTTTAACATGCTTTTCAGGAAATCAGAGGGTGAATGAAAAAGCTTAATTTGAGCGTTGTAGACATCAATCAAGACTTTGTTTATTTTGTTATGTTTTTAAATTCCAAACTCTGGTTGGTTGTAATACGTTTTGTAAACTTTAAATATTTTTGAAATGAATGGTTGGTGTTGATTATCTCCTATCGCAATGAAATCTAGACTGTTACACCCTGCGGTTCCGCTTTATCGGGGTGTTACAGATTTGGTATCAGAGCCATAGGTTATAGAGAACATCGGTTTTTCATAAAAACCAGTACTATAACCAACCCTTTTTCTAAAATAAGATTAAACTTTTAAATTATAAGGTTTCAAAGTATAGGAGAATTTAAATACTTGTGTGATTAGGATAGGTGCTATTCTGATATATCATAGATATGCGGAGCCTGATCACCTACGCCTAGCCATGATATAAGTAGAATAAGACTTATGAACTAGTCATACTGTTAGAGTTTAAAAGTTGGAACCTTCGAAAAATTTCCTGAAAAACATAAACCGTGTGAGTTCACATAAGCACATCATGATTCTGGTATCTACTATAACACTTACGCGTTTAAGAAAAGTAACGCCTTTGTTGATCACTCCTGCGTTAGCGCTTAGGATGTCACTAGTATTTGAATGCGCGTTAGTAAGTTATGCGGACACTACAATCATTATGCCGAACACTATTACTTAGACTTCGGAGAAGGACCCGTCTAAGCATTATGATTCCGACACTAGAGTGACAAGTAAGGATATTTAAGCGATCCACCTCCGATTAACCCCAACAACTATCTTATCTCAACCTACACCATTTATTCCTATGCCTAACCCGAACCTCCCATCACCTCCCATGAGACAACTCAGAAGACAGTTGCGGCAACCATTCGGAGCGGACTGGCGATAACTCATCTAGATAACGGAAGATCATTTCATATCCTTTTGGGGATATTGATCGGTTATGTTATTAGAATGGCACAAGGAGAGGCTCGAGTTATGCGAACACTCGCCGATGGACTGCAAAATAGTCGAAGCAGGGCATTAAGATAGAATCAGGCCATAATTTAGTTGACAAACTTGGCGCATCTCTTGGAGGAAGGTACCACCAACGTTGTAGAAAATGTTATGACGGCAAGAAGGACGACTAGGAGAGTTGACTTGTACTGGCAAGTTGTGGTAATACTGTTGGCAAAAGTTGATCCTTTCGATCGTAACTCACGTAAATTTGAAAGAATTTCAAAGTGTACTTTTGGTTATCCCATTTAAACCTTAGCTTGGGTGAGTAAAATATTTTAAGGATGTAATAGCATCAAAATTTTGACCCTTTCAGATATTTATTAAGTTTTTATGAAACTAATCTTTACTTCACCACAAGGACGCTCATATCGATTTTATTGTAAAGAAATTCTCATAAATAAAATACAAATATATTTTCAAACGTTTATTAAAGACAACTTTTAATCAAACATACATTTTACAAATGATTTAGAACCGCATTTTCCAGAAGAAACACACGCAGTTAGAAAGTGAACCGTGAGAATTAATCGATCAACATTGCTCAACTGATAGCCCAACAAGTCCGGGAAGTCGTACCTACCATAGTCACTCAAGTTACTACCGACCTTGTCGCAAATAGAAGAAATAAGGAAGTTATAGTATCCATCGAATGGAAAGAATGTACTAAAATAAAGTAGAGCACCAGTCAGAAGAGACAACTCAAGGTCATTCGGAGAAAAGTCGAAAAGAAGTCAGAAATTTTGGAATATAGACCCATGAGTCAAGACAGTATATGGACTCTCATCCAAAATGTAATAGCTACAACTGCAATCACCCAGGAGCTAGTATTTTGGGTACTAAGGACAATCTAGTCGGTTACACTACTCCTTACTATAGAAAGGAAAGGAAGGTCAGAAGGACCGGAAAGGGTGCTAAGAGTACGGAACCCTAAACCACTCTAAAGATAGGTATTCCACGCTGATTAAAGACTTGAGCAGCACCAAGAGGATGAACAAAGCTACATAAGCCAATTAAGCAAATTAATGGCGCGAGACCCAAGGAAGGGTATTCGCAATTGGAACTGAGGAGGCACATCAAGATCCAGTATAGTGTCCTACATGAAAATGTGAAGCCATTGCGAAAGGATTGCGTGGCATTTATGGCGCATGTTGTAGATAAAGAGGGAAAGGAGAAGCAAATTCAAAACTTTCCAGTTGTACGGGATTATCCAGAAGTGTTCCCGGAGGAGTTACCCGGACTACCCCCGCATAAGCAGGTAGAGTTCCATATTGATCTAGTTCAAGGAGCAGCTCCTGTAGCAAAGTCACTGTATCGTCTAACACCGTCCGAGATGCAGGAGCTGTCAAACCAACTTCAAGAGCTGCTAGATAAGGGATTCATCCAACCCAGCTCTTCGCCTTGGGGAGCCCCCGTGTTGTACGTCAAAAAGAAGGACGGATCTTTTCGGATGTGCATAGACTGCAGGGAATTGAACAAGCTAATCATCAAGAATCGTTATCCCTCCCTCGCAATGATGATTTATTCGATCAATTACAAGGAGCTGCCTACTTTCCAAGATCGACCTTCGGTCGGCTATCACCAAATGTGAGTTTGTGAAGATGATACCGCCAAGACGGCATTCAGGACTCAATATGGACATTACGAGTTTCTGGTCATGCCTTTCGGTTTAACAAACGCGCCAGCGGTTTTCGTGGATCTGATGAACAGGGTATGTCGGCCATATCTAGATAAGTTCGTAATAAAGTTCATAGATGACATCCTGATTTACTCGCGAAGCAAGGGGGAGCCTGAGCAACAATTGAGATTGATTCAGGAGATGCTCAAAACCGAAGAGCTTTACGCAAAATTCTCTAAGTATGAATTTTGGGTTCGTGAAGTGCAGTCTTTGGGTCATGTGGTGAATAAAGAAGGAATACATGTCGATCCAGCCAAGATCGAGGCTATAAAGAAGTGGGAAGCCCCGAAGACACCGACAGAAATTCGACAATTTCTCGGATTAGCAGGCTACTATCGGCGATTCATTGCAAATTTCTCCAAGATTGCGCAGCCATTGACAACCTTAACGCAAAAAGACAAGAAGTTTATTTGGGGAGAGAAACAGGAAGAAGCATTCCAGTTGCTCAAGCATAAGTTGTGCAATGCACCCATTCTAGCGTTACCCGAAGGAACGGATAACTTTGTGGTATATTGCGATGCTTCACATCAAGGCTTGGGATGTGTCTTGATGCAGAACGAGAAAGTCATCGCCTATGCATCCAGGCAACTGAAGGTCCACGAGAAAAACTACACCACTCATGAATTGGAAGCTCAGAGAGAAGCTCTGAAGGCTGACAATCTAAAGAAGGAGACTCTACACAAGATGGAGAAAGAGTTTGAGGAGAAAACGGATGGAGTGCGTTACTTCAAGAATAGAATTTGGATCCCAAAAGTCGATCAGTTAAGGAAAATGATCATGGATGAGACTCATCAATCGAGGTACTCGATACACCCAGGTTCTGACAAGATGTATAAGGGACTGAAGGAACACTATTGGTGGCCTGGAATGAAGAAGGATATCGCCACCTATGTGAGCAAATGTCTAACCTGTGCGAGAACACCAGAAACCATCCGGACTGTTGCAGCAACCAGAAATCCCAGAATGGAAATGGGAGCGAATATCAATGGATTTCGTGACCAAGTTGCCCAGGACTAAAAAGGGCCATGATTCGATTTGGGTAATCGTTGACCGACTCACGAAATCTGCGCATTTCTTACCAATAAGGGAAACTTATAGCATTGATAGGCTCGCGCAATTATATGTCGATGAGATAGTTATGCGACATGGAGTGCCAATCTCGATCATCTCCGATAGAGACAGTAGATTCACTTCGCGATTTTGGCAGTCGCTGCAGACCGCAATAGATACTCGTGTGGATTTGAACACCGCCTATCATCCACAAACCGTCGGTCAGACAGAAAGGACCATACAAACGTTGGAGGATATGTTGCGTGCATGTATGTTGGAATTCGGAGGCAGTTGGGATGATCACCTACCTTTAGTTGAATTCTCCTACAACAACAGTTATCATGCTAGTATTCAGTGTGCCCCGTACGAAGCACTGTATGGACGCAAGTGCAGATCCCCACTCAATTGGTTGAAAGTGGGAGAGAGTCGACTGTTTAGACCTGACATCGTACAAGAGACGACTGATAAGATTAAGCTGGTTCAGGAAAAGCTTAAAGCAGCCAGGATCGCCAGAAAAACTACGCTGATAATCGGCGAAAGCCGTTAGAATTCCAAGTTGGCGATAGAGTGCTACTAAAGGTATCACCTTGGAAAGGACTGATAAGATTTGGAAAGAAAGGGAAATTGAGCCCCCGTTTTGTTGGGCCGTTCAAAATCATAGAAAGAATCGGACTAGTCGCTTACAGATTGGACTTACCCTCAGAGCTCAGCTCTATTCACGACACGTTTCACGTGTCCAATCTAAAGAAATGCCTGTCGGAAGAGACAGTGATTTTGCCTTTAGGGGAAATACAAATTGATGAACAAATGCGCGCCGCGGAGAAACCTATTGAGATCCTTGATCGAGAAATCAAGCAACTCCGGCGCAATAAAATACCAATCGTCAAGGTGCGATGGAACTCTAGGCACGGACCTGAGTTCACTTGGGAGCAAGAAACGTTCATGAAGGACAAATACCCACATCTCTTCACAAAAGACCCCTGCGGTAGCAGCAAGAATTAAATTTCGGGACGAAATTTCTTTCAACCGGGGGTAAATGTGACAACTGTCAGTTTTGACCTTCAGGATTAGCTACTCGTTAATTCATTCAGTAGCGTTTCCGTGGGTTAAAAATTAGTCATTAAAGTTTTTAAATGAAACTAGGTTAGTTGCGTGAGAAATTTAGGCTAAAACCTAAAAATCCCGAAAATTTGCCCGAAAAAGCCCGTACCGGCCCGAAGTCATCCGATAATCCTATAATGCCAAATTTAAAGTTGATTTATAGAAAATTAAGTTATTTTATTTAAAATTTAAGTAAACTAATTTTAATAATCCGAAATTACCCTCGAAAAGTCGGTTTCTACCGAAAACGCGCCAAAACCCGATACTGCGTTCGAAATAGCAGTGTAAGTTAACTCTTTAAAAAAAATGGGGATTGGCCATGATGGCCGGCCACCACCACCCTCCCCCAATCACACCTCTCTCTCTCTTAATTTCCAAGATAAATCATCATTAACCCTCATTCATCTTTTCATTTTTCAAAACACCTCTCTCTCTCTAACCTTTTCTCTCACTAAAACTCTCTCATCTCCCTCAAATTTCCAGCCATCTTTCCATCTATAATCTGAGTTTTACTTGAAGATTCAAGAAAGTTTTAAAGTACCATTGTTGTTTATCAAAGGTAAGAGTAGTGTATGCATGTGTAGATTCGATTTTTGACTCATTCTTGAGTTTTCTTCCATTTTCTTTGAGGTTTAATCCCTCCTTTATGCTTTGACAATCCTCTTGATGTTTGGGGATGAGACATAACCTTAGAAATGTGTTTAAACATTCTATGAAGGTGAATATCTATGAATCCCCCGTAAGAACACAAGTTTGATTGCAAAAATCTTGTTGTTGATTTTTTTGATCATCATTTTGGGGCTGGACTTTATTGATGATGATAATACATATTTCATCTATTTATTTGTTAAATGATATGAGTTTATGGTTTAATAGCAAGAAACCCCAAGAAATCTTGTGATTTTATGTTTAAACATTCTATAAATCTAAGAGTTTGATTTCTAGAAATCTTGTGTTTAAACATTCTATGAAGGTGAATATCTATGAATCCCCCGTAAGAACACAAGTTTGATTGCAAAAATCTTGTTGTTGATGTTCTGGATCAGTAGACTGCAGAACAGACTCGTTAGTCTCCTGATCCTGATCCTGAAATCTATAAAGTTAAGTTACAGCACAAGTAACATGGAATAACACTGAACAGACTCAGTGATAATTCCTCAAGCTATAACAGAAGTAAAAACCTATTCACTAAGTAAAGATTCAGGATCATTATCATTTCATCAGGTCTTAGGAGAGCTGGATCAACAATCTCCCCCTAAATGATAATGATAAGACAATAGAGTAATTGTCTTAATCTAGAAAAGTTAGAAATAAATCTAAGTCTAGAACTAAACAGTAGGAAATAGAACTCATAAAGGTACATGTCCCATTTACTGTTTTGAGGGATCTTTTTCAGTACTATGATGGAATGAAGTACAATGCACTGAATTGCATTCTCATTAATCTCATTTAAGTATTACAAGAGTAAGGAAAATACAAGAGTACATGGCAGGAGTACTGAAAGAAAAATTACAAAATATCTAACTATCAGATTCTTCGCTAATGTATTCAGTCTTGACGCAAACAGGAACAGGAGTGTCGCTGAAGGCAAGTCTGTGATCAAGTATAGCTCTGACAGTGCGAATAATCTCTTTGTTGTCTGGATTTTTCTTATCTTGTTGTGCAGTGAAGAGAACTGTCAAAAGATGTTCATAGGGCGCTATGTGTAGCTCACTGAAGCGCTGAAAGCGTAGGATTTTTGAGTTATCGCTAACACAAATGCCATGAACAGGTTCTCTGATTACTTGTCCTTCAGATAGAGATATTCCAGGAGGGAGTGAAAGATCAAGCATAGAGAGGTCCAGAGGTTTAACAACCATTCTGGGAAGACAGGGAGTAGGTCTTCTTGTAGAGGTGCCTGCAGATCTTTGAACAGGTTGCTGAGATAGGACTGAAGAGTAATGGAGCAGGTCATCAGGTATTTCAGTTGTCCTTCTGATGCGAGCAATAAGTCCTTCAATGACTTCTTCTACTTCAGCCCGATAGTTCTTGTTGGCTTTGGGAAGCAGGGATCTGATTTCGTTCCACTCTGACAAGTTGTAGCGATCTAACTTGTCCAGAGTGTGCTCTACGTCCTTTACTCCAGAGCGTTTGACTGTGATCCAGGTTTTGCCAGGATTACCTTTCTTGCCTCTAGATCGGCGAAGATGGATTCCTGAGATGGCAGCACCATGCTTTCGGAGGTGTAACCGATCTCTGCACCAGTCAAGCTCAGCGTTTATTTCTCCAGTCTGTACCTCTGCATTTTTGTTGAAGACCTTCAGAATAGCCTTCTGTGCAAGGATAGGATCTGTACTTATTTCTGCATCTTCATCTACAAAATCCGATGCAAGCCTTCGAGCGGCTTGGGCAGAGAGGAAAGCTTCCTTCTGCTTCTTATTGTGCTCTAGTTGAGCCTGTACAGCTTCGTTGTACTCCTCCTGCGAGAGATAGGCGAACTCGGAGTCACAAGAGGTACGAAGAGGGATTTTTACTCTTGTACTCTCGAGTCGCTCTATCACGGCGTCTAAGCGCCCATCCCTGTCAATGGCAAAGGAATTGTCAGGGTAATTTTCACCTTCAGATCTAGGAGAGTTTGAGGGAGGTGATCTGGGTGAAGAAGCAGGAGTAGAGAAGTCATCAGAGATGAATTCATCATCTGATGAAAGGCATATTGTTTCAGGGGTGGCTCGGATTTCAGGGGTTCTGGATGAAGAGGCTTCTTGGTTGAAACGGGTTGTAGGACGGGTAGTAAAGGTTTCTTGGTTGAGGGGTGTGATCCTGAAGGTCATAGTAGATAGTTCAGCCCTGGTCTGTTCATTGGGACTATTCTCCATTAGGCGAATAATGTCACAAGTGACAGAACCATAGTTGACATCTTCAGGATTGGCTAGGGTATTAGGTTCAGGTTCTGTGTGAGAGGAGATTTCAGGAGATGGTTCAGGAGAAGGTAGTTTAGGAGGTTGGTAGATAACCATTTGAAGGTTATTAGGAGGGGAGTCTTCAGGTGAGGAGTCTAAGGTGATGGTTTCAGGGGTAGGTTTGGTTTTAAGAAGAGTAGAGATAGGTTGGTTATCAGAGGAAGAGGGAGAGGATGGTAGTAGAGACATACCAGAGGCATCAGGGTTCTCCCCCTGAGGTTGTGCGAGCCCTGGAATGGGCGCTGAGGTAGCAGGAACCTTCTCGACGAAGATGTCGTCGTCTATATCATCATCATCATCTTCATCATCATCATCATCGTCGTCTTCATTATTCCCCCCGGCTTCAGTGGTTCTCCAGTTCGTGGAGGGGGAATAGGCGGAATGGTCTCGGGGCTGTCTCTCCCCCTCAACAGGTGCCTGCACTAAGGCAGTTGTTGAAACACTCCTTTGGAGGAGAGAGGCCATGTCACTGAGGACTTTGCGCGTGATGAAGGATGATGAGATCAGGGACTGCAACACCTCCCTGTCCGCCGTGGTGAAAGATGGAGGCGGCGCAGGAGCAGAGGTGAGGGCGTTGACAGCAGAGGATAGCCCTGTCACCTGCTCCTGGATGGCGCGGAGAGCGGCTTCCTGAGCATCCAACCTCTGAACCACCGTTGATTGGAAGGTGGTGAGAGAGTTGGTGCTGTTGTCGATTGTTGTGGAGAGCGCAGGGAGAGCCGTTGCCTTCAGGTCATCAATAGATGCCTGAAGGTTGGTGGAGGAGGAGGCAACTTGTGAAACCTTGTCGTGGATGTTATCCAGACAAGGAATGGAGAGGGTGACGGCCGTGGGCGGCGGAGTTGCGGCGACGGCGGCGGCAGTGGCACTGGCGGCGGCGGCTTCAGCAGCGGCTGCAGCAGCTTTGGCAGCAGCAAGCTCCTGTTGTAAAGTCCGGAGACGTGCTGAGTGCTCTGCCTCCTTCTGCTGGAGGGCTGTGCGGGCCTCCTGCAGGTTTCTTTCAGCGGACTGCCTGCGAAGCTCAGCTGTGTTCAGCTGATGCTCGGCATCCGTGAGAATGAAATCATTGAAGGGGTCATCCTGATGCCCTTCAGAACCTGCTCCTAAAAAACCTGTAGATAGAGTAGCTAAGTGAGTACTAGAAGACTCATTAGCTTTCATAGAAGAAGAAACAGTAATAGTTTGCTTAGAAATATTACCTGAGGCTAGGAGGGTATTGTTTGGGTAAAATTCTACGCAACGTACGATGGCGACCTGAAAACGTAAGATGATTTATTGGGATCATAATCTTGTATTAAGATAAGGTCCTAAGGTAAGCCATATCTACCCTCGTATGAATTTAACGCATGATCGAACGATTATCCTACTCATATCGTACGATGTATCACTGTAACGTAAGATGTCTTATGTTATTTCTCTAACGATAACATTTCTGTTATTCAAGTGTGTTTATTACAGGTTAAAGACCATATCTTTACAAGTCAAAGTGTAACCGACAACAAGGATTCAAGTGCATTAAAGACACGACCGTTATTAACGTTACTACACATTAATGCCCGACCGTTATCATTAAAGAGTCATCAATGTCGGCCGTTACGTCCGTTACAATTAATGAGGCAATTAATGGCATGTCGGTTACATAGAATTCAACTATAAAAGAGAGCTTCAATCCAAAGACAAGGATCATCAACTACATACACAACTCTCTCTCGGCTATCAAGAATTCTACAACTTTTTCCTAGATTAGTATATGATTTAGTGTAATTATCGTACGATCGTTATTATTTTTTACATGTAAACGTACGATCAACGTTGTAGCAACAAGGATATCACCCCTAGTTGGTGATACATAGTGGAACGTCGACTTGATCCTAAGTCGACCGCAGGTTTTTTCCTCGTCTTGAGGTTTTTCCTGCGTCATCAAACCTCTTGTCTCATTTTACTTCGTTTTATTCGTTTTACGTACGTTTTATCGAAAAGGTTTCTTTCTCTCGACGGTTTAGCCTCACAATTAATCTTACGATGTAATTTGTGCAATTTTTGGCATAAACAATTTGGCGCCATCCGTGGGACTCCGTTTTGAGAAAAACTTTCTTTGATAAAATGTATGTCCGTACTAATCATCTTTTTTGAGGTTTTCGCTCGCAGAACATGGTTTTCCAAGGAAATCATAATATACTTCTTACTCAGTTACGACCGGAACTAGACAACATATACGGATCAACATCTGGTTAACAATGTGGTGAAAGATCACCTCAAGCCGCATAATCAAACAATGAACACGCAACTTGGGGCAACCGGAAATCTCTTGGCAAAATCAAGGACAATGCCACTTAAAGACAATCAAACGACACAAAGTCCCTTGTTGTTACATAATCCAAAGCTCAAGAAACACCCGAGTCGAGAAACTTTTCGACAAAATCTTGAAACATTATATTTGGCAAAAGTAAACAATCTCTCAACTTTTCATCTTATGAACTTGTAGGTACATCGAAAGATCTTGTGACATAAGATCTCTCCAAGCCTTTAAGAGCCCTACAAGCAATCGTGCGATGAATTAAAAAGTCAAGCAAGAACAACGATTCAAAAGACGAATCCAAATAGCAAAAGAAGTGTTTGCGTCAATTTCACAAACTTTAATCTAGATCAACCAAATCCTAGAGCATAAACACGTACTAGACCGACAAAGGTATTTTTTGCTATAAATTTATACCATTAAGTTTGACAAAACGCAGGATCAACGTATCAAACGCTAGTCAATGTGATGGTTCAAAGACCTTTTTCATCGTAAGATGGAAGTCTATGTCAACAACATGCTTGATAGGATGGCAATCGTTCGATATCATGTGCAAGTTGCAAGTGATCCTTCGTTCGCATCGGTAAGTTCTTGGGGTACAAGATCGTACGACGAAAAATTAAAGCCAATCCAAATCAAAGTCATGACTATCACTGGATGGACGATCACGAACGTACGATGTCACCCCCCTTTGTCGTCCAAATCATACGACAAGGAGGTCATGCGGTTATATTTGGCCATTATTCCAAATACACTAAGTGACGTCTTGGTATGAACACACGATGTACCACAAGTTCCAACCTGCTATGTAAGTAAACCATTTCTCTACACCGGAGCTAGGTATACGTCAATAGGAAAGTTACTTTTAACTTTATCCGCTAAAAAACTTCAACAATTTTTGAATCACATTTTATTTCTGTCGTAACTAACTTTCTTCTTAAGCCCATCTTAAGAAAACATGAGCTTATGGTCATTGGATATGTGGAACTACCCTAAGTGCAACCAATTGCCCGAAGATAAAATGGAAGCACGAAAGACAAGATTCAAAGCTTCCAAGTATACGATCTTTAATGATCAATTGTTCAAACGATTCGACAACAGAGCTTGTCTTAAGATACATGACTTTATTCATTTACACACATCTTAAGATTGTTTTAACTAACTATCCTCTTAAAGATTGTTTTACATAAGCCAGAATTGACAGGATGATTGCCTAAGCGGAGCATATACTTTAGCAGATTCGACATCGAATATAAACCTCGAACAACGATGTTGTCTTAAAATCATCACAAGGGGGCAATATGATGTGCTCCATATGATACGAATGCGAATTCAAAACTACCAACTTAGAAGCGAGAAATTTGCACGTACAAAGCGATCCACCACTGAACTCATCTTACGATGTGTGACAAGTAAAAATCAAATGAACCAAATCCTACAGGAAATGCACAATGGCGAATCCAGAAACCATTCAGGGGGCAAAAGCCTCGCCAATGGAATCTCACAACAGGGATACTACTGGCCTACTTTACGAGAAAATGCGATGAGGTACGTACAAAGTAGTGATGCTTGTCAACGACACTCAGGTATGTCACATCGAACGTTTGAACCCTTACATTCGATACTCGTACCTTAGACATTCATGCGATGAGAAATGGAAATCGTAGGGAAACTACCCCCTGCACCGGGACAAAAAGTATTTGTACTTGATCTTATAGATTACTTTTCGAAATGGATTGAAGTTGTTGCTTTCTCGCAAGTTAGGGATAAAAAAAATCGTATCTTTTATCCATACTAACATGATATGCAGATTCGGAGCACCATCCAAAATTATGTGCGACAAGGGCACTTAATTTTCTAGCGAAAGAACTCGTAAATTCTGCGACGAACAAGGAATCAAAATGATAACGTCAACACCCATAGTCCAATGAGTTGGTCGAATCCTACAATAAGACGATATTACAACAGAAACGTGAGAGCCAAAACCTTCCAAATTGGAAATTACATCTTACAATGTATCTTCCAAAACATCCAACAGCTCAATACAGATAAGCTATCTACCAAATGGGAAGGTCCATATCGAATTTCACACGTTGTAAGAAATGATGCTTATAAACTTAAGACCATGGATAACAAAGACATCCCATAGAATTAGAACGCAACACACCTCAAAAGGTATTACTTCTAATTCAGTTTTTACATACGATTATTTCCTACAACCATTACTGACTTAAGCATCGGAGCGCCGTTGGTCAAACCAACGGCCACCCCATAGCAATTATATGTTTCGCAGGTTTCGCAAGATCAACGAATGCTATAACGCATGCACTACAAATATCACACGACTAACGAATGCTATGAAGCACGCATATATTGCAAGTATCGCATGGTTATCGCAAGGATCGCACGATTAAATTGCATGATTCGCAAGTTAATTGCTCTAAACGCACGATTATTACGCAAGCACGCAAGACAACCCGCCAGTCGCACGTATACTCTTGTAAGTATAAAAAGGAAACGTTTCTAAAAATCTTAAATACCTAACATGCCTTAGTCGCATAAAGGTATACGCCCTAGTCGCATGAATAATTGCTTGAACGCACGGTTTGCTTGAACGCACGGTTCGCTTGAACGCACGGCTCGCTTGAACGCACGGCTCGCTTGAACGAACGATTCGCTTGAACGCAAGGTTCGCTTGAAATGCACGACTCATTCACATTTGCATGATTTACTATGCTTCAAACGTATGAATAACTGCTCGGAACATACGACTCCATATATTATTTAATACCCATTTTACAGGAGTAAAGTCACTCGGTTGCCTTAGTCGCAATGGTGCTAATCGCACGATCTAAAGTTATCTTTACTTGAATGCTTTATTCGCTAAAAACATTTGACTTCTTATTTATAATGCTTTACTTCGTACATGCATTATTCTGAAAAACATTGTCGCGAGAATATGCGACTCAAAGCATATCACATATTTTTAGTCTTAAAGACCAATTTCGATCATGACATATGTTACGCATCACAGATATGCATGATATGCAATCACTTGCGTTAATATTACGAGTGAAACGACGACCTCAAAGGTAAATGATTCGATTAAAGCTCTTTAAACAAGAGGATTAACTGTTATGGTCAAACTCTAACGTTCGACCAACAAAATTATCAGATCAAATATTACAGGATGTATCTTGTATTTAAACATGGTTCTTAAGAGCGAATACAACAAAAATAATCATCTTACAATTTTATCATTCATCTTACGATGATAACGTACGATCGTCTTAAGATATCGTACGACCATCTTAAGATTTCATAAGACCGCGATTATCTAACCTATAACTACTGTTATAATGTTTGTCTAATGCAGGAGTAAAACGATGTAACCGACGACCGTGAGTAAAATCACAATTAAATGATTTAATGACATTCGATTGTTACGGTTATTGTCATTAAGAGCATTAACTTAACTCTCAAGCGGTTACAACTTTCTCATTATAAAATGAGATTCCATCCCATTTGAAAGAGACCCCCGACAACCGATCATCTGAATCATCTACTTTATTGATATCATTTGTACCTTGATATTTATACACAAAATTCATACTTAAGGCGCATGATACGTTCGTATGACTTGTGTTTATATCTTTGTTATATCGTAATACAAGCTATTGAACTACAAAGAATAGCACCCATGATTGGTGATATATAGTTCTACCTTAGCGTGATGGGTCGGGATCCACTAACAATCGATTGCAATTCCGAGTTTAGTCCCTGTTTGGTTACTTCTCGATTTCTTAGAAGATTCAGAAAATTATTCTGCAGATTATATTTTCTAAATCTTGGGGGGAAATTGTTTGGGTAAAATTCTACGCAACGTACGATGGCGACCTGAAAACGTAAGATGATTTATTGGGATCATAATCTTGTATTAAGATAAGGTCCTAAGGTAAGCCATATCTACCCTCGTATGAATTTAACGCATGATCGAACGATTATCCTACTCATATCGTACGATGTATCACTGTAACGTAAGATGTCTTATGTTATTTCTCTAACAATAACATTTCTGTTATTCAAGTGTGTTTATTACAGGTTAAAGACCATATCTTTACAAGTCAAAGTGTAACCGACAACAAGGATTCAAGTGCATTAAAGACACGACCGTTATTAACGTTACTACACATTAATGCCCGACCGTTATCATTAAAGAGTCATCAATGTCGGCCGTTACGTCCGTTACAATTAATGAGGCAATTAATGGCATGTCGGTTACATAGAATTCAACTATAAAAGAGAGCTTCAATCCAAAGACAAGGATCATCAACTACATACACAACTCTCTCTCGGCTATCAAGAATTCTACAACTTTTTCCTAGATTAGTATATGATTTAGTGTAATTATCGTACGATCGTTATTATTTTTTACATGTAAACGTACGATCAACGTTGTAGCAACAAGGATATCACCCCTAGTTGGTGATACATAGTGGAACGTCGACTTGATCCTAAGTCGACCGCAGGTTTTTTCCTCGTCTTGAGGTTTTTCCTGCGTCATCAAACCTCTTGTCTCATTTTACTTCGTTTTATTCGTTTTACGTACGTTTTATCGAAAAGGTTTCTTTCTCTCGACGGTTTAGCCTCACAATTAATCTTACGATGTAATTTGTGCAATTTTTGGCATAAACAGGTATCAGAACGATTACCCCCCTCATTCTCTGAGGGTTCGAGTTGAACCACCTCAGGTTCTTGAGTAACAGGAGCAGAGATAGGAGTATCTGCAGTGGAAGAATTTTTAGATAAAGGAGATGGTTTATTAAAGTATTGGGGCAGGGTAATGTAATATTTCTTACAGCGGTCAGATGGGATTCCCTTCAAGTATCTGAAGATCCGCTTTACAGCGGTCAGATGGGATTCCCATGTTAGGAGTTCCCTTCAGGTATCTGAAGATCCGCTTTACAGCGGTCAGATGGGATTCTTTGGGTTCAGCCTGATAACGAGCACAGAGACATGAAGAATACATGATATCAGGACGACTCGCTGTAAGATACAGCAGTGAGCCAATCATTCCTCTATAGAGAGTCACATCAACAGGTTTCCCTTTGGAATCCTTGTCAAGAGACAGAGGAGGAGCCATTGGAGTCTTCATCGGTGTACAGGAAGTGAGATCAAATTTCTTTAGCATCTCATGTACATATTTACCTTGATTGATAAAGATTCCATTTTCAGATTGCTTGATCTGAAGTCCTAAAAAGAAAGTTAGTTCGCCCATCATAGACATTTTATATTCAGATTTCATGAGCAACTCAAACTTTTCGCAGAGTTTGGGATTGGTGGATCCAAAGATAATGTCATCGACATATATCTGGACAAGAAGGATATGCTTAGGATATTTCTTTAGAAATAAAGTGCTATCAATCTTTCCACGAACAAAACCTTTAGAGAGAAGAAAGGTTGAGAGGGTGTCATACCAGGCACGAGGAGCCTGTTTTAACCCATAGAGAGCCTTGTTTAACTTGTAGACGTGATCAGGGAACTTAGGATCTACAAAGCCAGGAGGCTGAGCCACATAGACTTCTTCATTAAGTTTTCCATTCAGAAAGGCATTTTTAATGTCCATCTGATAAACCTTGAAGTTCATATGTGCTGCAAAAGCTAGGAAGAGTCGAATTGCTTCGAGCCTAGCAACAGGAGCAAAAGTTTCATCGTAATCAATGCCCTCTTCCTGCCTGTATCCCTGAGCCACAAGGCGAGCCTTGTTTCGAATGATTGTACCAATCTCATCAAGTTTATTTCGAAAAATCCACTTGGAACCAATGATTGTACGTTTTCGAGGCCTAGGGACGAGAAGCCAGACATTGTTTCTGATGAACTCTGCTAGCTCTTCCTGCATGGCTGAGACCCAGGCAGGATCACGCAAGGCATCATCTATTTCTTTAGGTTCATTTTCAGAGATAAAATTTACATAAAGACAGACGTTACCAGCCTGACGTCTGGTTTTCACACCAGAAGAAGGGTTTCCAAGAACTTGATCAATGGGATGATCTTTGGTCCATCGGAGAGCAGGTGGTTGATACACCTGTCCTGAAGTAGATGCTTCATTGGATGATGGATCAGGAAGAAGATTGATAGGAGAGGGTTCACTAACAGTGGTTTGAGAGAAGTCTTCACTGTTAGTGGGTTGATCAGGTTCAGGTGGTGTTATTTGAGAGATAGGGGTGGCATTTATGAGAGGTGGAGTGGTTATATCAGTGGGTGGTATAGGATTTTCTTCAAAACCATCAGGAAGGTCTTGAGGAGATGGATCAGCAATAGGAGGTTCAGGGACTTGAAAGAAAGAGTCAGCCCACTGATTGATTTCAGTATTATCATTTGGGTGAGGAAAGGTAGGACCCGATTCATCAAATTTGACATGAATCGTTTCCTCAATGGTTTGTCTTCGTTTGTTGAACACACGGTAAGTTTTAGAAATGGATGAGTATCCGAGGAAAATTCCATCATCAGATTTGGAATCAAACTTTCCAAGATTATCTTTGTTGTTCAGGATGTAGCAGACACAACCAAAGATATGGAGATGTTCGATTGATGGTTTCCTGTTACGAAAGAGTTCGTAAGCGGTTCTTCTGAAACGCTTGACAATCAGAGATCTGTTCTGAGTATAGCAAGCAGTATTTACGGCTTCAGCCCAGAACTGAGTGGCAAGGTTGGCTTCACTCAGCATAGATCTCGCAGCTTCAATCAACATCCTGTTCCGTCTTTCAGCAACACCATTTTGCTGAGGAGTTCTCACAGAGGAGAAGTTTTGGGAGATACCTTTCTGTTCAAAGAAAGATTCCAGGGTACTGTTTTTGAACTCAGTCCCATGGTCACTTCTTATTGATCGAACAGTAAGGTTGTTGAGTTTTTCCATCTTCCTGACGAACAGGATGATTTCTTCAGGAGCATCACTCTTGGCACGTAAGAAGAAAACCCAAGTATATCTGGAATATTCATCTACGATTACCAGAGTATATTTCTTTCCACCAATGGATTGGACATTAACGGGTCCAAAGAGATCCATGTGGAGAAGTTGTAGAGGAGAGCTGATGGAGGAAATCTGCTTGGACTTGAAGCTAGCCCTGGTCTTTTTTCCTTTCTCACAAGTTGAACAAAGAGATTCCTTTGTGTAGCGAAAGTCAGGAAGACCAATAACCAGGTTGTTGATGCAGAGTTGATTCAGCGTCTTGAAGTTGAGATGAGAGAGACGCTTGTGCCAGAGCCAATTCATATCAGTGGAAGCACGTGATACGAAACAGAAGTTATCAGTGGAAGTATTCATGTTGATGATGTAGATATCAGCATGTCTTACACCAGTGAGAATGACTTCCTTTCTTCTGTTCTTGACTTTGCACTTTTTCTTAGAGAAAGAAACTTTGTGATTCTTATCACACAGTTGACTGATGCTCAGAAGATTATGCATCAGGCCTTCAACATAAGCAACTCTTTTGAAAGTAGTTACTCCGTTGGTAAGAGTGCCATACCCTCGGGTTTGGCCTCTACCGTTTCCGCCAAAGGTCACAGCAGGACCTCTTTCTTCACGGTAGTTAGTGAGGACGGATTTAGAACCAGTCATATGTCGAGAGCATCCACTGTCCAAGTACCAGATGCCCTTATCCTGTAAAATACAGAGTTTAAGTTTTCTTTGGTACCCATAGAACTATGGATCCAGGATTATCAGTAGGACTGGTTGAGTCAGTGTCAGCCTTTACTGATTTCTCAGTATAGGAGGCTGGAGTCTTGACTGAAGGAACAGTCTTGACAACCTTCTTTCCTTTGACTGATTTCTCAGTCTTGGGAACTTTCTTTACCTTAGCTGATTTTTCAGCTTTGGTAGCATCAGAACACTTACTCGCAATATGGTCATTTAATCCACAGTGATAACATTTGCGATATTGAAAGCGTTTAGTGTGGTCCAGAAAGTTTTTGAACTTTAGGTGAGCAGGACCTGTACCAAGTATGCCTTTAGCATTTGACAGAGGAGGAATTGGAGTCTTCTCCTTAGTCGTTTGCTTCAGGTCAATCTTCAGTCTGGGAGCAGGACTCTGAGAAAGAGACTTAGTTCCAGAGACTGAAGGACCACCACCCAGAACTTTGTTCTTGGGTTTAGGACCCTTGGTCTTTGAAGGTGTTTCAGTTTTGGATTTATCCTTAACTGTATTCTTTTTGCTCTTAGGAGCACCTTCAGGGTGAGTGTTAGAAGAAGAAGAAGGAGTGTTTTCAGAAGCATTAGGAAGAGGAATAGAGGAAACAAATTTTCCAAATTTGAGCATGGAACTATCAGACTTAGTTTCTTCTTTCTTGTATCCACGAGTGAATCCAAGACCTCTTTTGCTTTTGTCAGACCTCCCTGAAGCTAATATTTCATCAACTTTTTCAGAGGTGTCACTCCATCCTTTGATGGTGACTTTTTCAGCATTTAATTGGGCAAGGGCCTTCTCTTTGGCAGCAAGAGCCAATTCTCTTTCAATACATAGAGTTTTGTTTACAGTGACCTGGTCCTTATAATTTTCTTCCAAAATGGTAAGTTGTTTTAATTTTTCTTGACATTCTTTAAGTTGTCCTCTAAGATCAATATTCATTTTTTCAGCAGAGGTTTTACCATTAAGGGCTTTGTAAAGATCGAGAGTGACCAGGTCCAACTGAGTTAAGCTTTCAATAGGGATGAGAGGAATAGGTACCTGACTGGAAGAATCAGTCGCAGAGGTGGAAGCTTCAGGAGTTGTGGAAGAAGAAGCTTCAGGATCCTGAGGAGGAATCTCTTCAGGGACCTCTTCTATCTTAGCCATGAGAGCTAAGATAGGTTCCTCAATAATGGCCATCAGTGCCACTTGAGTATCTTCCTCATCAGATGAGTCATCAGAGGAGACATCATCCCAATCGCAGTCTTCTGCGATTAAACCTTTGCCTTTACGCTGAGTTTTCATCTTTTTGTACTTTTCCTTCAGGCGTTGGTATTTGGGGTTCTTAGAAGAAGATTTAGCAGAGGAGGGAGCAAACTGACTTTTTCTGTACCTGCAATCATTAGCAAAGTGTCCTTTGCCCTGACAATTGTAGCAGATAGCAGTAGCCTTATCAACAGGGTCTGATTTAGGCTTGTCAGTAATAGTAAGATGTTTCTTTTTGTGGAAGTTTCCCTTTTTGGCAAACTTCTTGAAAGATCTGGTTAAAAGAGCAAGAGATTCATTGAATTCAGGATCTTCTGACATGTCAGAGTCAGAAGATTCTAATTCAGTAATAGTTACTGAAGAAGAAGTGGCAGCAACAGGAGGAACTGAATCAGAAACCAATGCAACAGATGTGCTTTTGGATTCTTTAGAATCTCTTATGAGATTCTTTTTCAGTTTCTTCTGTTGTTCACGGTTCAGAAGAATACCGTACAACTCACTTAGGGTGAGTGTCTTTATGTCCTTTGACATAGTTAAGCAGGAGGTGTAAATTTCCCAATGTTCAGGAAGAGCTTCCATGAACTTGGTAACTACCTCAGAGTTAGAGTAGGTAGTACCGATGGTCTTCAGATCAATCAGAAGACAGTTGAATCTCTGATGTAGCTGGGAGAGAGTTTCATCCTTCTGATGAATAAAGCTTTCGTACTGTCGAACCAAGAAAATCTTTCTTGATTCCATGAGTACGGCAGTACCTTCATATTGAACACAAAGAGTGTCCCATATCTCCTTAGCAGAGCGAAGGTGACAGACAGAATGAAAGACGTCATCAGGGAGTGACATGGCGATGAGAGATCTAGCCTTGGTGTCAATATTGACCAGGCGTCTGTCATCATCATTCCAATCAGTCACAGGTTTCACCAGCTGCCTTTCAGGAACAGCTGGTTGGCCAGCAGCAGCAGGAATGGGGTGGACGGTTTGTGTAGGCACATGTGGTCCGTTTTCCAGAAAGTAAGGAATCTGGGGATCAGAACCAGAGAGGAAAAGTTCCATCCTGGTTTTCCAAAGAGAAAAGTTGTCTTTGTTAAACCGAGGAGGCTTTCCAGCAGAGCCGGTATCAAAGTAGTTATCCTTAGCTTGAAGAGCCATAGAATAAGAAGAGAGAGGATCACAAGATTTTTCTTAAGAAGAAAATGAGAGCTTGTATCTGCTCTGATACCACTTGTTGGTCCCAAGTAGGTGACCTTCAAGTAAGGATAGTGTTTGGGATTATAGAAGGGGGGGTTGAATATAATCACGCAATTTTTCACTTTTAAATTCTTGTTGTATTAACAAAATGAATTTACAGATTGTTGCGGAAATAGGAAAGACAATTAGTCTAAACTAAACAATCTAAGTTCTTTCACTATGCACTAAGTGAGAAGAGAATAAAGAAAGAAGATAGAGGGAATAAGAGAGAAAGGACTTGAGTATTTTAGGATGAAGAAGAAGTATGGAGAACATCTCTTCACGTCCTATTTATACTCCATGCATTAAATGCATGCAGACCTACTATTGTGACGTGTCACAATGTGAGTGGTCTGTTGTACTATTTACTATAAACAAATACTCTTTGCATGGTGTACAAAAGAGGATGTTTGTAAACAGTTGCCTTGAGGTCTGATAAGTACGGAGGGAACAGTAAAGTAACTGCCCTTATGTACTATTGTGTCAGTAAAGGCGGATAATCCTTTTGTGCATTAGACTAAGACATTGTTCTAATCCTTCAGGATCAGGATACTGATCAGTGACTAGAATCCTGAAACTGAGGAAGTTCAGGGTCACATGTATCATGATGAATCTTCAGGATGTCATACGATAGTGAACAGACTGCTATCACTGAGTTCCGTCTTCAGATCACGAGCATGCTGTTCCTGTCATCAGTTATTTCTTCGACGTCGCTGATGGTTCTTTGTGTATGATCTTAATGTCTTCAGGAGGCGGTCTTTACTTCAGTGGACAGGATCAGTAGACTGCAGAACAGACTCGTTAGTCTCCTGATCCTGATCCTGAAATCTATAAAGTTAAGTTACAGCACAAGTAACATGGAATAACACTGAACAGACTCAGTGATAATTCCTCAAGCTATAACAGAAGTAAAAACCTATTCACTAAGTAAAGATTCAGGATCATTATCATTTCATCAGGTCTTAGGAGAGCTGGATCAACAAGGTGAATATCTATGAATCCCCCGTAAGAACACAAGTTTGATTGCAAAAATCTTGTTGTTGATGTTTTTGATCATCATTTTGGGGCTGGACTTTATTGATAGTTCATGCATGTTTATTGATGATGATAATACATATTTCATCTATTTATTTGTTAAATGATATGAGTTTATGGTTTAATAGCAAGAAACCCCAAGAAATCTTGTGATTTTATGTGTTTTGATGGATGAAAATGGGGTTTTGATTCTGGACATAATCTGTCTGATTTTGCATGTGTGTTTGAACGTCTCAAAAGTATAGTAAACTGAGGTATTTTTCTACAAAAATTTGATAGATTGAAATTTGATGAGTTAGGAAGAAAATCCCTTTTGAATCACTTAAAAATTCAGAGTAAAACCCCTTCAACCATTTAAAAACTTTTTGATGCTCATCAGCTTTTGGTCAGAAAACTTGTATCATCTTCATACATGCATATCTCTTTGACAACTTATCCAAAATGCACGATTTTTTATTTCAAACTCAAGTTCTCTGAGATAGCTTTCTAAAGAATCCAAAATCATGTGATTTGGTGGACTTTTGAGGGTTCAACCAATGAAAACAAGTTAGTGGTGTAGGCTGTCCCATGGTGGCAGATTGCACATGCACGACTTTAAGAGGCCATATCTCCCTCACAAATCACCCAAATGATGTGAAATTTGTCTCATTAGCTTGGTATATGTGTTATCTAGAAAATCCCTTTTGAAATTCGTGATTTGGTGGGAAGATGAATTCTTTATGAAGCAAACATCACTGACATGTAAATCTGAAAATAAAAGGTGTCCACTGTTTTTGCAAAAATTCTTAAAATAGGTAAAACACCTCCAAAAATTATGAGAAATTGTGGGATTGTTGCTAATATCCCAAATTCCAGTAGGTAAAATTTTTGAAACCTAACTCCCTTTGGAACTAGGTTTAATGGTGACACCTTTGCATTGGAACAAATCTGCCAGAATAGAAAATTTTCAAAAATGTTATTTTACAAATATTCAAAATTCTCATGTGGTTGGATAATAATCTTATGTAACCAAAAAGTCATTTTATATTAAAATGAACTTATTAAAATATAGTAAAGGCATTATATGGATATCGGAATTGATTTATTATTTATGGACCGTTGAATTTAGAACTTACGTCAAATACGTAAATTATAGGGCAATTCTAGATTCGGAACCGGGACTCGCACACGCGTTAACGATTGTCTAAACGCTAAGATCACTCGAGGTGAGTATTCACAGCCCCCGTTTTTACGAGTTTTGGGGTGAAAAGCATGTTTATAAATGAATGTGAAAAAGTGTGAAAATATTGCGAAATGAAATGAAATGAAATGAAATGTATTGTGAGCTAAATTTGAAATGTTATGCGGCATGATATATTGAGTAAAAGTCCCATGTTGAATACACTACTATTAACTCGTTTCGAGCCAGTGGTTATTGTGGATAGCGCTATTTGGTAGAGTGGACCCACCCTTGTTTACTGACAAGTCTAGGGTGCACGTAATCATATGTGGTACTACACATGTGGGGTTTAGTCCCACCGCTAAGGTAGTGTAGCGTCTACACATGTGGGGTTTTAGTCCCACCGTTGAGGTAGTTCGCGAGAACGCTCTACCCATGTGGTTCGCAACCACCTCTGAGGTAGATCGTTGGGGCAAAGGTTTAGGTTTAGTAGTGGCTCGAGAATATATCTTGCATAAATGTTATGTTTAACAGTTGAGGTTGAACATTGGTTTTACGATAAAGATTTTCTGCATTGAAAATGTTTTGTGCATATAAAAACCTGTGAACTTACCAACTCTCGTAGTTGACGCTTGTTTTAACATGCTTTTCAGGAAATCAGAGGGTGAATGAAAAAGCTTAATTTGAGCGTTGTAGACATCAATCAAGACTTTGTTTATTTTGTTATGTTTTTAAATTCCAAACTCTGGTTGGTTGTAATACGTTTTGTAAACTTTAAATATTTTTGAAATGAATGGTTGGTGTTGATTATCTCCTATCGCAATGAAATCTAGACTGTTACACCCTGCGGTTCCGCTTTATCGGGGTGTTACAGATTTGGTATCAGAGCCATAGGTTATAGAGAACATCGGTTTTTCATAAAAACCAGTACTATAACCAACCCTTTTTCTAAAATAAGATTAAACTTTTAAATTATAAGGTTTCAAAGTATGGGAGAATTTAAATACTTGTGTGATTAGGATAGGTGCTATTCTGATATATCATAGATATGCGGAGCCTGATCACCTACGCCTAGCCATGATATAAGTAGGATAAAACTTATGAACTAGTCATACTGTTAGAGTTTAAAAGTTGGAACCTTCGAAAAATTTCCTGAAAAACATAAACCGTGTGAGTTCACATAAGCACATCATGATTCTGGTATCTACTATAACACTTACGCGTTTAAGAAAAGTAACGCCTTTGTTGATCACTCCTGCATTAGCGCTTAGGATGTCACTAGTATTTGAATGCGCGTTAGTAAGTTATGCGGACACTACAATCATTATGCCGAACACTATTACTTAGACTTCGGAGAAGGACCCGTCTAAGCATGGCAAAGTCTAATTGGTGACACAGGAGTAGTATAGAACAAATTGAGATAGAAGATTTCTTTTCCTTAATTTGGTGGCAAAACCCTATTGGTTGGACAGGAACGGTCTCCAAAAAAGGTGTTTGTAAGGGAAAAAAGGTAAATTCAGTTTTTGAAAGAGGGTGTATGCAGGGGGCAAAAGACGTAAAATCTGTTTTCCATAAAGGGTGTATTATGTAAGAACAAAAAGGTAAATTCAGTTTTGGAAAGAGGGTGTGCAGGTTTTCCAAAAAGGGATGATCAACCATAAAATAGCACGCTAGGTTTCATAACACCATATTGAGAGTATTCATTTTTCAGCCATGGTAGACGAGCGTAAAAGATGTTTCCACGTCGGACCTCCATCTTCAATGGGCCGACTTACCACCGCCGTTTGGCGCTCCTCGCTTTTTGGAAAAATGGGTTGGATGCCGGCGAAAATTTTACTAGGACTTTGATTGCCACTATTTCTTAAGAGATTTACAAGATGAGAAAATAAAACATGGTTTAGAACCGAGGATTCCTTTCTCAGAATCGGGAAATTTGTGTTGTCTTTTGGGGTGTTTTGCTTCATTATGCCTTTCCCGCATTGGAAACCTATGTTTTTCCGAATCGGGAAATGGGCTAGTCGAGTCGTTACCTTGACCTTGTTACCTTTAGAGTTCGGATTTTGAGTTGGGGTTTTCCGATTCGGAAATTTGTAAGCCTGATACTGTGTTTTTCCGAGTCTGTTTTGGAGGGGTTTCGATGGTAGGGTTGGTCTTCGGAGAGGATTTTTCCATAGTGATTTATCTTCATAGGAATAAAATTTTTCGAACACGAGCCTCGGCTACCTCTAACTCGGTTCTCGGAACCTCTGTTAATTGTGATCTTCTACTCCTTCTTGTTTAGTATTCTGGAGTTTCTTTTTAGAATCGTTTCAATAATCAAATAATCAACAATCGGCTTTCTCTTTTTCTTGTAGATTGGTTGTTTTTCTGGATTATTATTTTTCAAGAAAAATTCGTTTTGTCGTGTTTTTTATTCAAAATAACCAATATATACATAGTCAAAGGTTCAAATAAGAAGTGCAAATATTGTGACAAGGCAAGGTTTATAAGTGTATTATTGAAGTTTTTATTTAAATATGCATATGTGAACTAACATGGATAATATCTAATGTAGGTTTACATATGTATATATATTATTAGGTTCAAATGAGAAGTGCTAAAAAATAGGAAGTAGATAAATGATCTTCACCACTCATCCGGTCAATAAAGGTGGCTTTAACAAATCACCATCTGTGAATCGTGTCCATCAATGGTTGAGATCATAGTTGACTAGTCAAAGATTGCGGCTTTGACTGGTCAAAGCCGTCATCTTTGACTAGTCAACTATGATCTCAACTGTATCAACAGTTGAGATCACTTTTCTACTTCGTATTTTTTTGCTCTTCTCATTTGAACCTCTCTCTCTCTCTCTCTCTATATATATATATATATACTAGATTCGTGAACGCGCGCGATGCAGTGCAAAGCATATTGAAACCAAAACTTGTAACTCGAAATAACAATCATGTTTCAATTTTTAAAATATGATTAGAAAAATAAATTTTGTTTTTTATCTAATATATAAAGAGTTTTTAAGAAAAAATAATATTTTAATCAACTTTTGAAAAAAGGGACAGAGGTTGACGGAGTTAACCATCCGGTAGCATTTTTTATTTAATTTTTAAAGGGTTAATTGGAAGTAGTGACATGGCAAAGTCTAATTGGTGACACAGGAGTAGTATAGGACAAATTGAGATAGAAGATTTCTTTTCCTTAGTTTGGTGGCAAAACCCTATTGGTTGGACAGGAACCGTCTCCAAAAAAGGTGTATGTAAGTGAAAAGAGGTAAATTCAGTTTTTGAAAGAGGGTGTATGCAGGGGGCAAAAGACGTAAAATCTGTTTTCCATAAAGGGTGTATTATGTAAGGGCAAAACGGTAAATTCAGTTTTGGAAAGAGGGTGTGCAGGTTTTCCAAAAAGGGATGATCAACCATAAAATAGCACGCTGGGTTTCATAACACCATATTCAGAGTATTCATTTTTCAGCCATGGTAGACGAGCGTAAAAGATGTTTCCACGTCGGACCTCCATCTTCAATGGGCCGACTTACCACCGCCGTTTGGCGCTCCTCGCTTTTTGGAAAAATGGGTTGGATGCCGGCGAAAATTTTACTAGGACTTTGATTGCCACTATTTCATAAGAGATTTACAAGATGAGAAAATAAAACATGGTTTAGAACCGAGGATTCCTTTCTCAGAATCGGGAAATTTGTGTTATCTTTTGGGGTGTTTTGCTTCGTTATGCCTTTCCCGCATTGGAAACCTATGTTTTTTCGAATCGGGAAATGGGCTAGTCGAGTCGTTACCTTGACCCTGTTACCTTTAGAGTTCGGATTTTGAGTTGGGGTTTTCCGATTCGGAAATTGCCATTTTCCGAATCGGAAAATAGTGGGTTTTCCGAATCGGAAATTTGTAAGCCTGATACTATGTTTTTCCGAGTCTGTTTTGGAGGGGTTTCGATGGTAGGGTTGGTCTTCGGAGAGGATTTTTCCATAGTGATTTATCTTCATAGGAATAAAATTTTTCGAACACGAGCCTCGGCTACCTTTAACTCGGTTCTCGGAACCTCTGTTAATTGTGATCTTCTACTCTTCTTGTTTAGTATTCTGGAGTTTGTTTTTAGAATCGTTTCAATAATCAAATAATCAACAATTGGCTTTCTCTTTTTCTTGTAGATTGGTTATTTTTCTGGATTATTATTTTTCAAGAAAAATTCGTTTTGTCGTGTTTTTTATTCAAAATAACCAATATATACATAGTCAAAGGTTCAAATAAGAAGTGCAAATATTGTGACAAGGCAAGGTTTATAAGTGTATTATTGAAGTTTTTATTTAAATATGCATATGTGAACTAACATGGATAATATCTAATGTAGGTTTACATATGTATATATATTATTAGGTTCAAATGAGAAGTGCTAAAAAATACGAAATAGATAAATGATCTCCACCACTCATCCGGTCAATAAAGGTGGCTTTAACAAATCACCATCTGTGAATCGTGTCCATCAATGGTTGAGATCATAGTTGACTAGTCAAAGATTGCGGCTTTGACGTCATCTTTGACTAGTCAACTATGATCTCAACTGTATCAACAGTTGAGATCACTTTTCTACTTCGTATTATTTTGCTCTTCTCATTTGAACCTCTCTCTCTCTATATATATATATATATACTAGATTCGTGAACGCGCGCGATGCAGTGCAAAGCATATTGAAACCAAAACTTGTAACTCGAAATAACAATCATGTTTCAATTTTTAAAATATGATTAGGAAAATAAATTTTGTTTTTTATCTAATATATAAAGAGTTTTTAAGAAAAAATAATATTTTAATCAACTTTTGAAAAAAGGGACAGAGGTTGACGGAGTTAACCATCCGGTAGCATTTTTTATTTAATTTTTAAAGGGTTAATTGGAAGTAGTGACATGGCAAAGTCTAATTGGTGACACAGGAGTAGTATAGGACAAATTGAGATAGAAGATTTCTTTTCCTTAATTTGGTGGCAAAACCCTATTGGTTGGACAGGAACGGTCTCCAAAAAAGGTGTATGTAAGGGAAAAGAGGTAAATTCAGTTTTTGAAAGAGGGTGTATGAAGGGGGCAAAAGACGTAAAATCTGTTTTCCATAAAGGGTGTATTATGTAAGGGAAAAAAGGTAAATTCAGTTTTGGAAAGAGGGTGTGTAGGTTTTCCAAAAAGGGATGATCAACCATAAAATAGCACGCTGGGTTTCATAACACCATATTGAGAGTATTCATTTTTCAGCCATGGTAGACGAGAGTAAAAGATGTTTCCACGTCGGACCTCCATCTTCAATGGGCCGACTTACCACCGCGCCGTTTGGCGCTCCTCGCTTTTTGGAAAAATGGGTTGGATGCCGGCGAAAATTTTACTAGGACTTTGATTGCCACTATTTCTTAAGAGATTTACAAGATGAGAAAATAAAACATGGTTTAGAACCGAGGATTCCTTTCACAGAATCGGGAAATTTGTGTTGTCTTTTGGGGTGTTTTTTCTTCGTTATGCCTTTCCCGCATTGGAAACCTATGTTTTTCCGAATCGGGAAATGGGCTAGTCGAGTCGTTACCTTGACCTTGTTACCTTTAGAGTTCGGATTTTGAGTTGGGGTTTTCCGATTCGGAAATTGCCATTTTCCGAATCGGAAAATAGTGGGTTTTCCGAATCGGAAATTTGTAAGCCTGATACTGTGTTTTTCCAAGTCTGTTTTGGAGGGGTTTCGATGGTAGGGTTGGTCTTCGGAGAGGATTTTTCCATAGTGATTTATCTTCATAGGAATAAAAAATTTCGAACACGAGCCTCGGCTACCTCTAACTCGGTTCTCGGAACCTCTGTTAATTGTGATCTTCTACTCTTCTTGTTTAGTATTCTGGAGTTTGTTTTTAGAATCGTTTCAATAATCAAATAATCAACAATTGGCTTTCTCTTTTTCTTGTAGATTGGTTGTTTTTCTGGATTATTATTTTTCAAGAAAAATTCGTTTTGTCGTGTTTTTTATTCAAAATAACCAATATATACATAGTCAAAGGTTCAAATAAGAAGTGCAAATATTGTGACAAGGCAAGGTTTATAAGTGTATTATTGAAGTTTTTATTTAAATATGCATATGTGAACTAACATGGATAATATCTAATGTAGGTTTACATATGTATATATATTATTAGGTTCAAATGAGAAGTGCTAAAAAATAGGAAGTAGATAAATGATCTCCACCACTCATCCGGTCAATAAAGGTGGCTTTAACAAATCACCATCTGTGAATCGTGTCCATCAATGGTTGAGATCGTAGTTGACTAGTCAAAGATTGTGGCTTTGACGTCATCTTTGACTAGTCAACTATGATCTCAACTGTATCAACAGTTGAGATCACTTTTCTACTTCGTATTATTTTGCTCTTCTCATTTGAACCTCTCTCTCTCTCTC
Organism: Centaurea solstitialis; assembly: GCA_030169165.1. NCBI lineage: Eukaryota > Viridiplantae > Streptophyta > Magnoliopsida > Asterales > Asteraceae > Centaurea > Centaurea solstitialis. The sequence goes on along the minus strand of CM058047.1, from coordinate 54,124,656 downwards.
TCTCTCTCTCTATATATATATATATATACTAGATTCGTGAACGCGCGCGATGCAGTGCAAAGCATATTGAAACCAAAACTTGTAACTCGAAATAACAATCATGTTTCAATTTTTAAAATATGATTAGAAAAATAAAATTTGTTTTTTATCTAATATATAAAGAGTTTTTAAGAAAAAATAATATTTTAATCAACTTTTGAAAAAAGGGACAGAGGTTGACGGAGTTAACCATCCGGTAGCATTTTTTATTTAATTTTTAAAGGGTTAATTGGAAGTAGTGACATGGCAAAGTCTAATTGGTGACACAGGAGTAGTATAGGACAAATTGAGATAGAAGATTTCTTTTCCTTAATTTGGTGGCAAAACCCTATTGGTTGGACTGGAACGGTCTCCAAAAAAGGTGTATGTAAGGGAAAAGAGGTAAATTCAGTTTTTGAAAGAGGGTGTATGCACGGGGCAAAAGACGTAAAATTTGTTTTCCATAAAGGGTGTATTATGTAAGGGCAAAAAGGTAAATTCAGTTTTGGAAAGAGGGTGTGCAGGTTTTCCAAAAAGGGATGATCAACCATAAAATAGCACGCTGGGTTTCATAACACCATATTGAGAGTATTCATTTTTCAGCCATGGTAGACGAGCGTTAAAGATGTTTCCACGTCGGACCTCCATCTTCAATGGGCCGACTTACCACCGCCGTTTGGCGCTCCTCGCTTTTTAGAAAAATGGGTTGGATGCCGGCGAAAATTTTACTAGGACTTTGATTGCCACTATTTCTTAAGAGATTTACAAGATGAGAAAATAAAACATGGTTTAGAACCGAGGATTCCTTTCTAGAATCGGGAAATTTGTGTTGTCTTTTGGGGTGTTTTGCTTCGTTATGCCTTTCCCGCATTGGAAACCTATGTTTTTCCGAATCGGGAAATGGGCTAGTCGAGTCGTTACCTTGACCTTGTTACCTTTAGAGTTCGGATTTTGAGTTGGGGTTTTCCGATTCGGAAATTGCCATTTTCCGAATCGGAAAATAGTGGGTTTTCCGAATCGGAAATTTGTAAGCCTGATACTGTGTTTTTCCGAAGTCTGTTTTGGAGGGGTTTCGATGGTAGGGTTGGTCTTCGGAGAGGATTTTTCCATAGTGATTTATCTTCATAGGAATAAAATTTTCGAACACGAGCCTCGGCTACCTCTAACTCGGTTCTCGGAACCTCTGTTAATTGTGATCTTCTACTCCTTCTTGTTTAGTATTCTGGAGTTTGTTTTTAGAATCGTTTCAATAATCAAATAATCAACAATCGGCTTTCTCTTTTTCTTGTAGATTGGTTGTTTTTCTGGATTATTATTTTTCAAGAAAAATTCGTTTTGTCGTGTTTTTATTCAAAATAACCAATATATACATAGTCAAAGGTTCAAATAAGAAGTGCAAATATTGTGACAAGGCAAGGTTTATAAGTGTATTATTGAAGTTTTTATTTAAATATGCATATGTGAACTAACATGGATAATATCTAATGTAGGTTTACATATGTATATATATTATTAGGTTCAAATGAGAAGTGCTAAAAAATAGGTAGTAGATAAATGATCTCCACCACTCATCCGGTCAATAAAGGTGGCTTTAACAAATCACCATCTGTGAATCGTGTCCATCAATGGTTGAGATCGTAGTTGACTAGTCAAAGATTGTGGCTTTGACGTCATCTTTGACTAGTCAACTATGATCTCAACTGTATCAACATTGAGATCACTTTTCTACTTCGTATTATTTTGCTCTTCTCATTTGAACCTCTCTCTCTCTCTCTCTCTCTCTATATATATATATATATACTAGATTCGTGAACGCGCGCGATGCAGTGCAAAGCATATTGAAACCAAAACTTGTAACTCGAAATAACAATCATGTTTCAATTTTTAAAATATGATTAGAAAAATAAATTTGTTTTTTATCTAATATATAAAGAGTTTTTAAGAAAAAATAATATTTAATCAACTTTTGAAAAAAGGGACAGAGGTTGACGGAGTTAACCATCCGGTAGCATTTTTATTTAATTTTTAAAGGGTTAATTGGAAGTAGTGACATGGCAAAGTCTAATTGGTGACACAGGAGTAGTATAGGACAAATTTAGATAGAAGATTTCTTTTCCTTATTTGGTGGCAAAACCCTATTGGTTGGACTGGAACGGTCTCCAAAAAAAGGTGTATGTAAGGGAAAAGAGGTAAATTCAGTTTTTGAAAGAGGGTGTATGCACGGGGCAAAAGACGTAAAATTTGTTTTCCATAAAGGGTGTATTATGTAAGGGCAAAAAGGTAAATTCAGTTTTGGAAAGAGGGTGTGCAGGTTTTCCAAAAAGGGATGATCAACCATAAAATAGCACGCTGGGTTTCATAACACCATATTGAGAGTATTCATTTTTCAGCCATGGTAGACGAGCGTTAAAGATGTTTCCACGTCGGACCTCCATCTTCAATGGGCCGACTTACCACCGCCGTTTGGCGCTCCTCGCTTTTTAGAAAAATGGGTTGGATGCCGGCGAAAATTTTACTAGGACTTTGATTGCCACTATTTCTTAAGAGATTTACAAGATGAGAAAATAAAACATGGTTTAGAACCGAGGATTCCTTTCTTAGAATCGGGAAATTTGTGTTGTCTTTTGGGGTGTTTTGCTTCGTTATGCCTTTCCCGCATTGGAAACCTATGTTTTTCCGAATCGGGAAATGGGCTAGTCGAGTCGTTACCTTGACCTTGTTACCTTTAGAGTTCGGATTTTGAGTTGGGGTTTTCCGATTCGGAAATTGCCATTTTCCGAATCGGAAAATAGTGGGTTTTCCGAATCGGAAATTTGTAAGCCTGATACTGTGTTTTTCCGAGTCTGTTTTGGAGGTGTTTCGATGGTAGGGTTGGTCTTCGGACAGGATTTTTCCATAGTGATTTATCTTCATAGGAATAAAATTTTTCGAACACGAGCCTCGGCTACCTCTAACTCGGTTCTCGGAACCTCTGTTAATTGTGATCTTCTACTCCTTCTTGTTTAGTATTCTGGAGTTTGTTTTTAGAATCGTTTCAATAATCAAATAATCAACAATCGGCTTTCTCTTTTTCTTGTAGATTGGTTGTTTTTCTGGATTATTATTTTTCAAGAAAAATTCGTTTTGTCGTGCTTTTTATTCAAAATAACCAATATATACATAGTCAAAGGTTCAAATAAGAAGTGCAAATATTGTGACAAGGCAAGGTTTATAAGTGTATTATTGAAGTTTTTATTTAAATATGCATATGTGAACTAACATGGATAATATCTAATGTAGGTTTACATATGTATATACATTATTAGGTTCAAATGAGAAGTGCTAAAAAATAGGTAGTAGATAAATGATCTCCACCACTCATCCGGTCAATAAAGGTGGCTTTAACAAATCACCATCTGTGAATCGTGTCCATCAATGGTTGAGATCATAGTTGACTAGTCAAAGATTGCGGCTTTGACGTCATCTTTGACTAGTCAACTATGATCTCAACTGTATCAACAGTTGAGATCACTTTTCTACTTCGTATTATTTTGCTCTTCTCATTTGAACCTCTCTCTCTCTCTCTCTATATATATATATATATATATACTAGATTCGTGAACGCGCGCGATGCAGTGCAAAGCATATTGAAACCAAAACTTGTAACTCGAAATAACAATCATGTTTCAATTTTTAAAATATGATTTGAAAAAAAAATTTGTTTTTTATCTAATATATAAAGAGTTTTTAAGAAAAAATAATATTTTAATCAACTTTTGAAAAAAGGGACATTGGTTGACGGAGTTAACATCCGGTAGCATTTTTTATTTAATTTTTAAAGGGTTAATTGGAAGTAGTGACATGGCAAAGTCTAATTGGTGACACAGGAGTAGTATAGGACAAATTGAGATAGAAGATTTCTTTTCCTTAATTTGGTGGCAAAACCCTATTGGTTGGACAGGAACGGTCTCCAAAAAAGGTGTATGTAAGGGAAAAAAGGTAAATTCAGTTTTTGAAAGAGGGTGTATGCAGGGGGCAAAAGACGTAAAATCTGTTTTCCATAAAGGGTGTATTATGTAAGGACAAAAAGGTAAATTCAGTTTTGGAAAGAGGGTGTGCAGGTTTTCCAAAAAGGGATGATCAACCACAAAATAGCACGCTGGGTTTCATAACACCATATTGAGAGTATTCATTTTTCAGCCATGGTAGACGAGCGTAAAAGATGTTTCCACGTCGGACCTCCATCTTCAATGGGCCGACTTACCACCGCCGTTTGGCGCTCCTCGCTTTTTGGAAAAATGGGTTGGATGCCGGCGAAAATTTTACTAGGACTTTGATTGCCACTATTTCTTAAGAGATTTACAAGATGAGAAAATAAAACATGGTTTAGAACCGAGGATTCCTTTCTCAGAATCGGGAAATTTGTGTTGTCTTTTGGGGTGTTTTGCTTCGTTATGCCTTTCCCGCATTGGAAACCTATGTTTTTCCGAATCGGGAAATGGGCTAGTCGAGTCGTTACCTTGACCTTGTTACCTTTAGAGTTCGGATTTTGAGTTGGGGTTTTCCGATTCGGAAATTGCCATTTTCCGAATCGGAAAATAGTGGGTTTTCCGAATCGGAAATTTGTAAGCCTGATACTGTGTTTTTCCGAGTCTGTTTTGAGGGGTTTCGATGGTAGGGTTGGTCTTCGGAGAGGATTTTTCCATAGTGATTTATCTTCATAGGAATAAAATTTTTCGAACACGAGCCTCGGCTACCTCTAACTCGGTTCTCGGAACCCCTGTTAATTGTGATCTTCTACTCCTTCTTGTTTAGTATTCTGGAGTTTGTTTTTAGAATCGTTTCAATAATCAAATAATCAACAATCGGCATTCTCTTTTTCTTGTAGATTGGTTGTTTTTCTGGATTATTATTTTTTAAGAAAAATTCGTTTTGTCGTGCTTTTATTCAAAATAACCAATATATACATAGTCAAAGGTTCAAATAAGAAGTGCAAATATTGTGACAAGGCAAGGTTTATAAGTGTATTATTGAAGTTTTTATTTAAATATGCATATGTGAACTAACATGGATAATATCTAATGTAGGTTTACATATGTATATATATTATTAGGTTCAAATGAGAAGTGCTAAAAAAATAGGTAGTAGATAAATGATCTCCACCACTCATCCGGTCAATAAAGGTGGCTTTAAACAAATCACCATCTGTGAATCGTGTCCATCAATGGTTGAGATCATAGTTGACTAGTCAAAGATTGCGGCTTTGACGTCATCTTTGACTAGTCAACTATGATCTCAACTGTATCAACAGTTGAGATCACTTTTCTACTTCGTATTATTTTGCTCTTCTCATTTGAACCTCTCTCTCTCTCTCTCTCTCTATATATATATATATATATATATATATATACTAGAATCGTGAACGCGCGCGATGCAGTGCAAAGCATATTGAAACCAAAGCTTGTAACTCGAAATAACAATCATGTTTCAATTTTTAAAATATGATTTGAAAAATAAAATTTGTTTTTTATCTAATATATAAAGAGTTTTTAAGAAAAAATAATATTTTAATCAACTTTTGAAAAAAGGGACATTGGTTGACGGAGTTAACCATCCGGTAGCATTTTTTATTTAATTTTTAAAGGGTTAATTGGAAGTAGTGACATGGCAAAGTCTAATTGGTGACACAGGAGTAGTATAGGACAAATTGAGATAGAAGATTTCTTTTCCTTTATTTGGTGGCAAAACCCTATTGGTTGGACAGGAACGGTCTCCCAAAAAGGTGTATGTAAGGGAAAAAAGGTAAATTCAGTTTTTGAAAGAGGGTGTATGCAGGGGGCAAAAGACGTAAAATCTGTTTTCCATAAAGGGTGTATTATGTAAGGGCAAAAAGGTAAATTCAGTTTTGGAAAGAGGGTGTGCAGGTTTTCCAAAAAGGGATGATCAACCATAAAATAGCACGCTGGGTTTCATAACACCATATTGAGAGTATTCATTTTTCAGCCATGGTAGACGAGCGTAAAAGATGTTTCCACCTCGGACCTCCATCTTCAATGGGCCGACTTACCACCGCCGTTTGGCGCTCCTCGCTTTTTGGAAAAATGGGTTGGATGCCGGCGAAAATTTTACTAGGACTTTGATTGCCACTATTTCTTAAGAGATTTACAAGATGAGAAAATAAAACATGGTTTAGAACCGAGGATTCCTTTCTCAGAATCGGGAAATTTGTGTTGTCTTTTGGGGTGTTTTGCTTCGTTATGCCTTTCCCGCATTGGAAACCTATGTTTTTTTTCCCGAATCGGGAAATGGGCTAGTCGAGTCGTTACCTTGACCTTGTTACCTTTAGAGTTCGGATTTTGAGTTGGGGTTTTCCGATTCGGAAATTGCCATTTTCCGAATCGGAAAATAGTGGGTTTTCCGAATCGGAAATTTGTAATCCTGATACTGTGTTTTTCCGAGTCTGTTTTGGAGGGGTTTCGATGGTAGGGTTGGTCTTCGGAGAGGATTTTTCCATAGTGATTTATCTTCATAGGAATAAAATTTTTCGAACACGAGCCTCGGCTACCTCTAACTCGGTTCTCGGAACCTCTGTTAATTGTGATCTTCTACTCCTTCTTGTTTAGTATTCTGGAGTTTGTTTTTAGAATCGTTTCAATAATCAAATAATCAACAATCGGCATTCTCTTTTTCTTGTAGATTGGTTGTTTTTCTGGATTATTATTTTTCAAGAAAAATTCGTTTTGTCGTGCTTTTTATTCAAAATAACCAATATATACATAGTCAAAGGTTCAAATAAGAAGTGCAAATATTGTGACAAGGCAAGGTTTATAAGTGTATTATTGAAGTTTTTATTTAAAAATGCATATGTGAACTAACATGGATAATATCTAATGTAGGTTTACATATGTATATATATTATTAGGTTCAAATGAGAAGTGCTAAAAAATAGGTAGTAGATAAATGATCTCCACCACTCATCCGGTCAATAAAGGTGGCTTTAACAAATCACCATCTGTGAATCGTGTCCATCAATGGTTGAGATCATAGTTGACTAGTCAAAGATTGCGGCTTTGACGTCATCTTTGACTAGTCAACTATGATCTCAACTGTATCAACACTTGAGATCACTTTTCTACTTCGTATTATTTTGCTCTTCTCATTTGAACCTCTCTCTCTCTCTCTCTCTCTCTATATATATATATATATATATATACTAGATTCGTGAACGCGCGCGATGCAGTGCAAAGCATATTGAAACCAAAACTTGTAACTCGAAATAACAATCATGTTTCAATTTTTAAAATATGATTTGAAAAATAAAATTTGTTTTTTATCTAATAT
>CM058047.1:52832602-52904117 GCA_030169165.1 Centaurea solstitialis | reverse complement strand
CCTGGAAAAAAAAAGTTAACATTTTTTATAAATAACATGCTACAAGGCGCAGGTAACTAGCACATGTCCGTCTTCCTTTCTACTTCTATGTAATTTCATTCGCAAGATTGGGGGCTGATTGTTAAGATAGTGCACATAAATGAATCTGATTATATGTGCAAACTACGAATATGTTCTCATTTTATGCCCTTAGCTCTGAAGACATGAAGTTTCACATTAGTGTCAGCAGAACTTATTTTCAATATCATATCCTGTAACATAATAACAGTAGTATAGTTTACAATCCCGGCATGAAATCATTCTTTCGGCTTAAATACATGTATTAGCTTGAAGCCTCTGAGATAAATATTCTAAAGATCCAGGGTGTTAGAACAGGAGCATTTGCTATGCTTTGTCTCTGGAAACTTCCAACATCTGCCAATTAAAGACTGTTCTCAGTCTTTGCAAGTTTTGTTATAACTCGTAAAACTTCTCTAATTCGAAGACCTTAACTATTTAAATCAGAGAATCCATATTACCATGAATGTAAGGTGTCTGAAATTTTAATGGAACATGTAAACACCAAAATTGCAAATCATCAACAATCAAAGTATCAAAGAAAAGAATATGTATAAAAAAACAATTGCTGTAATACTGTTCCTTGGGTATCTTAAGAACACAGCATAAGATTATTGATTTGTTTCACATGAAATGATATAGGTAGATAAACACCAATTATTTACCAACTAACATAACCACAAAGAGGGTCTAAATGTGAATAAGTTGCTCACGTGTCTGATGAATCAATGTAGTTGCAAACAACGACAATCTTCCCCATCCATAACAAGCCTGTGCATTGTATCCTTTGTTCCTGAGTAACGTCGCCAAAAAATCTCCACCTATTTAACCGAATATCATATAAGATCAACCCATGAAGACCAGCAACAGCTAGATACATCCCATCCTCACTAGCCGCTACATGAAGAATGGGCCAATTCTGGGATATATAGGAAACCTGGATAGGAGGAAAATCATATGAGAATCCAATGTACAAGAATGTAAAGATAGAACCACACCAAAGGGCCATTGGCCCAGTACCCGGTAACCCCACCTTCCTGGAGGTCAGGTTCAATTCTCACCAAAGGTGAGAATGTGTGAGTTAAATCTACCGTGTATAAATATTTTATACTTAAATATGTGTGTGTATACATATATATGTGTGTGTGTGTAAAGAGATAACCATTGTCGTAATTAATCCAACACATAACTGGAAGGGTAAGATGCATTAATTTGAGTTCATCTGTATCTTCAGGCTGCACCACAAGTAACCGATCTTCACCATAAATAACTTGGCGGGCATGTGTTTTGCCTGAAACCCCTCTGTTGAGGCAACATTTACCAAAAGAAAATGCAAGTATTCTTTCTGAAGAACCTTCTTCAACAGCATAAAGCCTATAACCATATTCATCCCACTGTATAAATGAGGTGCCACTCATCAAAGGTTCATAATTATTATCTGCGTTTTGCTTAACCCCTGGAGAAGAGACAGAATTTAAACCAATCTGACGGATCGTAGACATTAAACGACAACCAGATATTGACCACACTGTAAGTCCTCTTAACTTCCAGCCAACTGCAAAAGCAGAACTATTGGGTGTCCATGCAATGGAACTAACTGCACCAGTATCATCCACTGAATATCTATAGAAACAAACAAGTAAAACAAGCATTCATTACATAGATTCCAGGATATCATAAGACTATTTATGGCCTTTGTAATACGTTATGACATAGGCAAGTGACCAATCATGTTCTCATAAACTTTTCTAACGGCAAAAACCATAAATTCCCTTCATGATGTTGAAGAATTAAGAGCATAACACATCATAAAAGAAGTATAGATGTCAGAAGTCCTAAATCAACATTTCTATAAACGAGGAAAGAGAACAAATTCTCAAGAACATGGGTGGTCCAAAGTCAGACCAACCAAACATCACCTAGCATCTACACCCAAAACATTTCAGTAAGATCCCTGATGTCACCCTCTTACAAATATATAGAAAGAATCAGCAAAGCAGCAAATCGGGATGTTTCTCTTGTAAAATACGACAACTGAGCAACGTGAAAACCGGATAATTGAAGGTAAAACAGTTTGGAATTGCATTAGACAATTTATTGTCACAAAAGAGACATCAATGAACGTACTTAGGAATCCAGGAAGAAGTTAGAGTAGAAGTAAAATAGACATAATTTCTAGCATGCTTAAATTCCCTCGACTACTGTTCATCAGCATTACACCATGCCACATACCCAGACGAGAAAATGAAAAAAAAAACTCAAAGATGTCCAAGCATGACTAATTTTCTAAAACTCATAAAAGGAAAAGCTTACCCCCAGTCATGTAAAGATACAGTGCGAATAAGTGACATGGGTTCACTGATTTCATATAACTCTATGACACCTCTTCTGGTGCCAACAGCAAGAATTTGTTGGTCTGGTGCAACTGAAGTACATACTGCATCATCAGAGCCCAACCGATATTCAAAGTTAACAGAGTCGGCTTGCTTTAGCCCTCTCTTACTTACGGAACATAACACCAATTTTCCATCAGAAAATAGGACAAATAACAGCCGCAGTGGTAACGAAAACTCCAGATAAGTGATGGCCGACTTTCTAGACAAAGAATGACTTGATGATAGAACTCCAGAAGCAACACCATTGCCTAGAGAACTGGACAATTTTGTAGGGCCATTTCCATTATATAAATGGAAATCCAGATCCAAGGCTCCATAAAACTGCGCAATACAAAATCCAAAAGAAAATTTATAATTGATAGGAACATTGTAATCTTTTACTGGTAACTCTGAACAACTGAAAGGGCAACATAATATATTCATCAGTTTACCACTATTCACCTATTAATTGCATCTAACATTATGTCCACCAAAAATTTGCATTACCTCACCCTTCCAAGACATATTATACAGGGTTCCATTAGAAAGTCCAACCAACAAGTTTTTGTTGTCACAAATGATATTGCTCCTGTCACAAAGGCAAAAGAAGAATTAACATATTCTGTGAATAATAGGAGTAAGCAAAAGTTCAAACTTAGTAATTCAAGGAACCATTCCCAAGATATTCAAAATTTCCCTTCTTATAGTTTCTGATTCTTTTTCCTTGTACAATTTGACCATTTTCAGACTTAAACAGATTTAACATTCATAATCGTTATTGACCACAAAGATGATAAGCTGAAGCCAAATGAGGGATAATAACTTAGATTACCCTAACAATGTTCTTGCTTCGAAATTCCAGTCCAGGCCATATGGGTCCACCAAAAAGGCTAAGAATTGAATACATATTCTAGGAAGTACGAAGATTAGAAAGTTCATAGGGTTGAAGCAAAAATGATAGCAGTGAAACATGAGATTTGCCCTCTTTGCAGGACTTAACCCAAGAGTACTATGCTTATTTTTTTGCTGGACTAAATATAAAAAAATCTGTCACGTTTTAAAAGAAACGGTATCCCTTCGAGGATGACTCCTATGTCATAACAGAACGTTTCTCATCTGGTTTGATGCTTGAGCAAACAATACAACATCTAGAACTAGATGAAGTTAATTTCTTGCAACCTAAAAACACCAAATTTATAACTGAAAGTGGCTTTAATCAAATTATATCCATTATTGATCATGATCAATATCTTGTGTAGAAACAATCCTTCTATTTGTTCCTCCTCTTTTGTATCAACTGTCTTACGTGCCAATCTTACACAAATACCATTTATTATTGATGAAACAGGACACAGTAAACAGCCAATGTGCTAAGAACTAATATACAACACAAGAGAACTAAAAAACACAATTCATCTTCAAAGCTTTAAGGGGTTAGAGGTGGTTCTTACACTGCCAAGTCCTTGCCCGAAAAGGGGATCTCCTCACTCATAAGTAGAGAAATAGTTGCAAGAGACAAATTGGAAGGTTGCTTTCCTCCTATGTTTACTTTTTTCTCAGAAAATTGGACTTTATAAATGTGAAGATATAATGAGGACGTCTGCAAGAAAAGCCAACAGTATAAATTTACATTACTCTACACTTGATATTGGCCATTTAAAATCAAGCAAAACTGGTCAGAAGTAATAAAATGTTTCCAACAACCTGATTCCAAATGTACTAGTTGTCTTGATCATGTATACCAACTTCTAATTCAAAGTATAGCATACAATATAACAACCTGCTACTACAGTTTTATGCTTCCTCATTCTTTTTCAGTTTGACTTCAGCTTCAGTTCAAAAAGAATAGTTTGAACCACTCATTTAACCTCAAACTTAATACCAGCGGATAACCAACATGCCTTTTTCACCAAATACGCATCTTAAAACATGTAATGCAACAAACTCGATTTCTAAACTACTCTGTGACATAAAAATAGCCCATGCAATGGCACCATTGTTGCAGCGGGAATAATCAAAGTGACTGGATTACTGCAGAAATAGTGCCGATGCTTTGCTTTTTCCAAAAGCAACGTTGCTATTATTGGCTACCGCATAAATATCTCTGACAGAAACCAAAAGATGTTTTTTTTGGCAACAATGCCATATACATAAACTTCACAGAATAGGATCAATGCAAATAGCAAGAAAGATAAATAAATGTCATAAAATAAGTGCCCAGATGAATGATCTGCTACAAATTCATAAATCAAACAATGCAAAGATCAGCCAATCCCATATACTTACAAGAATAGCAATCAATTTAGCATCAGTGCTCCAGACAGCCTGCAAATTCTCCCCCTCTCTTGCTATTGAAGCCGGATCTCGCTTGTACTTCCCTAATCTCACCCTATGCTGCACCAAATTTAAACAAAAACAAAAAATTGTCACCATTAACAATCCAAATCTCACCTTAACCCCCATATAATACACTTTACCAACCTCAACTAAACAGTAAATGCACTTCCACTGAGATCAAACCAACTCAAAACCTCAGTTCCTCACTCACACTCATTGAATTAACAAGTTCAATCACTATCACTTATGACATTATTCAAACTAAACTAAACATATAACACACAACTGTCAACAAAATTCTATGCTCATAATCATCAATTTCGTGAATCAAATGCATCAATCTCATCACAGTTCCGAGTAAACACCAATCGAAAAACAACTTAATTACATGACCTAACGATGCAATTAGAAACAAAAATGGTGAAAATTACAGACCTGAGAAGAGCTCCAGAGCTCGAAATGAGAAGGACAAACGACGAGCAACAAATGATCAATAACTTTAAGGTATATGATCTTCTGAGAAGTTGGACATAAGCCTGATTCCAGAGGAGTCACCTGAGGCCATCCGTACGCCATATACATCTTCGTTTGCTAATTAATTGTACAGAGAAGATCAACAGGATTGAAATGAAATGCTAGGGTTTTACGATCAGATCAGAAATCATTGGGGAAGACGACGATGGTGATGATGATGATGATGATGAAAAGAGAGCATATGTGTGTGTGTGTGGATCTGAGATTTTGAAATGGGAAAAATCTGAAGAAAACGAAATTAGAACTTCTTTTGTGGCCACATTGTAAAAAGTATAAGGGCTACTTTTGTATCATTACATTAACTCCACAGAAAATGATGAATGCATTGTAAATATCATTTTAATATGTAAATAGTGTTTGTTAGAGATAAGGCCCATCCACTATGGTATCTGTGGTACCTGTTGCCACATCAGCTGCCACATCAGCTTTTCACTATCTTTACCATTAGGTCATCTTTTATGGTACAGGTCATACCCCTCATACATGTTGCCACATTAGCTTTCCCACTACCCTACCAACTCCATACCTTTCATCCACTATCATACCCCTCATACCCTTCCCTTTATTTTTTTAATTTTCATTTCATACCCTTCATTTTATTCTATTTTTAATTCAAACCCCTCATTTTATTTTTTTTAAATAAACTTAAGTAAACAATAAAATTTAAAATTAAAATTAAAACTACATTAATTAAAATAACTAAAAATTACATTAACATAAAAACTAAAAAACATTTCATAATTAAAATTAAAATTAAAATTAAAAGTACATTAACATAAAAACTAATAATATTTTTTAAACCCCCATTGTTCGCGTAAACGTTCTTTTTCCTCCAATGTTGCCTCCAACTCTAAACCCTCGAGCCCCCTATGCGGTTTCATGTAGATCTTGTAATCGATACTTCGTTGTCGTTGGAAAATCGCATCGATTAGCCTACTATTCGTGGTCGCGAGGGAACCTAGTTCGGTCGCAACCATCGACACGGCTTCGGATGACGCGGTTGCCGTAGAGGAAGACGCCGCACGTCTTGCGGCGTTTCGACCCATCGGTCGTGTGCGCTCCGGGTTTGAGGGGGAGTCGGCATCGAGGTTCACGAAATTAGTGCGAGCATCGGATTCGTTGGGGGAATCGGTTGGGGTTTCGGTCGTTCTCGACCGTTTATTTTTCGGCGCGCATATGTTTCGTGGGTCCATCATGAGGACCGGGTCGAACTTAGGAGAGCCTTTGACAACTCTCCAAGCGTGTTCGTACGGAAAGCTTTTGCCGGTCTCGCGATGGTATCGGTCCTTGGCTCGGTTAAGAAGAAGTAAGTCATCTTCCCCGCTACCTCGCGAGTTCGACACGTTATTGTAAACGCATGCGAACTTCGAGACGCAAGCTATGAGCATTCTCACCTTCGTCGGAATGGCATCGCCGGACCGCACTTTTCGGTCATAGTTCATGCGCTTGTCGAAAGAAGCCTTGATCAAAGTCCAATAGTTATCTACTACAAAAAAATAAAAAAATTAAACAATGTTAGTTAGAAACTATATAAAATTAAAACGGTTTTTTATATACCTTTTTTTTATAGTTACCTATGGCCGGATCCTCCGAGACTTCGACCCACGCTTTTGCTAGTTCGACCTCCTCATTCAAGGTCCACGGTCTACATTTGGCTTTACCGGTATGCGTCCCACTCGTGTCCACATCCGCCTCCGTGGCCGCACTCTTACCCTTGCGTCCACGTTTGTTTTTTTGTGGTGGTGGTGGTGGTGGCGGTGATGGCGACGACAAAGGTTGCGTTTCGGGTACAAGTTCGTCGTCATCGTCGTCGGAAGGGTATTGCTCGTCTCGTAGTGCCCACCTTCCCGTCGTCGGGTTTTGGTGCGAACCGGTCGCTTGGTGCGAACCGGTCGCTTGGTGCGAACCGGTAGGTTGGTGGAAACCGGTAGGTTGTTGGAAACCGGATGGTGGATGTTGCGCAAGCAAGTGCGCATACATAAAATAATCCGACGGTATGTTCGGTGGGTGATACGCGAGGTTCGGTAGCTGATACGGTTGGTTCGGTTGGTGATACGGTTGGTTCGGTTGGTTCGGTTGGTTCGGTTGGTTCGGGTTAGTACGTCTCGAACCGGAGGGGGTGCCGTATGGATCCATTGAGATGGTGAGGAGAATGAGAGAAAATATTTGAGAGATAAAGAGATGAAGATGAAGATGTAGATGAAGATGAGAGTAGATATGAGAGAAAATAGTGTATGTTGGTTTTAAATATGAATAATTATATATAGGGAATGGTTAAAAAGTAAAAAAAAAAAAAATTTTACCCCAACGGCTATATTACCGTTGGGGGGGTAATATTGACAAGTCGCGAAAGTAGGAGGGGGAGAACGACACCGGTGTATGCGTACCGGGGAGGCGCATACCGGTCACCCACGGCGGTGTTACCGCCGGTGCCGGTAGGGAACCGGTTCTCATACCGAAGCCATAAAGGATGGCCTTACCTACCAACTCCATACCTCTCATCCATTATCATACCCTTCATACCCTTCATTTTATTTTTTTAGTTTTCATTTCATACCCTTCATTTTATTTTATTTTTAATTCATACCCTTAATTTTATTTTTTTAAATAAATATTATAATTAAATTAAATAAACAATAAAATTTAAAATTAAAATTACATTAATTAAAATAACTAAAAATTACATTAACATAAAAACTAAAAAAATTCATAATTAAAATTAAAAGTACATTAACATAAAAACTAATAATATTTTTTAAACCCCCATTGTTCGCGTAACCGATCTTTCTCCTCCAAAACGGCCTCCAACTCTAAACCCTCGAGCTCCCTATGCGGGTCATGTAGGTCTTGAAATCGATACTTCGTTGTCGTGCGAAAAGCGAATCGATTAGCCTACTATTCGTGGTCGCGAGGGAACCTATTGAGGTCGCAACTGTTAGGGATTATGTGCAGAGTTGACAAACCAAGTAATTACACATCCAATGTTACAAGACACTTGAGGGTCACACCTGTGAGGACCTATAAATCGAATAAGTTAAATGAAACCCGGAAATGGGAAGTTAGGATTTATAATAGTGAATTATAAATCAACTGGGTATTTTCAGTCAGAATTACCAAAGTTAGAGGGTTATTAATTAATTAGGTACATTATATATTTATTAGATAAAATAAATATATAATAGTTAATTAATAAATAATATATATATATTTAGATAAATATATATATATATATATATATATAATTATCATATGCAAATTCTTTTCCAGTAATTAAAAGGGGAAAAGATTTGAGACAATTATAATATGGAAACTGGATTCTATTCAAACTGTATTTTTCCTCTATATAAATAAGGCTTATGGGTTAAGGAAAAAGCTAAGCTTTCAATCAACTAAAAATCCAGTTCCAGTTTCCTCTCTCCCTCTCTCTCTTCCCGAAATCGGCGCCGCCACCGCCCTCCTTCCGGTCAAATTCCAGTTTTTGGTTTTTCAGTTTTCGGGTTTCAGTTCTACTAGAGGAACATTCGTTGGTCGATCACCGGTGGACTAAATCTCAAGCAATCCAGGTAACTGATCTAAAACTGTTAGAATTAATTGAACTAGAAACGATTAAAGATCAATAAGTGTTTAAGGGTTTTTGCTTTATCGCTTCCGCTTGATAAGATCAAATCAGTGTGTTTTTTATCGTATGGGTTTTATCAGTTTGATTATTAAACCTATGAGATTTATCAAACCAGTGAGGTTCGTTAGATCTGTGTTAAACCTCGAGTCAGTTTGATCCGAGGATACCCATAAAAAACCCAACAGTGGTATCAGAGCCATTGGCTATAATCGTTTTAGTTTTTTTTATCAGGTTCTGTGATCCGTTATAATTATTGTTTCTTGCATAACAAGTTTAAAAATCTGAAATTTATTATATGGTTTATATTTTTTGTTTATCGTATAAACCCTAATTCCATCATCGACTTTTGAATCGCATCCCCGGGCCGCACCACCGTTTGTGGTGGCGGCAACCGGCTACTGTCCTAACAAGCCACCAGGCCGCACCACCAGTTAGGTGGTGGTGGCCGACTCCACCACTGCCGTGAAGCAACCGAGCCGCACCACAGCCGTTGGTGGCGGCACCGGTCGTCGAAAGCAAAACCACCAAGCCGCAACCACCAGATGGTGGTCGCGGCATCCACACACCCACAACCGCAACCACCAGTACGGTGGTGGCGGATTTTTTTTCTTCGTTTTCGAAATTAAACGGCGATGGATGGATATCGAAGCCGCCACCGCCGCTAGGTGGTGGGTACGATAGTGGTGATGGTTGTTCACCGGCAGCCGCGAGATCCAAGCGGCGATTGGTGGCAGCCAAGGTTCGAACACCGCAACCACCAGAAACCACAGATGCGGCGGTGGATGGCGGTGTTCACGATGGTGGTGGATGGCGGTATTCACAGCGGCAGTAGGCGACGATTTCGCGATCGCCAAGCCAGACCACCAGCGAGGTGGTGGCGGCGATTTCGCGACCGCCAAGCCAGACCACCAGTTACGGTGGTGGCAACGGCTATTCGATCGCCGGCCGCAAGTGTTAATGGCAATAGATTGGACAAACCACCGAAGCCGGAAACGGCGACGGTGGTGGTGACGTTATGAAACAGCCGCGGAGGCGGCGATGGTGGTGGTGGATACTATTACTATCGTCGAAACGACCATCACACCACCGTTCGTGGTGATGGTGGCGATTATGGTTGTTGACTAACGGGAAGCGGCGGTAACCGATTAAGAGCCACACCACCGTTTGTGGTGGTGGCGATCAATGAATTTGAAACCATCAAAAAGACGATGGCGGCCGTGGTTGCCATCGTCAATGACGATAGTGGCTCAGTTGTTGCCATCGTCAATCGTTTACAAGTCGATAACAATTGGTGATGATTGCTTGCGAAACACGAAACGATACACGGCGATTAGGGTTTTTCGTTTTTGGGTCAAGTTCTGTTATCAGGCCCAAAGCCCAGTTTTTTGGACCAAGTTATGGCCCAAAAGGGATCGTTTGGTTTTAAGTTTTCTTATCCAAAATTAATTTCTATTTAATTTTTATCTAATAAAATTTGTTCAAACCAGTTGGATTGTTTTTCCGGTTTGATGAATCTTTTATAAAAATTAAATTTTTCACCTGTTTTTCAAATAGGCCTAATATTATGTTTTTACTATTTAATTAAAACACAAAGGCCAGTATTTTTTTTTTTAAATTGGATCGATAAAACCAGCTTGATATGTTTTTGGATAAAAGGGAATTATTTTAGCTAATCAGTTTTATTTATAAAAGTGTATTTTATAAAATTAGATAAAACTAATTTTAGTCTAAAATATTGTTTTCGATTTATAAAACAGTTTGTTTTATAAATTAGTTAAAACCAAGTTTTGCGATAATTAAGACAAGATAATTTTAACGGATCCAGGTTTATTTCTCGTTTTTACTATATTTCTTTTATTATATTGCACATATATATAATTGCGTGATTGCTTGAGTTCTATATATACATCTCAGTTTGAGTATATATATATATGTCTATTATAGTATTTGCCAACCTAGACCCTTGACATATTCACGGGAGGCCTGCGTGCCATTTACAACCCCTTATGTAATAATGACCTTAGGATAGATATTTTTATTCTTTCGGGATGGCGAGGCCAGTAGGAGTTACTGAAATTCTTCCTCTTACCGGAGTTCTAACAAACATGGCGAGACCAGTGGGAGCTATGCAAGTTTTGAAGCTTTTAGTGAAATAGGTCATTATTGGTCCCTAGGAAACGAACGTTGGCAAAAACTATAATTAGCTATTATGTGATTAATTATTGTTTAATTGCATGGTTGATTGATTATTTGTGATATCTTGCATGTTAGTAGTTTTAAATAGAAAGGTTATTTTAAAACTAGGTTGTATCACAAAAACATATAGGTTTTGTATTTAAAATTACCAGTTTTTTAAACTTTTCAAAACGGTAGTTTTTATTTTAAACCTATAAATGATTGTTTTACATAAAAGGCAAGTTGACAAAAACAGTTAGTTTTAATCAACTAGATGTGCTATTAAAACAGTTAGTTTTAATTAGGAAGTGATTTTAGAACAGTTAGTTTTAAAATTGCATGCATGTTTGAAATAGTTAGTTTAAAACATCAGTGGCCTTTATAACAATCAGTTTTTCAAAAAGCCTGGAAGTAAAATTTTTCAAAACCCCGAAAATCATAGATCAGTAGTGCAACCCATCTAGGGGCACCTTCGGCGTAAAGTACACAGGCGTTGTAAGTGATCACACATTCAACGTCCGTGTTCAAACTGAAGCTGGAGGGGTTACATAACTCTGCGAATTATCTCCGGGTGGTACCGGCCAGAGTATAGTGATCAGGTCCCCAAAATGGTGAGATCTATTTTGGTACTATTAAGTTCACCGGGAGGTACCGGGCCAAAAAGCACTTAGAGGGACTAAAACATGCACAGGTAGTTGCCGTGGTCCCAAAAAGATCTAGGAGTCATGTCAGCTAGACATGATTGGTAAAAGTCCTTACCTACCGAAATAAATACGGGTCTGGTGGAGCAAGAATATTACGCACATCAGGACGTATGAAATAAGGATCCTAGTCCAATAAATTGATCATTTAAGGGTTTATTGATAATTATTGGAATTTAATCTATTTACAGTTGCTAAAGACCAAAAGTTTTAATTTGTGTAGATGGCAAGCACTGTTACCAGCACTAACAATCTTTCCCTCCGCTCTATCCTAGAGAAGGATAAGCTGACCGGCTCTAATTTCCTCGACTGGGAGCGTAATCTGATGATTGTGCTCAGACATGAGAGGAAATGGTATGTCCTTGAAGAGCCTCTTGGGGAGGCACCTCCGGCAAATGCTCCGGCTGCTGCCAGAAATGCCCACAAGAAGCACTCGGATGATCTCCTTGATGTCGCCTGTCTGATGCTTGCAACTATGAGCCCAGATCTGCAAGCAGGGCTCATAAATACAAATGCTTATGACATGATCCGCCAGCTGAGGGACATGTTCCAGACCCAGGCTCGTACAGAACGTTACGATGCCACAAAAGCATTTAATGAGTGCAAGATGATAAAAGGGACATCAGTAAGTGACCATGTCATGAAAATGAAAAGGCACTTGGATCATCTGGAGAGACTTGGTCACCCAGTTCCGTTGCAGCTGGCAACGGATACTATACTCAATTCACTGTCAGACGACTACAAGCCATTTGTGGTCAATTACAACATGAACAACATGGAGAAAACAATAGCAGAATTGCACTCCATGCTTAAGACAGCTGAATTGAATATGGGACCAAAGGCAAAACCAAGGACATCCTGATGGTGAAAGACGGAGGGGTGAAAAAGAGAAATGGGCATGCTAGCACCAGCAAAGGAAAGGGACCAGTCCAGGCCATCCAGAGTGCACCTAAGAAAGGCAAAGGCAAGGGCAAGGGCAAGAAGGTTAAGCCAAATAAAGCTAGGACCGAGAACCGCTGCTTCACATGCAATGAGGTCGGTCACTGGAGGCAAAACTGCCCTAAGCGTCATGAAGCAGGTATGTAAACCTCAGAAATTTATGATTGCTTTAATTTGTCACTTCTTACTTGTTGGTTTACAAGTATACTGATACCTAGAGCAAATGACTATTGCAGGAGGTCAAAAGTGAAGTGCCCAGAAGTTGCTGAGGATCTTAAGTACAAGTTAATTTCGATATAAGTCAAGACATTTTGGATTTATGTTTTTAAAACAGTTAATTTTGGATTTATGTTTTAAACAGTTTTTGGGATGATTATATTTTTGATTTATAATTTTATGGTTTTATTTTCAAAAGTTATTGTCTTGACATTGAAATATCTGATTGTGCTTAGTATTCTTAAATCCGTATGATCCTAGTTGTTGCCTGTTATAGTTACTTCAAAAATCTATTAAATTGAAGTAATTTGTATAAAAACTATCAAAACACACGAAATTCTACAGGAATGTGTTTTGAGAATAAAACATTTATGAATAATAGTTTTGTGATCAAATTTTATTAACTCAGATGGCGTTAATAACAGTATTTATAAAACTAGAAAGATTCCAAGTTCTGGAATTAGGATTTAATCAAATCCAGTTAAGTTTTATTGACTAATCAAGTTTGATCAAGTTTTATTATTCAAATGTTTTAAAAGGAGAATGTAGGATATTAACTCAGATGTCGTTAATAACAGTATTTGTAAAACTAGAAAGATTCCAAGTTTTGGAATTAGGATTTAATCGAATCCAGTTAAGTTTTATAAAAGAAATTCTCAAAGTTTATTACTTAAAATAGAATTGACAAATCAAAGTTTTGACTAAGTCAATGGTAAATTTTGAGTAATAGTTAGTTTTTATATAAGTAAGTGGGAGCCCAATTTATTCTCTATCTAGTCTAAGATAAAGAATAAAAGATACAATTATTGATTCGATATATCTCGGAATTCATAATCCAGATAGGATAAGAATTCATAAGATATAATTTACCTTTCTAGTCAAAAGGATAAAAGTTTCAAGACCCTTGAAACAAAGTAAAGTCATAATTGACTTTAAAATCAATAATAAAAGTGTTGGATTAAATATAGAATTCCAGTAGATTTGCCAGCATTGCAAATGGAACCTGATTTCAGGTAGAAATCATTCATCTACACAGCAACTAAGGAAAGTTGTAGTTTTACATATTCAGGAACTGGAAGTTAGTCCAGGTCTCCGAGTTCATGGAATATGATAAAAGTCTAGTTATTGTTTTAAGAGGTGTTTGCAAAACAATAATTAGCAGATACAAGTAGATCGTATAAACAGACTTGTATTATTTGGTTATCACTTTGATTAAAATGGTAAACTTTAATCAAAGGGTTTAAACTGAAGATAGGTGATACTTCATTTTAGACCAGTATTTAACAAATGTTAAATGAATATGATGAAAGTTATTAAAGAAAAAACATTCAATCTTGTTATTATTACAGCGTGTAATATGGACTATACAAAATTGATTTCTTTATCACTTTTACAATTTTGCATGTTTTAATATATCCAGGGATGAAACTAGTTTCCAGTTTTCATTCAAAACCTGTCCGTGACAACTTATCATTGTGGGAACATGATAAGATGTTAAAGTCATTGTGAACTTTTAGGTAGTTATGATCAGTTGCTGAATAACAGCTACAAGTGTTGTAGACTAAAAGTTGCACAGATATTTGATAGAGTAGCAAATATTGGACGTGATCCGCAGTTGAGATTACTTCTTGGAATCAGTCATAAGTAAGTCTCACAGTGGTTGTCCCTATTACCTGAGGTATCTGATTTAGTATCATGAGGACCACTGAATACTTAGTGCACTCAACCGCTACACCGTAACAGGGTGGCTATAAAGGGCGTAACTAGATTCAGCGGAAGCCGTGGTGTTAAAGGCAGATATGCAAGATGGGATTTGCACCTCTTCTCTGAAGAGAGATATTTCTGGGCCCATCTTGACTGACTAAGTATACTGATGAAGTACATGGCCATGCCCAAACGAACTGATTAGTTCTTTGTCGTTTACCTATCAGTAAAAGTCGGATAGTCAAGAAAACAGAATCTTGAGTATTTAGAGTTGACACTTTCCAAGCTCATACTCACAAATGAAATATCGCGATGTAAAGGGAAAAGCCAAGATATACCCAATCAATGAACAGTAGTTTCATAGATACTATTTCCTTACGGAATGTTTATATCACCAGTCTGGGTATAAGAGTTCTTGTAACCTGGTCAGCCTAAGTGCCTGTCTAGGGGCCTCCTTAGGTCAGTGTAATCAAAGGCGGTATTGCCAACTTGCACAAGTGGGAGTCTGTTAGGGATTATGTGCAGAGTTGACAAACCAAATAATTACACATCCAATGTTACAAGACACTTGAGGGTCACACCTGTGAGGACCTATAAATCGAATAAGTTAAATGAAACCCGGAAATGGGAAGTTAGGATTTATAATAGTGAATTATAAATCAATTGGGTATTTTCAGTCAGAATTACCAAAGTTAGAGGGTTATTAATTAATTAGGTACATTATATATTTATTAGATAAAATAAATATATAATAGTTAATTAATAAATAATATATATATATATTAGATAAATATATATATATATATAATTATCATATGCAAATTCTTTTCCAGTAATTAAAAGGGGAAAAGATTTGAGATAATTATAATATGGAAACTGGATTCTATTCAAACTGTATTTTTCCTCCATATAAATAAGGCTTATGGGTTAAGGAAAAAGCTAAGCTTTCAATCAACTAAAAATCCAGTTCCAGTTTTCTCTCTCCCTCTCTCTCTTCCCGAAATCGGCGCCGCCACCGCCCTCCTTCCGGTCAAATTCCAGTTTTTGGTTTTTCAGTTTTCGGGTTTCAGTTCTACTAGAGGAACATTCGTTGGTCGATCACCGGTGGACTAAATCTCAAGCAATCCAGGTAACTGATCTAAAACTGTTAGAATTAATTGAACTAGAAACGATTAAAGATCAATAAGTGTTTAAGGGTTTTTGCTTTATCGCTTCCGCTTGATAAGATCAAATCAGTGTGTTTTTTATCGTATGGGTTTTATCAGTTTGATTATTAAACCTATGAGATTTATCAAACCAGTGAGGTTCGTTAGATCTGTGTTAAACCTCGAGTCAGTTTGATCCGAGGATACCCACAAAAAACCCAACAGCAACCATCGACACGCCATCGGATGACGCGGGTGCCGTAGAGGAAGACGCCGCACGTCTTGCGGCGTTTCGACCCATCGGTCGTGTGCGCTCCGTTTGTGAGAGGGAGTCAGTATCAAGGTTCACGAAATGAGTGCGAGCATCGGATTCGTTGGGGGAATCGGTTGGGGTTTCGGTCGTTTTCGACCGTTTATTTTTCGGCGCGCCTATGTTCCGTGGGTCCATCATCATGACCGGGTCGAACTTAGGAGAGTCTTTGACAACTCTCCAAGCGTGTTCGTGCAGAAAGCTTTTGCCGTTCTCGTGATGGAACCGGTCTTTGGCTCGGTTAAGCACCATCACATCATCTTCCCCGCTATGTCGCGAGTTCGACACGTTATTGTAAACGCATGCGAACTTCAAGACGCTAGCTATGAGCCCTCGAACCTTCGTCGGAATAGCGTCGTCGGACCGGACTTTTGGGTCGTAGTTCATGCGCGTGTCGAAAGAAGCCTTGATCGACTTCCAATAGTTATCTACTACAAAAAATAAAAAGTTAAACAATGTTAGTGGAAAACTATATAAAATGAAAACGGTTTTTTATATACCTCTTTTTTGATAGTTACCTATGGCCGGATCCTCCGTGACTTCGACCTACGATTTAGCTAGTTCGACCTCCTCATTCAAGGTCCACGTTCTACATTTGGCTTTACCCAAAGGCGTCCCACTCGTGTCCGCCTCCGTGGCCGCACTCTTACCCTTGCGTCCACGTTTGTTTATTTGTGGTGGTGGTGGTGGCGGTGACGGCGACGACAAAGGTTGCGTTTCGGGTACAAGTTCGTTGTCATCGTCGTCGTCGTCGTATTCCTCATCTCGTAGTGCCTACCTTCCCGTCGGCGGGTATTGGTGCGAACCGGTGGGTTCGTGCGAACCGGTAGCTTGGTGCGAACCGGAATGTTGTGGTGGTGGTGGTGGATGTTGCGCAAGCAAGTGCGCATACATCCAATAATCCGCGGCTATGTTCGGTGGGGGATACGGAAGGTTCGGTGGGTCATACGGAACGTTCGGTGGGTGATACGGTTGGTTCGGTGGGTGATACGGTTGGTTCGGTTGGTTCTGTTGGGAACCGGAGGCATAAACATGCGCAGCGGATAACAAAATCTGATTCCCAATCGAGGATCCAATCCTAAACCATACAGACACAATAAAGGGTGTTTTGGTGGATTACCTTTGCGAATAATAACTCCGAAACGCAAGTAGGGGTTACACCTCTACTGACACCGGTTGAGAGAGTTGCTAGACCACCGAGGATTATCCCGAAAAACGACTCCAATCACCTCCTGGATCTGATCGCCGGTTTTTGGGTAGAAAGAGCGAGAAAAGGCTTTCTTAGGG
Source organism: Centaurea solstitialis (assembly GCA_030169165.1). Taxonomy (NCBI): domain Eukaryota; kingdom Viridiplantae; phylum Streptophyta; class Magnoliopsida; order Asterales; family Asteraceae; genus Centaurea; species Centaurea solstitialis. The sequence continues at coordinate 52,886,718 of CM058047.1, read as the reverse complement.
AAAAAGTTTCTGATCTGAGAAATCAATAATTAATCAAACCCCTAAGCCTTTATTTATATGGATAAACCTGGCAGTGTTTGATTCCATATATAATTCTTTGGTAATTATCTCTATAATAATTTCCATAATTATCATTTAATTAATCCAACTGATTAATTAATTTACGAATAAATAATTTAACTAATTATTTATTTATTTCTCTCTTAAATAATTAATAACCAATTAATTATTTCTCACATAATCCAAACATTCTCATTTTGGTATGCAGCGGTGTGACCTACTAGTGTCTTATAACATTGGACACGATAACCCTGTTACTGTCTCGCACATAATCCTAACAGACTCCCACTTGTGCTAGACATGTAACTGAACTGTTACCATTAGCCTAAGGAGGTCCCTAGCCAGACACTTAGGTTAACCAGGTTATAAGATCTCTTATATTCAGAGATACAATTCACGCTTGAATTTGTACACAGGTTCATTCCTTTTGCACGCGATATTTTTAAAGTGAATTGAGACATGGAGTGGAGGATTCATTTCTCGAATTCAAGTATTTCTTGACTCTGATTTAGATTGCCTGCAGTAACGGATATTACTAAATAACAACTGTTATTCTATCCGAGCGTGGCCACGCGTTTCTGCAAATCTTTAATCGTCAAGGGGCCCGGAAATATCTCTCATATAGAGGTGCAAATCCCTTCTTGACTATCTGCATTTGGATCCACGGCTTCCGCTGTATCTAGTCATGTCCCGTATGGCCGCCCTGTTACGGTGCAACGTTAGAACGCGCTAAGAGTACAGTAGTCCTCGTGATCCCAAACCAAATATCTCAGGTCTAAGGACAACCTATCGTCAAGTCGATGCTTATGACTGGGGCTCCATGAAGCAGACTTGAAACTGGTCACTTCCAATACTCAAACACTCTGATGAGTATCTATAAATACTTGGTCACATCGCTTGTGCTTTTATTCTCTACTTTGAATAAATCATCAAGTATTTATAATAGCGTTAAACTCCCTATTGAAATTCCCATTTCAATAAGTGGCTACGGAAATTTAGATTTCATACAAAACTTTGTAAAATCATGGATATGTTAAATATGCTAAAACAGTTTAACTTTTGAAACAATCATGAATTAAAAACCTCCAATATTTCAATCACACTGTGAAATTGTTGGGTTTTTGTGAGTATCCTTGGATCAAACTGATCCGAGGATTATCTCAGATCTATCAAAACCTCGCTGGTTTGATATATCTCGTAGGTTTAAAACAACCTGTTAAAACCCACGTGATCAGAAACACGCTGTTTCTGATCTAATCATGCGGAAGCGATAAAAAGCTAAAAACCCATTAAAGCCTATTGATCTTTAATCGTTAACAGTTCTAAACCTAATAGTTTAGGTTAGATTAATTTACCTGGATGCTTGAGAATTAGTCCACCCGTAATCGACCAGCGAACGTTCCTCTAGCAGAACCGTGAAACCCGAAAACTGAAAATAAAATCCGGAAAACCCGAAGAGGGAAGGGGCGGCGCCGGTGGAGAGAGAGGGTAGAGAGGAAACTGAAAACTGGTTTTTCAATTGAAAAGCTTAATTATTCCTTAACCCATAAGCCTTATTTATATGGGAAGAAAATACAGTTTGAAAGTAATCCAGTTTCCATATTATAATTATCTCAAATCTTTTCCTTATTAACTGGAAAAGAATTTGCCTATGATAATTATGATTTATATATTTATCTAATATATAAAATCTTATTAATTAACTATTATATATTTATTTATCTAATAAATATATAACATCCTAATTAATTAATAACCCTCCAACTTTGGTAATTCTGACTGTAATTACCCAATACATTTATAATACACTATTATAAATACTAATTCTCCATTTCGGGGTTTCATCTAACTTGTTCGACTTATAGGTCCTCACAGGTGTGACCCTCAAGTGTCTCGTAACATTGGATGTGTTATCACTTGGTTTGTCAACTCTGCACATAATTCCTAACAGACTCCCACTTGTGCAAGTTGGCAATACCACCTTTGATTACACTGACCTAAGGAGGCCCCTAGACAGGCACTTAGGCTGACCAGGTTACAAGAACTCTTATACCCAGACTTGGTGATATAAACATTCCGCGAGGAATTGGTATCTATGAAACTACTGTTCATTGATTGGGTATATCTTGGCTTTTCCCTTTGCATCGCGATATTTCATCTATGAGTATGAGCTTGGAAAGTGTCAACTCTAATTACTCAAGATTCTGTTCTCTTGATTATCTGACTTTCACTGATAGGTAAACGACAAAGAACTAATCAGTTCGTTTGGGCATGGCCATGCACTTCATCAGTATACTTAGTCAGTCAAGATGGGCCCAGAAATATCTCTCTTCTGAGAAGAGGTGCAAATCCCATCTTGCATACCTGCCTTTAACACCACGGCTTCCGCTGAATCTAGTTACATCCTTTATAGCCACCCTGTTACGGCGTAGCGGTTGAGTGCACTAAGAATTCAGCAGTCCTCATGATATCAAATCAGATACCTCAGGTGATAGGGACAACCACTGTGAGATTTACTTATGACCTTTTTCCAAGAAGTAATCTCAACCACGGATCACGTCCGATATTTGCTACTCTATCAAATATCTGTGCAACTTTTAGTCTACAACACTTGTAGCTGTTATTCAGCAACTGATCATAACTACCTAAAAGTTCACAATGACTTTAACGCCTTATCATGCTCCCACAATGATAAGTTGTCACGGACAGATTTTGAATGAAAAACTGGAAACTAGTTTCATTCCCGGATTAATTAAAAACATGCAAAAATGTGAAAATGATAAAGAAATCAATCTTGTATAGTCCATATTACACGCTGTAATAATAACAAGATTGAATGACTTTTCTTTAATAACTTTCATAATGTCTATTTAACGTTTGTTAGATACTGGTCTAAAATAAAGTATCACCCATCTTTAGTTTAAACCCTTTGATTAAAGTTTACCATTTTAATCAAAGTGACGACCAAAAACACAAGTCTGTTTACTTGTATCTGCTAATTATTATTTTGCAAACACCTTTTTAAATAATAATTAGTCTTTTATCATATTCCGTGAACTCGGAGACCTGGACCAACTTCTAGTTCCTGAATATGTAAAACTGCAACTTTCCTTAGTTGCTGTGTAGATGAATGATTTCTACCTGAAATCTGATTCCATTTGCAATCCTGGCAAATCTACTGGAATGCTATATTTTAATCCAACACTTTTAATTATTGATTTTTAAGTCAGTTACGACCTTTGTTTCATGGGTCTTGAAACTTTTATCCTTTTAACTAAAAGGGTAAATTATATCTTATGAATTCTTATCCTACCTGGACTTATGAATTCCGAGATATATCAATAATTATGTCTTTTATTCTTTCATCTTAGACTAGATAGAGAATAATCGGGCTCCCACTTGCTTGTATAAAAACTAACTATTACTCAAAATTTACTATTGACTTATTCAAGACTTTGATTAGTCAATCCTAATTTCAAGTAATGAACTTTGAGAATTTCCCTTTTATGAAACTCAACTGGATTTGGTTAAATCCTAATTCCAAACCTTGGAATTCTTCTAGTTTCATAAATATTGTTATTAACGCTATCTGAGTTAATATCCTAAATTCTCCTTTTAAAACATTTGAATAAAACTTGATCAAACTTGATTAGTTAATTCTTGAGAATTTCTTTTATAAAACTTAACTGGATTTTGGTCAAATCCTAATTCCAGAACTTGGAATCTTTCTAGTTTTATAAATGTTGTTATTAACGCTATCTGAGTTAATATCTTAAATTCTTCCTTTTGATCATAAAACTATTATTCATAAATGTTTTATTCTCAAAACACATTTCTATAGAATCTCGTGTGTTTTGATAGTTTTTGTACAAATTACTTCAATTTCATTAAAGTAATTATAATAGGCATCAACTAGGATCAGATATAAGAATATCAAGCACATACAGATATTTCTATGTCAAGACAATAACTTTTGAAAAATAAAACCATGAAATTATATAAATCATAATTATCCAAGAACTGTTTAAAACATAAACCCCCAAAATAACTGTTTTAAAACTATAAATTCAAAATGTCTTGACTTTAAATCATCTAGTACTTAAGATCCTCGGCAACTCCTGGGCACTTCACTTCTGATTTCCTGCAATAATCATTTGCTCTAGGTATCAGTATACTTGTAAGCTAACAAGTAAGAAGTGACAAAAGCAATCATAAATTTTCTGAGGTTTACATACCTGCTTCATGACGCTTAGGGCAGTTTTGCCTCCAATGACCGATCTCATTGCATATGAAGCAGCGATTCTCGGTCCTAGCTTTGTTTGGCTTAACCTTCTTGCCCTTGCCCTTGCCCTTGCCTTTCTTGGGTGCACTCTGGATGGCCTGAACTGGTCCTTTTCCCTTGCTGGTGCTAGCATGCCCATTTTTCTTTTTAACCCCTCCGTCTTTTACCATCAAGACATCCTTTGTCTTGTTCTTGTTCCCCATATTTAACTCAGCTGTCTTAAGCATGGAGTGCAATTCTGCTATTGTTTTCTCCATGTTGTTCATGTTGTAGTTGACTACAAAGGGCCTGTAGTCTTCTGACAGTGAATTAAGTATGGTGTCAGTTGCTAGCTGCAACGGAACGGGATGACCCAGCCTCTCCAGATGATCTAAGTGCCGTTTCATTTTCATGACATGGTCACTTACTGATGTCCCTTTGACCATCTTGCATTCATTGAATGCTTTGGTGGCATCGTAGCGTTCTGTACGAGCCTGAGTCTGAAACATGTCCCTCAACTGGCGGATCATGTCGTAAGCATTCGTATTTATGAGCCCTGCTTGCAGATCTGGGCTCATTGTTGCTAACATCAGACAGGCAACATCAAGGAGATCATCTGAGTGCTTCTTGTGGGCACTTCTGGCAGCAGCCGGAGCGTTTGCCGGAGGTGCCTCCCCAAGTGGCTCTTCAAGCACATACCACTTTCTTTCATGTCTGAGCACAATCATCAGATTGCGCTCCCAGTCAAGAAAGTTAGAGCCGGTCAACTTATCCTTCTCTAGGATAGAGCGGAGGGAAAGATTGTTAGTGCTGGTAACAGTGCTTGCCATCTACACAAGATAAAACTTTTTGGTCTTAGCAACTGTAAATAGACTAATTTCCAATAAAATATCAATAAACCCTTAAATGATCAATTTATTGGACTAGGATCCTTATTTCATACGTCCTGATGTGCGTAATGTTCTTGCTCCACCAGACCCGTATTTATTTCGGTAGGTAAGGACTTTTACCAATCATATCTAACTGACATGACTCCTAGATCTTTTCGGGACCATGGCAACTACCTGTGCATGTTTTAGTCCCTCTTAGTGCTTTTTGGCCCGGTACCACCCGGTGAACATTATAGAACCAAAACAGATCTCACCATTTTGGGGACCTGATCACTATACTCTGGCCGGTACCACCCGGAGATAATTCGCAGAGTTATGTAACCCCTTCAGCTTCAGTTTGAACACAGACGTTGTTTATGTAAAAAATTACACAACTCGATGTCGAATGAAAATTGTGTGAGGCTTAACCGTCGAGAGAAAGAAATTACAATCAATGATAAGTGCGAGAAAGTAAAGTAAGACAAATAATTTGATGACGCAGGAAAAACCTCACGACGGAGGAAAAAACCTGCGGTCGACCTAAAAGATAAGTCGACAGAGCACTATGATCACCAATCAGGGGTGATGTCCTTCAAGTATACAGCTTTGATCGTACGATTACAACTGAGAAAACTATGAAATCGAATGTAAATTACAGATGATTCTCTAGAATAATGATTATAGAACTTATGAGCTTTGGATAGACTTCCTCTGTTGCAATGTTGGCTTGATTCTTCTTATATAGTGGCTTGATAATAACGGTCCAACGGTATTGTGGCTCATCAATGATTGAATCGTAACCGTCCAACGTTATTGTCTTCAATTAATGCTCGGAGAGTAACTGTCCAACGGCATTGTTGAGAGTTAATGTCCAGATTGTAACTGTTGCGAGATTCTTGCTTGTAACGGTCGATCTTGATGCTGTCGGACGATACATAACTTACGACTTGTTCGATGTAGTGATGATCTTCAACAAGCATAGCATAGTACTCAATTTCCGATTTCCTCAAAGGTGGACAATTGTTAGATATGATAATCAGCATACCTGCATCAAACATATAAACTTTGTATATTTATTCGTTAGTACCGTCGTACGATATTGTGGATATCGTTCGACTTATTCGATGTATATGTTCGATGTTTAATAATCTTTGTTCGATAATACTTTTAGGTTTTATCTCTGGACCTTATCTTAATACAGGACTATTGTCCTAACACTTATCTTATGATTATAGTCGGTTGTCGTACGATTGTAGATTTTTACCCTAACAATTTGCCCCCAAGATTTAGAGAATAATTCTATTTTATCTAAATCTTTAATTTGCTGGACGAGAAGTAAAAATACGTTGGTAAACGGTCGAATTAACGTTTAGAAATATAGCCGTTATCTAGCCGTTAGCCTGGACGCGTGTTCTTTAACGGCTAAGTGCTGACGCGTGGCACGATTATCCCTGATGACTCATTTGATTCAGTTACTATAAATAAGGCGTTTGTGAATTAGAAAGGATTTTACAAACCTCCTTAATTTTCAAATCGATTTTGCGAGATCGTAATCTGACCTTATTTTCGGCAAATATTTCGTGCGACTAGGCTTTATAAGGTACTTTCTTCTCTTTGTTTCATGCGTTTGAAGTCTTTAGCGAAGAAGAGTAATAGAGGTTTAGAAAACTTTAGGTTTACTCGTCTAAAAAATAGTTTAAACCGATTAGATTTCATCATGTCGTCGGAGGTTAAGAGTTCGATTGCTGAGAGCTTAGAAGTAGGAGAGTTAAGAGAATTAGCTGGGTTACCAGAGAATGCCTTTGTGAGGGTGGCCGGAGAGATCCGTCCAGCGGATGCTCCAAAGGGTTTCTTTGCTCTTTTTGAGTATCCGTTCAAAGTCGGATTTCGATGGCCATATTCTCCTTTGGCAAGAGCTTTTATGACTCGTTTTGACGTGTCTCCGGGACAGCTGATGCCCCAATTCTGGCGAGTCATCTTGGTGATCGAACGGGTGACCAAAGATTGGGGTCGTCGTGCGTTCTCTGTGGATGACCTTCTCTCTGCTTACAACGTGACTAAACTGCCCTACAACCGTTACGGGTTGTTTCCTAAGGGTAGGAATGACACCATGCTCGTTCATCGCACACAAGTGAATGATCGAGGGTGGAAGTCTCGTTACGTCTTCGTCCAGACGTCTTCGGTCTCTGATGAATCTTGGGTTGTTCCTGAGTGGAACTCGAATGGTAATTTAGGCGTCTATCTTTATTTTTATATATTTTTTACATGATTTTGATGACTAATCGCCTGTTTTCTTGCAGTTGTTAACTTCACGTTTGAGACGACTGAAGAGTCCAGCGAGTTGATCTCACACTTTCTGAGTTATAGTGTGACGGATCGTACGTATAGAACGTCGAAGGGCGGCGAAGAGAGCGACATTGAGCCTGAAGTGCAAATCATCGAGGAGACGGATATGGAAGGTAAATATCGTACGTCAATATCTTGGTTTGTATTAGTTTTGTTTGATTTTAACTTTGTTTTTCTATGTAGGTTCAGCTTCCAAGAAGGCGTCGACGATGGAAGCAGCTGCTCGTGCTGCCAAAAGAAAAGCTGCTGCCCAGGAGGTTCAAGTGGCTAAGCGTACGAGATCGTCGTACGTTCCTGCGGATACCCCACCTAAGGATGCCAAGCGAAAGGCTGAAGGTGGTATAGAGGCTATTCCTGTTAGCTTCGCCCCTCCTGCAAAGGGAGAGGGTGCGTCGAGTCAGCCTGCGTCGAAGGTCGACAAGGGCAAGGGGGTTGAGGGATCTGGTCTTACGACCATGACGATCCAGATACCCTCTGACTTCATGGTGGACGACGTCATTAGGACGGCGGCCACTTTCCCTGTCTTGGAGCAGTTTCATGTCCCTGCTCAGAAGGCGCGCATGGAGGAGGCCGACATCGAAGACCTAGATGCCTCCATCGCGGGTATCTCTTTCCTGGTAAGTCCTTGTCGTATGTTTTCTGCTTTCAGTTTACTTGTACAGCTTCTAATCTTTTCTTTTTCTTTTGTACCTGTAGGCTCTCCAAACTAGTCTTAGCCTCCATACTCGGATGGCTAAGATCAAAGAGGAGTTGGCGTCGAACCAGAATGATGCCAAGGTGGCCAGGAAAGAGGCCGACAAGGCCAAAAAGAAGCTGGTCCAATTGACCGACGAGGTTAATGCCAAGTCGGTTCAAATTGGGGACCTGGAATCTAAGCTGGAACTCAGCGAACAATTTCAGGTCCAACAGCGAGAACGGTTGAAGTTGGCCTTGGACCATACCAAGGAGCTGGAGAAAGAGCTGTTGGTCGTTCGACGAGAGAAAGCTGAGAGGGAAGAAGCTCTGTCGTCCAAGATCCAAGAACTGGAAGAGGACGCTGCCTTGGTTCGCGTGGTCGCACGTACTGCGGTCATGCGACGAGTAGCTGCTGGGACTATCACCTCTCAGATGGCAAAGGACGAGGTAGCCTCTTTCGTTCAGGTGATGGGCTCTGAAGACCTTCTTGACGAGGAGGATCTAAAAGGCCTGGACGAAGAGAAGCCTGCGGATGTCGAGGAAGCAGGTGTCGAGGAGGAGGTTCCTGGAACCTCTGGATCCGTTCCTGCGCATCCTTTGGAGACTGAAGAGGTTTCTGCTGCAGATCCACCTTCCACCGACGCTCCTTTAGAATAGTTTTCTTTTTGTAATCGTAAAAAATTTTTTGTACTCTGCCGTTTTTAGGCAAGAAATGTTTAATGAATGAAATTTTGTTTAAATAACGTGTGTTTTAACTTATCATTTGATGTGTTATTATAACTTTTATCATGCGTTTTAGCTCGTGTCGTGCGTTTTTAGCTTTTACCGTGCGTTTTAGCCTGTATCGTGCGTTTTTATCGTGCGTTTTAGCTTTTATCTTTGCATGCATTTGTTTTAAAGTCCTTAGACTTGATTTAGAAACGTTTCTTTTGTACTCATGAGAGTATTCGTGCGACTGGCGAGTTGACTTGCGCTCTTGCGACATAATCGTGCGTTATAGCGGTTATCTTGCGATCCATGCGATTTTTGTCGTGCGATTCCTGCGATAAGCATGCATTTAGTCGTGCGATACTTGCGTTAATCGTGCGATCCATGCGATTTATCGTGCGATACCTGCGAAAAAGGGATGACTAAGGGGTGGCCGTTGGCTTAGCCAACGGCGCTCCGATGCTTAAGTCAGTAATGGTTAAGGAATAAATTGTATGTAAATAGGTTTAGAAATAATACCTTTTGAGGTGATGGGCATTCCAGCTTCGTGGGATTTCCATACCTTCCATAGTCGTAAGTCTGTATGCTCCATTTCCAATGACTTTGGAAATTATGTAGGGCCCTTCCCATTTGATGGAAAGTTTTCCAGCGTTGGGCTCTTGTGTGTTTTGAAACACATGTCGTAAGACATAATCTCCAACTTGAAAAATTTTTGCCTTTACCTTTTTGTTGAAGTGTCTTTCGACAATTCCTTTCTGTGCAGCCATCGTTCGTAGTGCTTTTTCTCGGATTTCTTCTAAGGCATCAAGATCGTAGGATAAATTTATTGCATTTTGATCATACGTGCGACTTCTGGCAGTTGGTATTTGAGCTTCGATTGGCAAGACTGCTTCGCATCCATATACCAGAGAATACGGAGTTTGTCCAGTTGATGCTCTAGATGTCGTACGATTCGCCCATAAGACAGATGGCAATTCATCTACCCATTTTCCTTTTGCTCCTTTCAACCTCTTTCGGATTGAATTGATGATGACTTTGTTGCTCGACTCTGCTAACCCGTTAGATTGTGGATATCTCGGAGTTGAAGTGATTAACTTGATTCCTCGCTTTTCACAGAACGTACGAGTCTTATCACTTATAAATTGTGAGCCGTTGTCGCACATGATTTCAGCTGGTACCCCGAATCTATAAATGATGTTTTTCTGAATGAAAGATATAACTTCTTTATCTCGGACCTGTGAGAAAGCACCAGCTTCTATCCATTTTGAGAAGTAGTCGGTGAGCACGAGTAAATAGACTTTCTGTCCAGGGGCTGGAGGTAATTTTCCCACGATGTCCATTCCCCATCGCATGAAGGGCCATGGAACTAGAACAGAATGTAAAGGTTCGGATGGTCGATGGACCATGCTCGAATGTTTTTGACATGCGTCGCATCGTTGGACGTACGTTATGGCATCTTCTCGTAGAGTAGGCCAATAGTAACCTTGTCGTGAGATTCGACTAGCAAGACTTCTGCCCCCTGCGTGATTTCCACATTCTCCGTCGTGCATCTCTTGGAGAATTTGATTGATTTGTACTTTATTTGTAACGCATCGTAGAAGAAGTCCTGTCGTGGATCTTCGATAAAGTTGATCTTCAAAGATTGTGTATCTTGAGGCTTTCGATCTTGTCTTTCGAGCTTCCATTTTATCTTCAGGTAGTTGGTCGTGCTTGAGGTAGTTCCATATGTCGAGCGACCAGTTGTAAATTTCTTCGTTCATTTGTACTTCATCGTTTACCGCAATTGTTGGTGTCGTGAGATGAAGTAATGGGATATTTTCCATGAACGGATCATGAAATGCAGATCCCAGATTGGCCAGTGCGTCCGCTTGCATATTTAGATCTCTTGGTATTTGCTCGATTAAGAACTGTTCAAATCGTGCGATTCGATCTTTAACGGCTTTGAGATAACTCATCATTTTTGAGTCTTTTGCTTGAAAATCCCCATTTACTTGGTTTACGACCAATAAAGAATCGCTTCGAACGTGCAACTGTTTTGCCCCCAGTCTAAGAGCAATATCTAGTCCTGCGATCAAAGCTTCATATTCTGCTTCATTGTTTGTGGCTTTGAATTCGCATCGTACGGAGTATACTATATTTCCCCCTTGTGATGATTTTAAGACAATGCCTAATCCACATCCTCGTACGTTCGAGGAACCATCAACGTAGAGTATCCAAGGCTGGTTGTCTGAAATCATCACAACTTCGTCGCACGTCGTGGGTTCCAATCCTGGAGAAAATTCTGCCACGAAATCTGCTAGTACTTGCGATTTGATGGCCGTCTTGGGTTTAAATTCAATGTCGAACCCACTGAGATAAATGCTCCATTTGGCTAGTCGTCCTGTCAGTTCTGGTTTTCGAAGCACCGTCTTGAGTGGATAATTGGTCACAACAATAATATGATGTGACTCGAAGTAATGCCTTAGCTTCTTTGCTGCCGTCATAAGACCTAGTAGCAATTTTTCCATTGATGTGTACCTGGTTTCTGCGTCGAGGAAAGACTTGCTAACATAATAGATTGGTCGTTGTCGTTGATCTTCTTCTCGCACAAGTACTGCACTTGTCGCATTTTTGCTCACTGCCAAATACAACTGTAGACTTTCTCCTTCGACTGGTTTTGTCAGCAGTGGAGGTGATGTCATATATTGCTTCAGTTCTTGCAAAGCTTTCTCATGTTCGTCTGTCCATAAGAAGCCTTGATTCTTTCGTAGGACATTATAGAACAAATGGCATTTATCCGATGATCGTGAAATAAATCGGGTTAAAGCTGCCACTCGTCCTGTTAACTTCTGGACTTCTTTGACATTCCTTGGAGATTGTATCTCGACGATAGCTTTGACTTGTTCTGGACTTGCTTCGATTCCGCGTTGCGTGACCAAGTACCCCAAGAATTTTCCTGCTCGTACTCCGAAGGAACATTTTGTTGGATTGAGCTTCATCTTGTATTGTCGTAGGATATCGAAGGATTGCTTTAAATGTGCAACGTGATCGGTCGAACGTTCTGATTTCACAAGCATGTCGTCGATATAAACTTCCATTGTTCGACCAAGATGTTCCTTGAACATCATGTTAACCAATCTCTGATATGTTGATCCTGCATTCTTGAGACCGAATGGCATAACTTTGTAACAGTATATGCCTTTATCGGTCATGAATGCAGTCTTCTCCTGGTCGTCCGTGTGCATCAATATTTGATTGTATCCTGAATACGCGTCCATGAATGTCAACAATTCATGTCCTGCCGTCGCGTCGACCATGGCGTCGATATGAGGTAAAGGAAAAGGATCTTTTGGACAAGCTTTGTTTAGATCCGTGAAATCAATGCAGACTCGCCATTTTCCGTTCTTCTTTTGTACGACGACTACATTAGCCAACCATTCTGGATATTTGACTTCTCGGATCTTCCCTGTTTTAAGCAGATTGTCAACTTCATCGTTGATCACTTTATTTCTTTCAGGCGCGAACTTGCGTCGTTTTTGCTTAATGGGTTTGAACGTAGGATCCACGTTCAATTTATGTGATATAATGCTTGGATCTATTCCGACCATATCTTCGTGCGACCATGCAAAACAGTCTGAATGTTCCTGCAAAAAAGATATAATCGTATTTTTTATGTCAGGGGGGAACGAGGCTCCTACGAAGACTTTTCGATCAGGATGTTCAGGATCAAGGACGACTTCTTCTAGCCGAAGGTCGTCGTTCGATTTCCTCTCATCCTGGCTCTGTAATTGCTAGATGTCCTGCGACTTTGTCTTCATCGTGATCTTGTAACATTCTCGTGCGATTTTGTTCTCACTAGCAATCTCTTGAATTCCCCATGGAGAAGGAAATTTAATCTTCTGGTGGTATGTCGAAGGAATTGCTTTCATCTCGTGGATCCAGGGTCTTCCAAGAATAACATTGTAAGCTGATTGGCAGTCCACAACATTGAACTTTGTTTGTTTGTTGATGCCTTTGGCGTAGACTGGCAAGATGATTTCTCCGAGAGTGTTCATCGGGTCTCCATTGAATCCAATCAGAGTAGTACTTCGTCGTACGATTTCTGACCGTTCGATTCCCATGACTTTAAGAGTATCTGCAAAAATAACGTTAGCCGAACTACCTCCATCAATCAATATTCTCTTAGTCGAACAGTTTCCGATTGTCAACTGTATGACTAGAGCGTCATGATGTTTATGATGGACCCCCTGTGTATCGTCTTGGTCGAACGTGATTATCATTGCATCGAGCTCTTTTTCTGTCTTTGATTTGGCTTCTCCGGGGATAGGATGTTCGCTTGGACCATCTCGTGCATGTCGCTTTGCAGCTGAATATGTAAGTCCACAAACTTCTGATCCTCCAGTGATGCAGTTTATGACTTTTGTATGAACTGGTGACGCTGGTCGTCCTTGTTCTTCTGGGATGAGGCCTTTTAGATGTCCTTTAGATTTCAAATATGAAATCTCCTTCTTTAGACTGATGCATTCATCTGTCGTATGACCATGATCGTTGTGGAAATCGCACCATTTGTTCTGATCTTTGTCTTTGCTTGGTTTATCTGATTTCTTCGGCCATCGTACGTTTGCATCAATCTTTCGTAGCGAATCCACCAAATCTTTCGATGTACCTGTAAAATTGTAAGTAGATAACTCTGGATATCGTATTTTAACAGTACCTTTGCTTGGTCGAGTTTTCGACTCGTATCGAGGATTTCCAATCTTGTTTACTCTTTTATGCTTAAAGTCATGTTTTTGAGCACCAAGAGGTTTCTTTTCTGCGGAATGCTTTCGTCGGAAGAGAGCATCATCTTCTATTCTCATGAAAGCTAGTGTTCTAGCTCGTACGTCGTCGAAGTTTTCTGGTGGATATTTCGTTAATTCCAGATATAATCCAGAGGAATCTTCTAATCCTCGCTTGTATGCCTCGATTGCTGTTTTCACGTCGCAATTTTTTATTTCAATCATTGCTGCATTGAATCTGTTGAAGTAGTCGCGGATTGTTTCTCCAGATTTCTGTACGATATAGTACAGGTCGCTGGTCTGCTTCTCCATCTTACGACTGCTAGCAAATTGTCGAGTGAATTGGTTCACCAATTCTGCAAACGATCCGATACTTTTTGGCTTTAGGTTAATAAGCCATTGTAATGCTGCTCCTGTTAAAGTTGATCCAAAGCTTTTGCACATGCAGACTTCTTGATATTGTGCCGGTATAGGAACTGTCCACATAAGTTGCTTGTACTGTGCTATATGTTCGACCGGATCTGTGATTCCAGAGTATTTTGTTGCGAAAGCTGGTATAGTATATTTCTTAGGAACGTCAACAAGAGCTAATTCATCAACGAACGGTGAAGCCTGAAATCCAGTTTTAGGTTCGACTTCGACGGGTACTGCTGCTCCGGGTAGCTTTGTGAGTAACGCGAACAATTTTTGGTTTTGCTCTTCCAGGGATTTCAGTCGTACGTTTAGAGGATCTTCAACGTTTATTGGGTTTGTCGGGATACAACTAGAAGCGATTCCAGTACTGGGTGGGATTGTCGTATGAATGGTGGAACTAGCAGCTGTGGGTATATGACCAGGAATAGGAATTTGTTGGGAAAAAGGCTCGAACGTGAACATGGGTGTTCCTTGAGGCATAGAAGGTGGACCTCGAGGCATAGGCGGCGGGCCATGAGGTATTGGTGGGATAAACTGTGGTAAAGATGGTCGTACGTTATCGTATTGTTGGTTCACAGTTGAAAATTGCATTGAGGCATTGAACTGTGGTCGAGGTGGTGGTCTTAGATGTTGAGGAGGAAATGGTGGAGGGATAGACATTGGGATTGTCATCGATGGTCCAGGTAGAGCTCGAAGACGTTGAATTTCGTTGTTAGCCTCTTGCAATTGTTGCTGGAGTGACGCTATGAATCCGTTATCCATTGTCCTGCGCAAATAGCTCAAAGAGAACTCAAAGAAAAGGTTAGTACTAAGGCGCACTTTTCACCGAATGAAATTTTTCTCAAAACGGAGCCCCACGGTGGGCGCCAAACTGTTTATGCTAAAAATTGCACCTACGGACGAATTAAGGTTCGCTTATGATTGTTATCCGGCGAGAGAAAGGAAACTTCAACAAATCGTGCACAAAACAAGTAACGAAAATGACACGAGATTTGGTGACGCGGGAAAACCTCAACCGAGGAAAAAACCCGCGGCCGACTAAGAAATAGTCGACGTTGAACTATGTATCACCAATAAGGGTGATGCCTTTCGTAGTACAATAGTCCGTCTTACGTTACAAGGTAAAGATAAACATAAGACATACGAAAGTAACGTGCGTCGTAAGTACAAATGTCATATGTAAATATGAAAGTATAAATGAATTCGAGAGAAAACGTAGATGATTCGAATGATCGGTTGTCGGGGGTCTTCCAAATGAGCCGGGGTGCCCTTTATATAGTGCAAAGGTTGTAAGTTGTAACCGCTTGACATTTAATGCTCTTAATGACAATAATTGTAACGGTCGTAACGGTAGTTGTGCATTAATTGTGCTTTTAATCACGGTCGTCGGTTACATCTCTTTAATCCTGCATTAAACGGACATTAAAATGGCAGTTACAGGTTAGATAATCGCGATCTTACGAAATCTTAAGACGGTCGTACGACATCTTAAGACGGTCGTACGACATATCGTAAGACGAGGGATAAAATCGTATGACGAAGGACAAAATCGTAAGACGAACGACGAAATCGTAAGACGTACTACAAAAACGTAGGACGAACGACAAAATCGTAAGACAAATGTGTCTGCTGTATTCGGTCTTAAGAACCCTGTTTAAATACAAGATACGTCCTGTAATATTTGATCTTATAATTTCGTCGGTCGGGGCGTTTAGAATTTCACCATAACAGTTAGCCCCCCAGATTTGAATTTCAAAGTCAGTTTGAATTTCAAATCTTCTTTCATAGTCTCAACGATGCATGTAAATGCCAATTCCCTGTAGAAGCAAAAACATGGAGAAAAATATTAGTAGAAGCACACGTAATTATTGAATTTTTTTCTCAAGGCGGGGTCCCACGGATGGCGCCAAATTGTTGATGCTAAAAATCGCATCTACGGACGAATTAAGGTTCTCTTATCCGGCGAGAGAAAGGAAACTTCAAAGAGAACTCAAAGAAAAGGTTAGTACTAAGGCGCACTTTTCACCGAATGAAATTTTTCTCAAAACGGAGCCCCACGGTGGGCGCCAAACTGTTTATGTAAAAAATTACACAACTCGATGTCGAATGAAACTTGTGTGAGGCTTAACCGTCGAGAGAAAGAAATTACAATCAATGATAAGTGCGAGAAAGTAAAGTAAGACAAATAATTTGATGACGCAGGAAAAACCTCACGACGGAGGAAAAAACCTGCGGTCGACCTAAAAGATAAGTCGACAGAGCACTATGATCACCAATCAGGGGTGATGTCCTTCAAGTATACAGCTTTGATCGTACGATTACAACTGAGAAAACTATGAAATCGAATGTAAATTACAGATGATTCTCTAGAATAATGATTATAGAACTTATGAGCTTTGGATAGACTTCGTCTGTTGCAATGTTGGCTTGATTCTTCTTATATAGTGGCTTGATAATAACGGTCCAACGGTATTGTGGCTCATCAATGATTGAATCGTAACCGTCCAACGTTATTGTCTTCAATTAATGCTCGGAGAGTAACTGTCCAACGGCATTGTTGAGAGTTAATGTCCAGATTGTAACTGTTGCGAGATTCTTGCTTGTAACGGTCGATCTTGATGCTGTCGGACGATACATAACTTACGACTTGTTCGATGTAGTGATGATCTTCAACAAGCATAGCATAGTACTCAATTTCCGATTTCCTCAAAGGTGGACAATTGTTAGATATGATAATCAGCATACCTGCATCAAACATATAAACTTTGTATATTTATTCGTTAGTACCGTCGTACGATATTGTGGATATCGTTCGACTTATTCGATGTATATGTTCGATGTTTAATAATCTTTGTTCGATAATACTTTTAGGTTTTATCTCTGGACCTTATCTTAATACAGGACTATTGTCCTAACACTTATCTTATGATTATAGTCGGTTGTCGTACGATTGTAGATTTTTACCCTAACAGACGTCGAATGTGTGATCACTTACAACGCCTATGTACTTTACGCTGAAGGTGCCCCTAGATGGGTTGCACTACTGATCTATGATTTTCGGGGTTTTGAAAAACTTTATTTCCAGGATTTTGAAAAACTGATTGTTTATAAAGGCTACTTATGTTTTAAACTAACTGTTTGAAACATACATGTAATTTTAAAACTAACTGTTCTAAAAATTACTTGCTAATTAAAACTAACTGTTTTAATAGCATACGTAGTTGATTAAAACTAACTGTTTTTGTCAACTTTGCCCTTTTATAAAATAATCATCCATTGGTTGTTATAAAGAGCAATTGATATTCTAAACTAACTGTTTTAAATATTCATGATATTTTAAACCAACTGTTTAAAATATCGGTTAATCGAAATCAACTGATTTAAAGCATACTGGTTGATTGAAACTACCTGTTTCAATAACCTTTTCTTTCTGACAAAAGCTAACTGTTCTGTCAACTTTGCTCCTTTATAACAATACACTAGGTTTTATTAAAAAGCTTCACTTTAAAGGTTTTCGATTGAAAAATTAATAAAACCTAATTTCTTCTTGTTTTAAAAAAAAATATTTTAAAACATATCTAATAAACTAACAGTTATTAGCATCAACTACGCAGTTAATCATGCACACAGATAATTATAACAACTACGCAATTGTAAAACAGGTAATTATAGGATTTGCCAATTTTGTTCCTAGGGACCAATAATGACTTATTCTACTAAAAGCTTCAAAACTCGCGTAGCTCCCACTGGCCCCGCCATGTTTTGTTAGTACTCCGGTAAGATGAAGAATAGCTCCCACTGGCCTCGTCATCCCAAAAGAAAGAAAAATTCTATCCTAGGGTCATTATTACATAAGGGGTTGCAAGTGGCACGCAAGCCTCCCCATAAATTTGTCAAGGGTCTAGGTTGGCAAATACTATAATAGATATAGATACAAACTCAAACTGGAATGTATATATATATATGTGAAATCAAACTGAAATTCATATATAATTCACAAGCAATCACGCAATTATGTATATAAAAGCAATATTATAATTACGAGAAAATAAATCTGGATCCGTTAAAATTATCTTGTCTTAATTATCGCAAAAACTTGGTTTTATAACTGATTCGAAAAACAAACTGTTTTATGAATCTTAAAAGAAAAACTTTAGACTGTAGAATGGTTTTAACTTAAAAACTGAGATTTATAATAAACCTTAAAACAAAAACCATTTAACCCTTTTACCCAAAAATATTAAACTGGTTTTAACGATCCAACTTTATAATACTGACCTTAGTGTTTCGAATCTACTTAAAAACTGATTCTATAAAAGTTTATTAAATTGGAAAAACCAAAAAACCTAAGTAAACTTATTTTGGATAAAATGTCTTAAAAAACCAAACGAGCCCTTTTGGGCCATAACTTGGTCCAAAGAACTGGGCCTTGGGCTTATAGGCCCATTACCAAACTGGTAATCTTGGGTCCATTAGGGTTTCGTGATTTGCTCGAAAACTTTATCGAGGATCGAGAAAACCTAATCCCGTCTTTTCGTTTCGGGTCAACCAATACCAACCCGGTCAATTTGAATCGGTTTCAAGATCACGAGAGTAAACGACCATTGCTGCTATTGGAAGCTTAATGATGATGGCGATCGGCCATCGCCGCCGCCATCTTATGATCACCGCTTGCGGTTTGGTTTTCCGACCATTGCCGCGTGCCATGGTTACCGAAAAACGCTGCCACCACCACACTGGTGGTGCAACCGTGGCCTGACGCCGCCACCGCTTGGCTCGGCCGTGAGGCAGCCGGCGGTGGTTTGTGGTCATCGTGAGACGCTGCCATCACCACGCTGGTGGTGCAGCTGCGGTCTAGCCGCGATCGAGCCACGTGATTCGGTCATTACCACCATCCAACCATTGCTGCCGTTTAGCTATCGATAGGCCGCCGGTGATTAATAGACCACCGCCATCTACCACCGGTGACGACAACGATGCCAAAACACCACCACGCCACCAGCGACAGCGGTAGTAAAAAGACCGCCGCCGCCATCGCCTTCGCGGCGATTGGAAAACATGAACCGCCGCCACCACCGTTGCTGGTGGTTTGGCTACGGTTGGGTGGCGTTTCGACCATCGTAAAGCACCGCCTCCACCTCCCTGGTGGTGCGGTTGTGTGGTTGATTGAATTCGAGAGCTAACCGTCGCCGCCGCCCGGCATGGCCGTAAGGCAGCCGGCGGCCTGGCAGGTGTTTCGTGGTGCTCCGATGATGTCAACGGCCTTAAGCCGCTGCCACCACCGTACCATCAACGCTACCACCCGCCACCAAATCGTGGTGCGGTGATCGATTGACGCCGCTGCTATCACCACCGTTGCTGGTGGTGTGTTTTAACAGCGTGTGCCGCCACCACCAATCGGGTGGTGCGGCTTGGCGAGATCGGTGATCGGTCTGGCGGTCCGGCCAGCTAACTGCCGCCATTCCGCCGCCGGTTGTTGGTTTCTTTGGTGTGATGAAATAAAAACTAAAACTTTAAGACTAACACGAACAATTTTAACGGATCACATACATAAACAGATAATCTGTTAAACTGATAAACAGCTAAGAACGATTTAACAATGGCTCTGATACCACTGTTGGGTTTTTGTGAGTATCCTTGGATCAAACTGATCCGAGGATTATCTCAGATCTATCAAAACCTCGCTGGTTTGATATATCTCGTAGGTTTAAAACAACCTGTTAAAACCCACGTGATCAGAAACACGCTGTTTCTGATCTAATCATGCGGAAGCGATAAAAAGCTAAAAACCCATTAAAGCCTATTGATCTTTAATCGTTAACAGTTCTAAACCTAATAGTTTAGGTTAGATTAATTTACCTGGATGCTTGAGAATTAGTCCACCCGTAATCGACCAGCGAACGTTCCTCTAGCAGAACCGTGAAACCCGAAAACTGAAAATAAAATCCGGAAAACCCGAAGAGGGAAGGGGGCGGCGCCGGTGGAGAGAGAGGGTAGAGAGGAAACTGAAAACTGGTTTTTCAATTGAAAAGCTTAATTATTCCTTAACCCATAAGCCTTATTTATATGGGAAGAAAATACAGTTTGAAAGTAATCCAGTTTCCATATTATAATTATCTCAAATCTTTTCCTTATTAACTGGAAAAGAATTTGCCTATGATAATTATGATTTATATATTTATCTAATATATAAAATCTTATTAATTAACTATTATATATTTATTTATCTAATAAATATATAACATCCTAATTAATTAATAACCCTCCAACTTTGGTAATTCTGACTGTAATTACCCAATACATTTATAATACACTATTATAAATACTAATTCTCCATTTCGGGGTTTCATCTAACTTGTTCGACTTATAGGTCCTCACAGGTGTGACCCTCAAGTGTCTCGTAACATTGGATGTGTTATCACTTGGTTTGTCAACTCTGCACATAATTCCTAACAGAAATAACACTTTACATGATCTAGTGTCTCAAAATTAAACTACTGTAATAATGATAAACTAAAACTAGCTGTTGGTGTCCAGGTACTGCATCCCAATTGAACTTGCATGAGCCTCATGCTTCACCCTTGCTAGCGGCTTTGTCAGCGGATCTGCGACATTGTCTTCCGTTGGAATCTTGCATATCCTTACATCTTCTCTTCCAATGATCTCTCGGATGAGGTGATACTTTCTGAGTACGTGTCTGGACTTGTGATGCTCACTGGGTTCCTTTGCTTGCGCCACGGCTCCCGAGTTATCACAGAATATATCGATCGGTCTAGAGATACTGGAAACGACTCTTAGATCCGATAGAAAATTCCTCAGCCAGACAGCTTCCTTTGCCGCATCAGACGCTGCAATGTACTCTGCCTCTGTAGTTGAATCTGCAATCGTATCCTGCTTCGAGCTCTTCCATGAGATCGCGCCTCCGTTTAGGGTAAAGACGTACCCTGACTGTGATCTAAAATCATCTCTGTCGGTCTGGAAACTAGCGTCAGAATAGCCGTTGACACTAATTTCATCCTCAGAACCTCCAAAGACCAAGAACATATCTTTCGTTTTTCTCAGGTACTTGAGAATGTTCTTGACAGCCACCTAATGAGGTTCTCCTGGATTCTGTTGATATCTGCTCGTAACACTTACTGAGTAAGCAACATTGGGCCTAGTACATAACATAGCATACATAATCGATCCAATTGCTGATGCATATGGAACCGATTTCATCTTGTCCTGATCTTGACTAGAAACAGGACACTGTGTTTTACTTAACACTATGCCATGTTGCATCGGGATAAATCCTTTCTTGGATTCATCCATCCTGAATTCTTCAGGACTTTGTCAATGTACGTACTTTGGCTAAGTCCGATAAGCCGCTTAGATCTATTTCTGTAGATCTTTATGCCAAGTATATAAGCGGCTTCTCCAAGGTCTTTCATCTGGAAACATCTGCTTAACCAACCTTTTACACTCTGTAAAGTTGGAACATCGTTTCCTATGAGTAGAATGTCGTCTACATACAAGACCAAGAAGGCTACTATGCTCCCACTGAACTTAGTGTAAACACACGGCTCGAACTCACTTTTCGCGAAACCAAATTCTTTGATTCGCTCATCAAAATGTAAGTTCCAGCTTCGAGATGCTTGCTTCAATCCATAAATGGATTTTAGCAGTTTACACACCTTATTAGGATTCTTAGGATCTTCAAACCCCTCTGGTTGTTCCATATAGACGTCTTCTGTTAACTTTCCGTTTAGAAAGGCTGTCTTGACGTCCATTTGCCAGATCTCGTAATTAAAATACGCTGAAATGGCCATCAGAATCCTAATTGATTTCAATATGGCCACTGGCGAAAAGGTTTCATCATAGTCGATACCATGAGTTTGCGTGAATCCTTTTGCGACTAGTCTGGCCTTGAAAGTGTGTACATTCCCATCCATGTCGGTTTTCTTCTTGAAAACCCATTTGCGTCCAACAGCTCTACAGTGCTGGGGCAAATCAGTCAACTCCCATACTTGGTTGTCGTACATGGATTGCATCTCGGCCTTCATGGCTTCCTGCCATTGTTCAGACTCACTGCCTGACACAGCTTCTCCATAGGATGTTGGTTCATTCAAGTCTCCACCATCCTGAGGGACTAGAAACCCAAGATACCTATCTGGTTCTTGTCTTACCCTACTGGATCTGCGAAGGTCCTGTGTTTGCACTTCCTCAATCGGTTCTGATTGAGGTTCAACATTTTCATGTTGAATTTCTGGCTCAACAATTGGTGTAGTGTTCTCTTCGTCTACTACCTGTAGATCTACATGTTAGGAATTATGTGCAGAGTTGACAAACCAAGTGATTATATATCCAATGTTACAAGACACTTGAGGGTCACACCTGTGAGGACCTATAAGTCGAACAAGTTAGATGAAACCCCGAAATGGAGAATTAGGATTTATAATAGTGTATTATAAATCAGTTGGGTAATTTCAGTCAGAATTACCAAAGTTAGAGGGTTATTAATTAATTAGGATATTATATATTTATTAGATAAATAAATATATAATAGTTAATTAATAAGGTTTATATATATTAGATAAATATATATATATATATATAATCGTAATTATCGTATGCAAATTCTTTTCCAGCTAATTAAAAAGGGAAAGGATTTGAGATAATTATAATAAGGAAACTGGATTCCATACAAACTGTATTTTCCTCCATATAAATAAGGCTTATGGGTTAAGGAAAAACAACAAGCTTTTCAATTAAAAAAACCAGTTCTCAGTTTCCTTCCTCTCTCTCTCTCCAAAACCGGCGCTGATCCCCCCCCCGGTCGAATCTCAGTTTTTGTTCGGGTTTCATACAGTTCTACTAGAGGGACGTTCGCTGGTCGATCATTGGTGGATCTATTCTCAAGCAACCAGGTAAATTGATCTAAACCAAACTAATAGAATTAAAACTATAACGATTAAAGATCATTAGGCTTAATGGGTTTTTTAGCTTTTATCGCTTCCGCACAAATAAGATCAAAAACAGCGTGTTTTTGATCGCGTAGGTTTTATCAGTTTGATTAACCTATGAGTTATATCAAACCAGCGAGGTTTGATAGATCTGAGATAATCCTCGAGTCAGTTTGATCCGAGGATACCCACAAAAACCCAACAGTGGTATCAGAGCCATGGTTATGAATCGTTTTAGTTTTTATCTGTTTATGTCAATCTATGCGTGATCCGTTAAAATTGGTCGTTTTGGTTTTAAAGTTTTATTTTTTATCACTTCGAACACACCAAGAACACCCAACCGACGATCGGCGGTGGAATGGCAGCAGTTAGCTGGCCGAACCGCCAGGCCGATCGCCGGCTGTGAAATCTCGCCACATAAGCACCAAGCCGCACCACCCGATTGGTGGTGGCGGCACACGCTGTTAAATCACACCACCAGCAACGGTGGTGATAGCAGCGGCGTCGTGATAATCGACCACCGCACCACGATTTGGTGGCGGTGGTAGCGTTGCTGGTACGGTGGTGGCAGCGGCTTAAGGCCGTTGACATCATCGGAGCACCACGAAACACCTGCCAGGCCGCCGGCTGCCTTTACGGCCATGCCGGGCGGCGGCGGCGGTTGGCTCTCGAAATCAATCGACACACACAAGAACACCGGCCGCACCACAGTTCGTGGTGGCGGCGTCAGGCGTCGTAATCAACCACCAGACCGCACCCCAGATCGGTGGTCGCGGTGGATGGTGGTGGCCGGATTGTCTTCGCGATCGTGGCCGAGAACCACAGACCAATCGTCGCCCCACCAGTCCGGTGGTGAGCGAGCGACGGTTGCCGACGGGGTCTGCCAACAGATCGGTGGTGACGATGGCGGCTGTTGTTTTCAATCGATCGCCAGCTAAGGCGGCGACGGTTGTGTGGTGGTGGCAGTAGTGAACAAACGGCGATGGCAACGTGTGATGGTGGCCAAACGATCAATCGATCGATAGAGGTGGCGGCGATTTCGCGATCGCCAAGCCGAACCACCAGCGAGGTGGTGGCGGCAATTTCGCGAACCGCCAAGCCGCACCACCAGCTAGGCGGTGGTGATTTCTTTTTCGGCAACAATCCTATAATCGATGGTGGCTCGTAATGCTATCGTCACCGACCACAACCACAGTCATGGTGACACTAAACACCGCTGTCTTTGGACAGCGGAAGTGATTGGTGATGATCGGAGGGGATAACGGTAGCCAAACGTAAACGTTACTACCCTAGGGTTTTTCCGTTTTGGGCCAAGTTCCGTTGTCAGGCCCAAAGGCCCAATTCTTGGACCAAGTTATGGCCCAAAAGAAATTGTCTTGGTTTTAAAAGTTTTCTTATCCAAAATTATTTTTCTGTATCCAATAAAATTTATTCAAACCAGTTGAGTTTCGGAATTAAAATTTTACCGGTTTCTCAAATAGGCCTAATTTTATGTTTTCTTTTACTATTAAAACACTAAGGGCCAGTATTATAAAATTGGATCAATAAAAACCGTTTGATATAATTTTTGGGTAAATGAATTATTTTTAGATAAAATGGTTTTAGTTTTGTAAAGTAGGATTTATTGTTTATAAACCTCGTTTTTAATTAAAAATCATTTTTCAACCTAAAATATTTTTGATTCATAAGACAGTTTGTTTTCCGAATATGTAATAAAACCAAGTTTTAATTGAGACAAGATGATTTTAACGGATCCAGATTTATTTCTCGTAATTATAATATTGCTTATTTATATAATTGCGTGATTGCTTGAGTTATATATACATCACAGTTTGAGTTTGTATCTATATCTATTATAGTGTTTTGTCAACCTAGACCCTTGACATATTTGCGGGGAGGCCTGCGTGCCATTTACAACCCCTTATGTAATAATGACCTTAGGATAGATATTTGTTTTATTCTTTTGGGATGACGAGGCCAGTGGGAGCTACTAAAATTCATCACTACCGGAATACCAACAAAACATGGCGAGGCCAGTGGGAGCTACGCGGTTTTTGAAGATTTTAATAGTATAGGTCATTATTGGTCCCTAGGAAACGTTGGCAAAAACTATAATTAGGTACTACGTGATTAATTATTTAATTGCATGGTTGATTAATTGTTTTTGTGATATCTACATGACCAGTAGTTTTAAATAAAATTGTTAATTTAGAACTAGGTTGCATCACAAAAGAGTATATAGGCTTTAGTTTTCGTTAAACTTTTCAAAACGATAGTTTTGTTTTAAAACCTATAGATGATTGTTTTATATAAAAGGCAGAGTTGACAAAACAGTTAGTTTTAATCAACTAGATATGCTATTAAAACAGTAAGTTTTAACTAGCAAGTGATTTTAGAACAGTTGGTTTTAAAAATACATGTATGTTTGAAACAGTTAGTTTAAAACATAAGTAGCCTTTGTAACAATCAGTTTTTCAAAATCCTGGAAGTAAAGTTTTTCAAAACCCCGAAAATCATAGATCAGTAGTGCAACCCATTTAGGGGCACCTTCGGCGTAAAGTACATAGGCGTTGTAAGTGATCACACATTCAACGTCTGTGTTCAAACTGAAGCTGAAGGGGTTACATAACTCTGCGAATTATCTCCGGGTGGTACCGGCCAGAGTATAGTGATCAGGTCCCCAAAATGGTGAGATCTGTTTTGGTACTATAATGTTCACCGGGTGGTACCGGGCCAAAAAGCACTAAGAGGGACTAAAACATGCACAGGTAGTTGCCATAATCCCGAAAAGATTTAGGAATCATGTCAGTTAGACATGATTGGTAAAAGTCCTTACCTACCGAAATAAATACGGGTCTGGTGGAGTAAGAACATTACGCACATCAGGACGTATGAAATAAGGATCCTAGTCCAATAAATTGATCATTTAAGGGTTTATTGATATTTTATTGGAAATTAGTCTATTTACAGTTGCTAAGACCAAAAGTTTTATTTTGTGTAGATGGCAAGCACTGTTACCAGCACTAACAATCTTTCCCTCCGATCTATCCTAGAGAAGGATAAACTGACCGGCTCTAACTTTCTCGACTGGGAGCGCAATCTAATGATTGTGCTCAGACATGAGAGAAAGTGGTATGTGCTAGAAGAGCCACTTGGGGAGGCACCTCCGGCAAATGCTCCAGCTGCTGCCAGAAATGCCCACAAGAAGCACTCAGATGATCTCCTTGATGTCGCCTGTCTGATGCTAGCAACTATGAGCCCAGATCTGCAAGCAGGGCTCATAAATACAAATGCTTACGACATGATCCGCCAGCTGAGGGACATGTTTCAGACTCAGGCTCGTACAGAACGCTACGATGCCACCAAAGCATTCAATGAGTGCAAGATGGTAAAAGGAACATCAGTAAGTGACCATGTCATGAAAATGAAACGGCACTTAGATCATCTGGAGAGGCTAGGTCATCCCGTTCCGTTGCAGCTAGCAACAGACACCATACTCAATTCACTGTCAGAAGACTACAGGCCCTTTGTAGTCAATTACAATATGAATAACATGGAGAAAACAATAGCAGAATTGCACTCCATGCTAAAGACAGCTGAACTGAATATGGGGAACAAGAACAAGACTAAGGATGTCTTGATGGTGAAAGACGGAGGGGTGAAGAAGAAGAATGGGCAAGCTAGCACCAGTAAAGGAAAAGGACCAGTCCAGGCCATCCAGAGTGCACCCAAGAAAGGCAAGGGCAAGGGCAAGGGCAAGAAAGTTAAGCCAAACAAAGCTAGGACCGAGAATCGCTGCTTCATATGCAATGAGATCGGTCATTGGAGGCAAAACTGCCCTAAGCGTCATGAAGCAGGTATGTAAACCTCAGAAAATTTATGATTGCTTTGACTTGTCACTTCTTACTTGTTGATTTACAAGTATACTGATACCTAGAGCAAATGATTATTGCAGGAGGTCAGAAGTGAAATGCCCAGAGGTTGCTAAGGATCAAAGTACAAGATGATTTAAGTCAAGACTTTTTGAATTTATAATTTTAAAACAGTTGTTTTTGGGGATTTATGTTTTAAACAATGTTTGAATAATTATATTTTATAATTCGATGGTTTTATTTTTCCAAAAGTTATGGTCTTGACATTGAAATATCTGATTGTGCTTAGTGTTTGTATGATCCTAGTTATTGCCTGTTATAGTTACTTCAATAAAATCTATTAAATTGAAGTGATTTGTATAAAAACTATCAAAACACACGAGATTCTATAGGAATGTGTTTTGAGAATAAAACATTTATAAATGATAGTTTTGTGATCAAAAGGGAGAATTTAGGATATTGACTCAGATAGCGTTAATAACAGTATTTATAAAACTAGAAAGATTCCAAGTTCTGGAATTAGGATTTGAACAAATCCAGTTAAGTTTTATAAAAGGAAATTCTCAGAATTAAGTAATCAAGTTTGATCAAGTTTTATTGTTCAAATGTTTTTGAAAGGAGAATTTAGGATATTAACTCAGATGACGTTAATAACAGTATTTGTGAAACTAGAAAGATTCCAAGATCTGGAATTAGGATTTAACCAAATCCAGTTAAGTTTCATAAAGGGAAATTCTCAAGGTTCATTACTTGAAATTAGGATTGACTAATCAAAGTTTTGACTAAGTCAATAGTAAAAATTTGAGTAATAGTTAGTTTTTATATAAGCAAGTGGGAGCCCAATTTATTCTCTATCTAGTCTCAGATAAAGAATAAAAGATGCAATTATTGATATATCACGGAATTCATAATCCAGGTAGGATAAGAATTCATAAGATATAATTTACCCTTTTAGTCAAAAGGATAAGAGTTTCAAGACCCATGAAACAAAGGTCGTGACTGACCTTAGAAATCAATAATTAAAGTGTTGGATCAAAATATAAGATTCCAGTAAGATTTGCCAGAATTGCAAATGGAATCGGATTTCAGGTAGAAATCATTCATCTACACAGCAACTAAGGAAAGTTGCAGTTTTACATATTCAGGAATTGGAAGTTAGTCCAGGTCTCCAAGTTCACGGAATATGATAAAAGACTAATTATTGTTTTAAGAGGTGTTTGCAAAACAATAATTAGCAGATACAAGTAAACAGACTTGTGTTTTTTGGTTATCACTTTGATTAGATTGGTAAACTTTAATCAAAGGGTTTAAACTAAAGATAGGTGATACTTTATTTTAGACCAATATCTAACAAACGTTAAATAGATATTATGAAAGTTATTAAAGAAAAGACATGCAATCTTGTTATTATTACAGCGTGTAATATGGACTATACAAGATTGATTTCTTTATCACTTTCACATTTTGCATGTTTTAATGTATCCAGGAATGAAATCAGTCTCCGTTTTTCATTCAAAATCTGTCCGTGACAACTTATCAATGTGGGAGCATGATAAGGAGTTAAAGTCATTGTGAATTTTTAGGTAGTTATGATCAGTTGCTGAATAACAGCTACAAGTGTTGTAGACTAAAAGTTGCACAGATATTTGATAGAGTGGCAAATATCGGACGTGATCCGCAGTTGAGATTACTTCTTGGAATAAAGTCATAAGTGAATCTCACAGTGGTTGTCCCTATCACCTGAGGTATCTGATTTGATATCATGAGGACTACTGGACTCTTAGTGCACTCAACCGCTACGCCGTAACAGGGTGGCTATAAAGGGTGTAACTAGATTCAGCGGAAGCCGTGGTGTCAAAGGCAGATATGCAAGATGGGATTTGCACCTCTTCTCAGAAGAGAGATATTTCTGGGCCCATCTTGACTGACTAAGTATACTGATGAAGTGCATGGCCATGCCCAAACGAACTGATTAGTTCTTTGTCGTTTACCTATCAGTGAAAGTCAGATAATCAAGAGAACAGAATCTTGAGTATTTAGAGTTGACACTTTCCAAGCTCATACTCACAGATGAAATATCGCGATGCAAAGGGAAAAGCCAAGATATACCCAATCAATGAACAATAGTTTCATAGATACCAATTCCTTACGGAATGTTTATATCACCAGTCTGGGTATAAGAGTTCTTGTAACCTGGTCAGCCTAAGTGCCTGTCTAGGGGCCTCCTTAGGTCCGTATAGTCAAAGGTGGTATTGCCAACTTGCACAAGTGGGAGTCTGTTAGGAATTATGTGCAGAGTTGACAAACCAAGTGATTATATATCCAATGTTACAAGACACTTGAGGGTCACACCTGTGAGGACCTATAAGTCGAACAAGTTAGATGAAACCCCGAAATGGAGAATTAGGATTTATAATAGTGTATTATAAATCAGTTGGGTAATTTCAGTCAGAATTACCAAAGTTAGAGGGTTATTAATTAATTAGGATATTATATATTTATTAGATAAATAAATATATAATAGTTAATTAATAAGGTTTATATATATTAGATAAATATATATATATATAATCGTAATTATCGTATGCTAATTCTTTTCCAGCTAATTAAAAAGGGAAAGGATTTGAGATAATTATAATAAGGAAACTGGATTCCATACAAACTGTATTTTCCTCCATATAAATAAGGCTTATGGGTTAAGGAAAAACAACAAGCTTTTCAATTAAAAAAACCAGTTCTCAGTTTCCTTCCTCTCTCTCTCCAAAACCGGCGCTGATCCCCCCCCCCCCCGGTCGAATCTCAGTTTTTGTTCGGGTTTCATACAGTTCTACTAGAGGGACGTTCGCTGGTCGATCATTGGTGGATCTATTCTCAAGCAACCAGGTAAATTGATCTAAACCAAACTAATAGAATTAAAACTATAACGATTAAAGATCATTAGGCTTAATGGGTTTTTTAGCTTTTATCGCTTCCGCACAAATAAGATCAAAAACAGCGTGTTTTTGATCGCGTAGGTTTTATCAGTTTGATTAACCTATGAGTTATATCAAACCAGCGAGGTTTGATAGATCTGAGATAATCCTCGAGTCAGTTTGATCCGAGGATACCCACAAAAACCCAACACTACATCCTTTCTGGTGTTCCCGGAACTGAGAAACTTTTCTTCCAGAAATTTTCCATTTCGAGAAACAAAAACTTTGTTCTCTTCAGGGTTGTAGAAGTAATATCCCACGGTAGTCTTGGGATATCCTACGAAGAAACACTTGTCGGATTTGGGCTTGAGTTTTTCTGAGGTAGGTCGTTTGACGTAAACCTCACAACCCCAAATTTTCAGGAAAGACATTTTGGGTTTCTTACCCTTCCACAACTCGTATGGTGTCTTATCCACCGACTTTGTTGGCGCTCTGTTCAGTATATGTGCTGTTGTTTCGAGCGCATGTCCCCAGAAAGATACTGGTAGCGTAGAGTGACACATCATCGATCGTACCATGTCCAGCAATGTACGATTCCTCCTTTCTGACACACCATTCATCTGAGGTGTATACGGAGGTGTGAGTTGTGATACAATCCCACATTCCATCAGATGATTGCCAAACTCTTGGCTAAGATATTCGCCTCCTCGATCTGACCGTAAGAACTTGATCTTCTTGTCAAGTTGATTCTGTACTTCATTCTGATATTCTTTGAATTTCTCAAAGCTTTCAGATTTATGTCTCATCAAGTAGACATAACCATATCTACTGAAATCGTCAGTAAATGTGATGAAGTACCGGTATCCTCCTCTTGCTTCGTGACTAAATGGTCCACACACATCTGTGTGAACTATTTCTAACAAGTCAGAAGCCCTTTCATTATCCTTGTTGAAAGGTTCTTTTGTCATTTTGCCAGATAAACATGATTCGCAGTTGTCAAAAGGTTTAAAATCGAAAGTGCCAAGAAAACCTCCTTTTAGGAGTAGTTCAACGCGTTTCTTGTTTATGTGGCCTAAACGACAATGCCAGAGGTAAGTCTGATCCTCAATATCTTTGGATCGTTTACTTATATGATAGATTTCACTATTATTGTCTTGCAGATTTACTGTATATAGACCATTCACAGGTGTAGCTTTAAAATAGAAAATATTATTTTTAAAGACATAAAGCATTTTATAATCATATTTGTAATAAAATCCTTGGTCTACCAATAAATCAAAAGACAAAACATTCTTAATCATCTTTGGAACATAATAACAATTTTCCAGTTCCAAAACTAGACCCGAGGGTAAACTAAGACTATAAGATCCTACAGCTTCAGCTATCAGCGGAGTGCCTTCGCCAACTCGTAGGTTCGAACGGTCCTTCCTCAAAGTCTCTCTTCTAGTGAATCCCTGTAAATGATTACAAATGTGGGTACCACTGCCTGTATCAGTTACCCATGATTCATAAGAAGTGATTAAGCAATCTATCATAAAGATACCTGAAGCATCGGGTAAACCGATCTCTATCTGGTCGATATTCATCGAGTGCTCACACATATCTTGTTTACCGCATTCTGGGCAACTCAGATCTCTCAGCTCATCAATCCAATCTGTATCCATGAGTTCAGCAGCTGCTGCAGGTTTTGGCTCCAAACTAGCCAAAATATCCTCATGAAGCTTTGCCACGTCTCTCTTTGGTTCTCCAATGTATGCACTAATTGTGGTACGTATCTCGTCCGTGAGAGAGAACCACATGAGATGTATTAGCTCTTCCTGAACCATCTTATATCCCATGCGTGACAAACTTTTAAAGAGTTTCCTCATTTCTAGAAGATGATCTTTAACAGATTGACCATTTTCCAGTTTCAGAGAATAGATCTCTTTCATGATCAGATACTTCCCACATTTCTTATAGAAACCTACCTGGTTTTCTATATTCTTCACGACCTCATGGCAGTACTTAGCTCGTAAATCAACCGTGAACTCGGGTGAGGTAGAGAAGGACAGAATTGACATCACATCAGATTCGTCTGCCATGTATTTGAAGTATTCAGCAAAATCCTTTTCAGGAGAATTGCTTTTGGGTCGTGAAATGGGTTTCTCTATCACGTACCGCTTACCCTGTGCATCCAAGACGTTGTCAAGGTGCATTTTCCAGACTGGAAAAATTTGTCCTGTAAGCTTCCATTTACTGTTGATGAGGCGGAGCGATTCCTCAGGTGTATAAAACGGGATTACAGATTTAGACATCTACATAAGAATAAAATTCCGATTTAGTTTAAAATTATAAAACTTCTAATAAATTATAACCCTTAAATTAATTTATTAGACTAGAATCCATATCTCACATGTGTCGGCAAGCATGTGATCATGTCAGGCTGACTCATGTGATTTATGGTAGGTAAAAACTTATACCAATCGCATTTTAATACGAAAACACGACTTCTAAATCGTCGGGACATCGGATATTTAATCCGTGCATATTTAGTCCCTCTAGTGCATTTTGGCCCGGTACCACCTGGTGAATAAATAATTACCAAAACAGATCGCACCACCCGGGCCTGGACATACTCTGGCCGGTACCACCCGGAGATAATTCGCAGAGTTTTTATCCCCTCCAATTTCGGTTTGAACGTGGGCAATTGAAGTGTGATCACTAGCAATACCCTACGTACCTTACACCGGAGGTGTCCCTAAAGTGGGTTGCACTTACTGATCTATGATTTTTAACAAGGGTTTCAAACTGCCAGTTTTCAAAAACTTGGATCCAAACACTAACTGTATTTGTATCCATCTTTGTCCCTTTTTAAAAACATTCGGTTTTAAAAAAAACGTTATTTAACAATTACGCAATTAAATATAAACAACCACGCAATTAAATATAAAATCAACCACGCAGTTTAAAGACATGTCATAGTCGAAAACCCTTAAATCTATTGTCGTTTTGTGAGCCAACACAAAACGACGGTCTTAACCCTAAGTGACAACAACACACAAGGCATGAACTTCTTGGCGCTCCCACTGGCTCCAAGATCCATCTTTGACTCCGTGCTCCGTCTTCGGCTTCTTTGGTTATTTTATTTATTAAAAATTACAAAATAAAAGCGGGTTGTAAATGTCACGCAGGCCTCCCGTAACCAACAATAAATTAAATAAATAAAACATACGAAAAATACAACCACGGGTCAAAGGGTTTGACTATGACAAAACGGATAATTTAATTTTAATTCTTTGATTTATCAAAAAAAGGATTAAGATAAAATAAAAAATTATCCCTAGGGTTTCAAACCTATCCGGTTTGTATAACCCTTATCCGATACCACCGCAAACAGCAACAGTTACCTGCCGCCGCTCCCACACTGGTCGGAAACCTAAAATCGACAGTGGGCGACACCCCTTTGCGGCGGTTGTCGACCACCGCCACTACCACAAACACCACCGCCACCATAAGCCGAACGACGATAACAGCAGCGCAACGCCACCACCGTCGCCGTTGCCGGCGATCAACAACAATCACGCCATCGCCGCCGCCACCACCACAAACGGTGGTGTGGCGGTCAATTGGGAGTATGACGGCAGCAGCAGCGCAACGCCACCACCATCGCCGCCTCCCGGCGGTCAACAAAACATCATCGCCGCTACCACCACAATCGGTGGTGTGGCGATCGATTCGGAGAACGACGGCAGCAGCAGCAGTTGCCACCACCATCGCCGCCTCCTGCG
The DNA here is from genome assembly GCA_030169165.1 of Centaurea solstitialis. NCBI lineage: Eukaryota > Viridiplantae > Streptophyta > Magnoliopsida > Asterales > Asteraceae > Centaurea > Centaurea solstitialis. The sequence continues at coordinate 52,853,135 of CM058047.1, read as the reverse complement.
GCTGTTCGATAAACACCACCACCACCGTCGCCGTTTCCGGCTTTGGTGGTTGAATCAAACACCTCCTCCGCCATCGCTACCACCGTCGATCGGCAACGATTACAACCGCCACCGTCGATCGATGGTTTATCCGATCGCCACTGCCACCACAATCGGTGGTGCGGTGGTTGTTCTCGACCACAGCCGCAACCACGATCTGTAGTGCGACGCTGTGGTGCGGCGTGAGGTCAGCCGCCGGCCACCACCAACTGTGGTGTCGTCGGCGATGGTTTTCGGTGGTCTGGTGGTTCTGTCGGCTAACTGCCGCCGTTCCACCACCAAATAGGTTTATAGGAAAAATCCAATTTTTTTTACAATTATATAAACACATAAAAATTGAATTTTTAACAAACCTAATTTAACAGATAAACCTGATCTGCAGGTTTTAGGAAGTGGCTCTGATACCACTGTTGGGAACCGGAGGCATAAACATGCGCAGCGGATAACAAAATCCGATTCCCAATCGAGGATCCAATCCTAAACCATACAGACACAATAAAGGGTGTTTTGGTGGATTACCTTTGCGAATAATAACTCCGAAACGCAAGTAGGGGGTACACCGCTACTGACACCGGTTGAGAGAGTTGCTAGACCACCGAGGATTATCCCGAAAAACGACTCCAATCACCTCCTGGATCTGATCGCCGGTTTTTGGGTAGAAAGAGAGAGAAAAGGCTTTCTTAGGGAAAAAGTTTATGATCTGAGAAATCAATAATTAATCAAACCCCTAAGCCTTTATTTATATGGATAAACCTGGCAGTTTGATTCCATATATAATTCTTTGGTAATTATCTCTATAATAATTTCCATAATTATCATTTAATTAATCCAACTGATTAATTAATTTACGAATAAATAATTTAACTAATTATTTATTTATTTCTCTCTTAAATAATTAATAACCAATTAATTACCAATTAATTATTTCTCACATAATCCAAACATTCTCATTTTGGTGTGCAGCGGTGTGACCTACTAGTGTCTTATAACATTGGACACGATAACCCTGTTACTGTCTCGCACATAATCCTAACAGGTTCGGGTTAGTACGCCTCGAGCCGGAATCGTTACCGTGGTGATCCATGTTTGACAAAAGATTAGAGATTAGAAAAGATGTAGATGAAGATGAGAGTAAAAATTTGTAGATGAGAGTAGAGATGAGAGAAAATATTAGAGATGGGTGTAGGTTGGAGTAAAATATGTATTATATATAGGGGTGGTTAAAAGTAAAAAAAGAAAAAAAATTATTTTTTTTACCCCCAACGGCTATATTACCGTTGGGGGGGGGGGTGTTTTGCCATTTCATGAAAGATGGAGGACGTGGAAACGAACGGCATGGGTGTACCGTTGGGACCGGTACCGGTCACCCGCGGCGGTGTTACCGCCGGTACCGGTAGGGTACCGGTCTCCTATCGGTCACGGTAGCGGATGGCCTAAGAGTATAGGCACTTACAAGTTGGATGAAAATTTCAACCCTTGTCCAATCCATGTCCATTTTAATTATTAATTACCATGTAGATGAATAGTGTTTTAATTAGTATAAATACCATGCTATGTAAATGTAAAAATTGTACCTTCAATATACTTTCATAAGTATTTCATCTTCTCAACTTTCTCTCTATATAGCTTCTTAATTCTCTTAATCAATTGTTAATCAAGTGATAATCCTAGTTAATTATAACACGTTATCAGTACAAGAGCTCTAATCAAGGTATGTATTTCCTTAATCCTACATGTTAAGAAGGTAAAATACTTAAATAAAAATTATGGAACTTAATCACTTATTATTTTATATATTATGTCTACTAACATTCTAAATATTATTTATACATGTGTTAATCTTTACTTATGCTTACATGTTTATACCAACTTTAGTTATGCATGCTTTATATTATGGTCATCCTAATACTTAAACACTTGTTTATTCATATGTTTATTCTCTTGCTAATTTTCATCTAAATATACCAATGTTTATTTTATGTCATTGATTTATCTTATATCTACCTTCAATATAATCCTAAATCAATTTTATCTTTTTACAAAATCCTTCCCAACGGCTATATATATAACGGTAATAAAACATCCCCAACGGCTATATTTTTACACTATAAATTAACCACTAAACTCATTCTCAACACACTTACTCTTCTTTTGCAAGTTCACCTAATCAAGAAGATTTTTCGAAGATGTTTAATCCGGTTCTAATTTTCATCATTGTGATACTTATTTTGTTAATCATTCCAGTTTTTAATCTTCCGCCTAATGAGTTTTATCCTACCATAGTTGTGTTTGTATCATTGGTTCTTCCACTTCTTTGTATGTCAATATTTATTGAAATATATGGATTTTAATTTTTCCTTGTTGTTTAATATATAGTTACAATATGTCGAATCTTACAAAGCTTGAGTTTGCGACACTTGATGTAAACGGGAAAAATTACATGTCATGGACTATTGATGTTAAAATGCACCTTGAATCTATGGGCATTTTAGATACGCTAAAAGAGGTCAATTTATGTTCATCACAAGACAGAGCCAAAGCCAACATTTTCCTTCGTAGGCATGTTGATGATATGTTAAAATTTGAATATCTTAATACTAATGATCCTAGCATTTTTAGAGAAAGGTTTGATCATCAGAAGGAAGCTTTACTTCCGGCTGCTAGGGATGAATGAAATAGTTTAAGATTTCAAGATTTTAAAAAAGTGAATGATTATAGCTCCGCATTATTTAGAATATGTTCACAACTTAAATTTGTGGACAAAGTGTTACTGATGCAGATATGTTGGAGAAAACCTACTCCACTTTTCATGCATCAAATATCACTTTGCAACAACAATATCACCTACAAAAGTTCAAACGATATTCTGAGCTTAACTCGTTTTTACTTGTTGCTGAACAAAATAATGAGCTTTTAATGAAAAACCACCAATCCCGTCCAACAGGATCATTAGCATTTCCCGAAGCAAATGCTATAGAGAAAAATGGTCCTATAAATAATGTTCGTGGACGAGGACGTGGTCGTGGTCGAGGACGTGGTCATATCGGCCAAAACCATTTTTATGGACGTGGTCATATTGGTCAAAACCATTTTTATGGTCGACACCAAAATTTTGGCCGAGGCCAACCTTTGGGTCGTGGTCGCAGTTATAATCGTGGTCGTGGTCGCAACTATAATCATGTCCCACAAGGAAATAGGACACAACCACATAATAAGCTCAAGATGGCGAAGCCTGATGCTGGACCGAGTCATTCTGAGAATCCTTGGAGATTCTTGTTATAGATGTGGTAGCTCGGACCACTGGTCAAGGACATGCCGCATACCTCAACGTCTTTGTCAACTCTAAATATCCCTTTTGTTTTAGCCATAAAACATCTATTATCAATTGTTGTCTAACCTTAAACAATTCGGTTATTTGCCTTTTATTTTGTTCTATTGATTTTCTACAAGCTTTAATTATTCTTATTGTTCTTTGATTTTCTGAATTACAATTAATCTGAGTTTTATTACTCATATTTGATTTCTAACTCTATCTATTTCTGATTGAAAATCAGATTGAGTTGGACTAGGGTTATTACTTTGACTATCATTTTGATAAAAAGGTTGGGGAATTGGTTGATTAAAATCTACGAATTTTAAGGATTGGGATTTCTTGAATTGAGGATCTACTAAATTAATAGTACTACTAATTGAACTTGTTGAAAACCTAGGGGAGATTGATTGTTGAATGTTATTGTCTACCTTTTGGAAATTAATATCTACCGATCCATCTTCGTGTTCTATAATATTAGAAATCTGATTTGATTCTTCTATGGGTTTTGGGGCACATATATCTTGAAGATTCCAATTACAGGATTGAGTGATTTCATTCCATTTTAATCTTTTTGGGGTTCTAATTTGGGTATGTTTTGGATTTGATTCAAATATTATAGTGACATCTTTTGGGCTGACTAATTTTGTTTTTGGCTCTATGGTAGTTGACATAGTTTTGTAACAAACTCTGTAGATTACGGCTACTGCCTTTGTATCTGCAGTAAACTCTAAATTTTTGGTCTTAATTGTTAAAACTAGGGTATCTAGTCTATTTGGATCAAATAATCCTACTGAAAAATCTGGATAACAATTAAAATATATTGGGCCATTAGATATATTTGTTTATGCCATTGCTAAGATTGAATTTTGAAAATTTGTATGCCTAGCGTCTCTCAAAACTAGAAGTACTGGAGCGTCTATTCCTAACCTAAATAATGGTTTGACTGCTACTTGAACTAATCCTATATGCATAAACTTATACTTTAGTCTATGTTAGATGATACTCTGTTTTGAAAGAAGTCTAAGATTTTCATAGTCTTTATTAATTGAAACCGTTTGTTCATTTGCTTTTATTGAATATCCTTGTAAAAAGTCAAAAGTTCCAATTTTGTAAATAGTACTAAAACTTTGTTTTGGAATAGTCCAGTTTGAAAGACTTTGTTCAATATCAGAAATATGAACTTCAGAGGAATTCATATGGAGATCAAGATTTTCATCTATCTCTTTGCTTGAGTTTTGTTTTTTAGAAAATAAACTCATCATCTTTGTGTTACACAAAGTGTATTTAGGGTAATCTTGATTTATTAAGAAAATTCAGTTTTAATGACTCTTGTAAAATGTAACACCCGAAAATACGTTGAAATAAATATGGATTAAAGAAGAGGGGAGAAAATAATTCAAACGAAAGTGAAAGGTTGGAAGTGAATGAAAGATAAAAGGATAAGTGTGAGAAGTGGAAAATGTAGGGACTTGTTTTGCCAAAAGGATGATAAGTTTAAATTTGAATGTGTAAATCCGTAGAGTTGGTTGTAGTCTTGATTGGCTTCCAATTAAATAGCAATTAAGTGAGATATTCTTTTATCCATTGGTTCTATCTAGTGAAACAAAACTCTCTCCGAATTTGATAGAAATAATGGAGAATCGAAAGAGAAAATTTGTGTGAATCAAGTAAGGTTCGAGCGAGATTTATAGAGAATCGGTCGAGGTTCGGGTAGCGTTCGTTCGATATTCAAGTAACGATTCAAGGTAAATTCGTTATTAAACTCGACGATTTGTATATAACACGGTTGTAGTTTATTTTGTTTGATGTCGTTTTAAGGGTTTAAAGTTCGTCGTACTTTTCGAAGTATAGACAAAGGGTTGTTGAAGTAACAAGTATCGACGTCGATTTTGCGGAATCCAAATTCAAGTATATTTGTTGAAAGTTTGAACGGTATATTTTATAATATAAAGAGTGTTATCTAGTAATAAAAGAGTAGTCAAAAGAATAGAGAAAACCTAGATGAATATTGGGTTGTTTTGATCAAAAATACAAGGAAGCTAAAAGATTGAAAACCATGGGAGTTTGATTTCGATGGATACCGGTGTTTCCTTTTGAGATATTACAATTTGAAGCATGGGTGATGGAAAAAAAGATACCCTACAATTTCTCTATTATATAGTTAATTTATTTATAAATTAATTATTTAATAGTTACTTTAATTATTTTTTTCGTATGCACATGTAAGTCTTGAGGACTACTACATCATTTTCAGTAAATGATTTTAGAAGATTTAGGTAGTTAAATAGTAATTATTTATTATTAAATAATTATTATTTAAATGCATACGATTAAGCTAGAGTTTTTGAGTTATCTTTTTAGAAAGATGGTTATGTTAAAGCTGAGTTAGTGTGTATATATATTTATGTACATATATACATACATACATATATATATATATATATGACAAAGAAAATATCGACGTAAAGTGGATATCAAAATGGTTAGACGTTTAGAGTTGATCCGTTTCGAGTTAGCTAAAAGTTATTTAATTAACGATTAAATTTTAAATTTAATCGTTGTAGAGATACTTAGGTGCCGTTTGTTTTTTAAGTGATGCTGAAGACTGAATCTGTTTCCACTTCTGATTTTTAAGTGATGGTGCTGAAGACTGAAACTGAATCTTAATAGACTGTTTGTTTTTTGTAAACTGTCAAACATCTGAATCTGATTTTAAAGGTACTATTTTATTAAGATCATTCTTTTGGTCATAAATATCAAATATAAACCAAACAATTCTAACAAACTATACAAACCAATATATTAGAAAATAATAGATATATTTATGGACAATTATCGTGATTAATTAATTAGATTAAGATGTACACGAAATGTCAGAATATTCATTTATCCAAATATCCAAATACTTTGTCACCACCAAACTCAACAGAACAAAGCAACCACGGCAAAACCAGCGGAAACGAACTGATCAACTGGAGAAAAAACCCGAACCAGACTAAACTTAACGATAGGGAGCAATTATGATAGGTAACCCAGCTGACTTATAAACAGAAAACAAGTGGGAGCAAACTGAGGCAGCAGCTGAACAGAACCAAAACCCCGTTGTGAAACCTGCTGTGAAGCCCGATTGAACAACACCACCCTAGCTGCAACCCGTCCAAAGACATGAACCCAACGTGTTGATGGGCTGAACCTGTTTCCATCTGCAGACTCGATCAAACACCTGCAACAACACTGCTACCTTTTGTGAGCCGATTAAACTCCTGCGCTGCTGTGACCACCCGAAACCAATGTAGACAATTACATAATGTGTTCAATAAACAAACAACAAAAATCCACAGTTTTTATATAGTTTAACTTTCACATATTGAAGCAATATGGCCAAAGGCCATTGCCAAAGAAATTCAGGAAGCAATTCATGGAACCAAAATTGATCATTGCAATCAAACATTGTTGGTTCAAAATTAATCTAAGGTGTTTTAGAACATCAGTAAAAGCACATGTGCCAACTACCAATTTAACTTCCATAAGCATATGAAACAAATCCTACCAAGATATACTAACATCAAGAAAATAACAGTCAACAAACAAGCATGTATAGCACAATTATCCAAGTTGAATTCCAATTCAAAATCAATTCCAAATATGTGACTGCAAATTTCAAACGAAATCAACAAGTATGTCACCTTCAAAATCAGAAATTTCAAACCAAATATGTTACTGCAGTATTCTTAAGAACCAAAAAAAACAAAATCAGAACTTGGATCGAAAACAAGTAATCAAGTAATCCATTGAAAGAAAAAGCTTGGATCAATTGCAAACAACGTGGATCGATTTAAACCCAAATCAATAGATCATATAAGTCGCAAATAACTTGGATCAATTGATTACCTTGAATGGCGACGATGGATGGTGACGATGGCTGCACTGGATCGATCAGTTACGATTTGAAGCTGATCGATGGAATAAGCTGGTCGAAATCAAGAGACTCGTGATCAAAATTGACACAGTGAGGTTCGAAATTGAGGAAGTGAGGGTCAAAATAGACGGAAATAGGGTTGAAATCGAGAGACTGCAGTGTCGAAATCAAGAGCTTAAACTACAATCGAACCGTGAAAACAAGATGATAGACGAAAATCAGATGCAAAACCAAAGATCGATGATGGAATCGATCGTCGATGATGATGGAGGAAGAAAATCCATGAATGGAGTAACAAAGTCTGGAGAGGCGATGAGGATTGAAGACGCTGAATTGTAAAAAGTGAAAACTCCATCACTTGTTCGGTCAGATGAAATTAATTGATAAGTGAGACTGAATGGAATAAAAAAACAAACAGTCTGGAGGTAAAAATATCTTACCGAATCAGTCTTCAGGGCCTTTTAAGTGAAAATGTAACACCCCAAAAACCGTTAGTGTTTTATTGTATTTTGTTTATTCATTTATTTCTAAAATTTAAAATAGTAGATGAGCCTTATCTAGAGTTGTAGTTGAAGTCAAATAGGATTTCTTCTTGGGCTATAAGTCTTAGGCCATAACTTTATTTATTAGGATAGAAGGAAGCCCGGTCCGGTTAGTATATAAACCTTAATCCCTCCTATTTACCTTCATAATTCACTTAATTGCTTGGAAAGAAAGAACGAGAGAGAGAGAGAGAGAGAGAGAGAGAGAGAGAGAGAGAGAGAGAGAGAGATACGGGAGAAGAAAAAGAAAAGCTACCAGAGTGAACCTGATTTTTCGCGTTTGAGTCGTCAACGTTCGGAGGTAAGTCGGAATCAACCATTCGTAGGCTAAATTTCGTTTTTGGAGGTTTCGACCTTACTTTATCAGATCGGCATACTGTTTATTTCGGTTAAATATATAAAAGAAATAGCATTTAGTTTAAAACAATCTTTCGATCAGTTCTTCATAAAAAGACCTTAAAAATCATGTTGTTTTGTTTAGTTTTTGTAATATATATATATATATATATAATGTTTATGTATATATATGTATTTTTTTTGAGATGTAAATCTGCAATCGTGATGCAGAAGATGACCAACACCTTTATTTTCATTATGCTCCTCTAGCTTACATGGATTCACAAGATTTGTCCCTATGTTTTTAAAACACACTTATCCCAATGAATTCAGTTTTTAACAACTTTAATCCCTACGGTTTTAATAAATATAGTTCAGCCCCTAACATTAAAATTATTTTTCAGATTCAGATTTAAAGGATTTTCAGTTTTAGCAACCTAGTCCCTTATTTCAGAAACTTTTTACAATGATGGTCCCAAATAATCACAATTGAATGTTTTACGTTTTAAACCAATATATTATTAATTTCTACCTTAATTTAGTTTAAATCCAAATTTATTTATTTATTTGATGTTTTCAAGCAATAGTTATATTCTGGTCGAAAAGGATACTCATTACCGAGAAACTTTTACCTAAATTATTTTATAAGTTGGTCGGGATGTTAGTATTTTGTTTTGCCGACAAACGGTTCATTAAGTTATATTTTAGCATTAAAGATTAGTAAACCGGTTGACCGGGTGTGTCGCTCGCGAGATCCGTTTCCTAGCTTATCCTTTTAAATTAGGGGATGTTGGTTTATTTTGTTATATTGAATAGTTGGACTGATATATGTACGTATATATATATACGTGTTATTTCAGAGTTGCCATAGGAAGGGTTTGAGTTCGCAGTTGTGCGTAGTTACTTAGCGAATCAGGTGAGTGGGTTTTTTCATGCTTTATATGGTGATTGATATATATATGTTGTTGTGATATGTTGGGCCGGGTTGCGGGATGACCCGAAGAGTGGGTAACCACTAGGGCCGAGTCGTGGGACGATCCGAAGAGTGGGTAACCACTAAGGCCGGACTGCGGGATGGTCCGAAGAGCGGGAAACCGTTAAGATGTGATGTTTTAAAGTGGATGAGATGTATATATATATTTGTTGCGATATATTGTATGTGATTACTTGCTCACTAAGCGGTTGTGCTTACCCCATCATATTTCCATTTTTTTTAGGTGCAAGTACGAGCAAGGATAAAGGCAAGGCTCCGGCTTGACGTACCCGACGAATGGCATTCCGATTGACGTCATTACTTAGTTATTTTTATATAATGGGAATTACGGATGATTTATTATTTAAACCATGTGAATGATTTTCTTAAGTATTTTATTTATAAAAGTTCTTTGTTTTAAAAAAAATTGGTTTAAAATTTACGGGTGTTATAACTTGGTATCAGAGCCTAAGGTTTAAGAGAATCAGCATGCACACTAGTGAGTGTGTGTGTGGTTGGACTTAAACTAGGTGATTTTGGGAATAGTTAAGATCGGAATGGCCAACGGAACCGTCAAGACGGAGGTGAGCAATAGTTGAGTATTTTTTTATATATATATATATACACGCATGATGTAGAAGTAAATTGTGTATACATGTTGTTATGCATAGTAGTATGTGGATTGATATAATGAGTTCTGTGGAATAGTGTTATGTTTGCGAATACCTGCTTAGTCGATAAGTTAAGGTTTAGGTAGGATGGTATCAAACCCAAACGTAGACACCTTGGTATGTTGAGGATGGGTCATTGGGCATGTTCTTGTTTGATTGGTGCTCGGTGATTCTGACTTGACTATCATGAATGGATGGTTATAGTAATACGGCGCCAATAATAGTGTTACTATAAACACCTGTGTAGTGTTGGGATTGATTAAGTCCTGGAGACTTTAACTCATTGATGACAGTTAGGGATGAACATTTATGTGGTTAGCTAATACGTATAGTACTTATGTGGAAGGTGTGAACTTACCTATGTTTTTGCATGCGCACTAAGACTAGAAGTAGATACTTGCATGAGCACTAGTAGCTTAAAGAATACGGTTAGGCATCGCGAGGTAGTTTAAACTACCTTATCGTAGTTAAGACCTAAGATTCTCTTGCACCCTCAGAATGGTGCAAACTAGGAACAATCCCAGTGGGAGTGAGGCCGAGCAGGCAGACCAGCTTGCTGCTCAAATTACTGCGATTCTGCAACAAACACTGCCAGGGCTATTTGACCAGATGAGGGAGGAGCTAGTTCAGACCCTAGATCAGCGTATCGATGCGGCTCTTACGGCACGGAGTTCGGGGAGCGGGAGCACGGCACAGTCTCAGAGTCGGGTGGTCACCTATAAGGACTTCATGACATGCAAACCACCATTCTTCGAGGGGCAGAAGGATCCCGTTGCTTGCTATCGCTGGTATTCGGCTGTGGAGGGGGCTTTCCGCACCAGCGGATGCCCGGCGGGCTCGAAGGTTCTTTTTGCGGTGAACCTACTCCGGAACGCGGCTAAAGATTGGTGGGACCTGATCCTAAAGAGATTTTCAGAGGCACAGATCACTGCACTGACTTGGGAAGAGTTTAAGATTATGTTCGATGAGGAGTTCGCTCCTAGCATTGAGAAAGAGCGGATAACAGCTGAGTTCCTGAACCTAACTCAGACGACGGAGACGGTGAATGAGATCACCGCGAAATTTCTAGAAAAGCTTCTTTTCGTACCGGGTTATGCAAACGACGAGTCCCTGAAGATGGCTCGATACTTAGGGGTTCTGAAAACAGAAATTAAGGGGGCAGTAACCACGAAGAGGTGCAAGACCTTTAGCGACATGGTGGAGACAGCGAGAGCTCAGGAAATACACCTGGAAGAGAAGCGGCAGGGGAAGCGTAAGGCGGACGATCAGTCGGGGTCAGTTAAGAAGTATAAGGGAGCAAAGGGCGATTCTAAGAGCGAACCTGCAGCTTGCAGCAAGTGTGGGCGGAACCACAGGGGTGAGTGTAGGGCACATGAGTTGTCATGCTACAAGTGTGGCAAGCCGGGCCACTTCAGTCACGATTGCAAGGAGACAGTGAAGACCTGCTTTCACTGCTATCAGCCCGGGCATATCAAGCCTAATTGCCCCCAGCTGAATGGAGCACCAGTTCAGGCCCCGGCCCCAGCGACGCTCAGGATTACTGATGGTACCACTACAGGGAGGAGCGGACCTGTTACTCGAGGACGGGCTTTTCAGATGACTGCTGAGGAGGCTCAGGCGGCACTTGATGCGATTACAGGTATACCCTTGTTAGGTTTAATTTAAATAAATTCTTGCCTTGTGTAGATAGAAAGTAGCGTGTTGTATGTGAGGTATAGATATCTTCCCTGTTAACTCCAAAGCCTGCGTTAGTACTCTTTGACACGGGGGCCACTTGGTCCTATGTGACGCATAAGTTTTGTAAGGACTTCCAAATAGAGCTAGGTAAGCTAGATAGGCTCGTGACAATTGACGTAGTCAAGGAGAAAGTGCGTGTAGTCGAGTGCGTGCACCGGGGGTGTACCATCGACATCTTCAGGGTGCAGTTCAGCATCAATCTCATACCCGTCCCCATGAACGGAATCGACGTGGTTGTTGGGATTGATTGGATGTTTCCAAATCGGGCGACGACAGATGTTGCAGGTCAGTTGGTGCGGATCCAGAATCCGAGTGGGGGAGAGCTGATAGTGTACGTCAAGGGAAGAAGGGTTAGTACGTTGTTCTGTTCCGTCGCGAAAGCACGGAAGTACTTCCAGCGGGGAGGTTTGGGTTTCTTGGCTTATGCGATGGTGGACCAGACGGAAGAAAGGAAGCTGACGGTAGCGGAGATTTACGTGAAGGAGGCGGTATCGAGGCATGGAGTACCAGTGTCAATAATATAGGATCGAGAGGTACGTTTCATGTATCACAGTTGCGCAAGTGTCTCGCCGACGAGACGGCGCATATCCTTTTAGATGATATCCAGATAGATGAGAGCCTGGACTACGTCGAGAGGCCTCTAGCAGTGTTAGATCGTAAGGTGAGAAGGTTGCGAAACAAAGAAATTGGAATCGTTAAGGTGCAGTGGCAGCATCGTAAGGGTTCCGAGTGGACTTGGGAACCGGAAGTTGAAATGCGAGAGCTTTACCCAGAATAGTTCACCGATTGATTTCGGGGACGAAATCCTGGTAAGTGGGGGAGAGTTGTAACACCCCAAAAACCGTTAGTGTTTTATTGTATTTTGTTTATTCATTTATTTCTAAAATTTAAAATAGTAGATGAGCCTTATCTAGAGTTGTAGTTGAAGTCAAATAGGATTTCTTCTTGGGCTATAAGTCTTAGGCCATAACTTTATTTATTAGGATAGAAGGAAGCCCGGTCCGGTTAGTATATAAACCTTAATCCCTCCTATTTACCTTCATAATTCACTTAATTGCTTGGAAAGAAAGAACGAGAGAGAGAGAGAGAGAGAGGAGAGAGAGAGAGAGAGAGAGATACGGGAGAAGAAAAAGAAAAGCTACCAGAGTGAACCTGATTTTTCGCGTTTGAGTCGTCAACGTTCGGAGGTAAGTCGGAATCAACCATTCGTAGGCTAAATTTCGTTTTTGGAGGTTTCGACCTTACTTTATCAGATCGGCAGACTGTTTATTTCGGTTAAATATATAAAAGAAATAGCATTTAGTTTAAAACAATCTTTCGATCAGTTCTTCATAAAAAGACCTTAAAAATCATGTTGTTTTGTTTAGTTTTTGTAATATATATATATATATATATATAATGTTTATGTATATATATGTATTTTTTTTTAGATGTAAATCTGCAATCGTGATGCAGAAGATGACCAACACCTTTATTTTCATTATGCTCCTCTAGCTTACATGGATTCACAAGATTTGTCCCTATGTTTTTAAAACACACTTATCCCAATGAATTCAGTTTTTAACAACTTTAATCCCTACGGTTTTAATAAATATAGTTCAGCCCCTAACATTAAAATTATTTTTCAGATTCAGATTTAAAGGATTTTCAGTTTTAGCAACCTAGTCCCTTATTTCAGAAACTTTTTACAATGATGGTCCCAAATAATCACAATTGAATGTTTTACGTTTTAAACCAATATATTATTAATTTCTACCTTAATTTAGTTTAAATCCATATTTATTTATTTATTTGATGTTTTCAAGCAATAGTTATATTCTGGTCGAAAAGGATACTCATTACCGAGAAACTTTTACCTAAATTATTTTATAAGTGGGTCGGGATGTTAGTATTTTGTTTTGCCGACAAACGGTTCATTAAGTTATATTTTAGCATTAAAGATTAGTAAACCGGTTGACCGGGTGTGTCGCTCGCGAGATCCGTTTCCTAGCTTATCCTTTTAAATTAGGGGATGTTGGTTTATTTTGTTATATTGAATAGTTGGACTGATATATGTACGTATATATATATATATATATACGTGTTATTTCAGAGTTGCCATAGGAAGGGTTTGAGTTCGCAGTTGTGCGTAGTTACTTAGCGAATCAGGTGAGTGGGTTTTTTCATGCTTTATATGGTGATTGATATATATATATGTTGTTGTGATATGTTGGGCCGGGTTGCGGGATGACCCGAAGAGTGGGTAACCACTAGGGCCGGGTCGTGGGACGATCCGAAGAGTGGGTAACCACTAAGGCCGGACTGCGGGATGGTCCGAAGAGCGGGAAACCGTTAAGATGTGATGTTTTAAAGTGGATGAGATGTATATATATATTTGTTGCGATATATTGTATGTGATTACTTGCTCACTAAGCGGTTGTGCTTACCCCATCATATTTCCATTTTTTTTAGGTGCAAGTACGAGCAAGGATAAAGGCAAGGCTCCGGCTTGACGTACCCGACGAATGGCATTCCGATGGACGTCATTACTTAGTTATTTTTATTTAATGGGAATTACGGATGATTTATTATTTAAACCATGTGAATGATTTTCTTAAGTATTTTATTTATAAAAGTTCTTTGTTTTAAAAAAAATTTGGTTTAAAATTTACGGGTGTTATAGAAAAGCTTGAAAAACAAACAGCCCCTTAGAAAGTTATTGTGGCTCATGTAGGTTGGGAGCGATCAAGTGGCTTATAAGCCTACGCTAGACCAGGTAAGTTTCATGCGATTTGAAACTGAGATACATACAATAATATTGTGTGCAATATTTTAGTATGACTAGTTATGCAAGTGTGTTTCATATATATTATGATGCATTCATAATTGTTTAGTATTTTATCATAAATGAGCATGCTAAGTGTTTACAGTTTTTTAAAGCATGCTAAGTGTTTGTAGTATTGTATTAAGATATGCTTGTTAGTTTTTAATGATGCATGGTCAGTCGGACATGTGTGTGTGTGGTCAAGATGGTACAAGTATCTTGAGGGTGCCTTTGTACATGGTTCGTCCAGATAGATATTACATGTACCGCGAGGGTGCCTCTGTAAACGGTTCGCCCAGATAGATAATACATGTACCGTGAGGGTGCCTCTGTACATGGTTCGTCCAGATAGCTATGGCCTGACGAGTACATACTACGGTCACTGTACTTGGTAAGGCAGATCAGATAGTTGACCCACACACCATGCCAATTTAGTTGAGATCTCATATGTGTCAGTTGCATGCGTGCAAGATGTTGAAGAGTTTCCATGTACAAGCTTATTGATGGTCAGTGTTGTTTCTAAATCTGTCTGTTTAAAATATTTGTGTATGTATATGTTTGTAGTTGGAAAACCATGAGCTTACTTAGCTATAGCTAATATAGTATGTATCTCAGGGTTTGAAAAAGCAAGCACCAGTAAGGGCAAAGGACGGGCATAGGTCTTTCTTCGATCATGATCTAAGATCCCGTGTGACGTTTGATGTACTAAATTTCAGTTTATTACCTTGGGATTATTTATGTTTTCAGCTCTTTAAGTCTTCCGTTGTGTTTGTTTGTAAGTTGACCATGATTTCAGAGTTTATGTTTATGGTTTAGCCTAAGTCACAACTAGTGGAAATCTGGGGTGTGACATAAAACTATCGGGACCACCAACTGCGGGACCACCTATCTCTGTCCGGGTACGGCCGCGCATTTCTCCACTAGCACATATGCTAATCCAACGGACAAGGCTGACCAACACCGACCATAATTAGCTGACCAACGCTAGCTTACAATAAGCATGTGAAAACTTCATCTTCTTATAAACCTTAATTATTCCTAAACAACTTTGATATAAACACATTATTAGATATGATTTTATTTAACAAAAACGACAACTCAAACGATATCTCCACACACCTACCCCTTCTTTCGAAGGCCATGGCTCTGATACCAAACTTGACAGGATCATTAAACACATTATGATTTTATAGGGGTGGGTTCAAATGTGAACCACTTTGTGGTTGTGAACGTGAGGACAACCGAGAGCGCGACACGTGGAGGATGACTAGGCGCCACGTCAGATCCACGGCGGATGACTAGGCGCGATTCATGGGAGGGCATTGAATTAAAGAGGGGGACCACACTCAAAGTCGCCACGTGTCGCGCTCTCGGCTGTCCTCACGTTCACAACCAAAAAGTGGTTCACAATTGAACTTTCTTCTTCTCTCTCTCTCGCTCTCTCTCTCTCTCTCTCTTCTCTCTATATATATATATATATATATATAGAGGGAAGTTATTTTGTAAACCATAAAAAGGTTGTAAACTTTGTGAACCCATCTAGACCAATCACAAAATTCCGTTTTTTTTTATTTTTTATTAATAGCAAAAGGGTAAAATAGTCCTTGTGAATATCTTTTAATAATATAATACAAAATTAAATTATAGACTTCAATAGTTATCTCCATTGTAATTTTGGATATGTTTAATTCGTTTCCTGATTTTTTGCGTTTCATATAAAGCTAGTCAAACACATTTCATATATTTTTGTATTGCATAATTTCATTGATTCATTTCAAATTTGTTTCAGATTATACGATCGAATGCTATGGACCATATGAATGATTATTCAGATATTCATTTGATTGAAAAATTAATAGAGGAAGGATTTGAAGACGATGATTTGTATTGTCCATACGATAATACAGGTACGATTCACGTGGACGATCTAGACACAACAGTTTCAGGTCAGCGATTTTGTGATTGGTCTAGAATTGTTTAATATCGAACAAATTTATGAAATTAACTCCAATTTTGTTGTGAATAATTTTTTCAGAAGTAAATGAAACATTTGTTTCACCTGGAGGAACGAAGCATCAGACAATGTGAAACTTGCGGTATGAGATAGGTTTTCATCAATTGAGGGACAGATTTGGCTTACAGGAAATACACTGATGAAGTAGGTTTTGATGTACGTCAATCAAATAGAAAGAAAAATAAATATGGATTCGTGCAGACGAGGTATTTGCTGTGTAGCCGTCAAGGTGTTGCTAAGAAATAAAGATTTTGACACTATGGGTATTAGCGTCGGTGGACATAAGGTTCGTAACTCAAATTTCAAAAGAACCGGATGTAAGGCATGTATTAAATTCAGGTTTCGGAAGGAAGATAGCAGTGGTTGTTATGTTTTTGTGTTGAAGGTCTGTATTGGGTTGTTATGGTCATCAATAGGTGGTGTTGATGTTTTTGAGTCTGAACTTGTGTAGGGTTTCTTTATTTTAGTACTTTGTTGGTTCGCCATTTAACTTTGATCAAATGTCGATTATTATACCTTTTTGTGTTAGGATATGAATCAAGTTTCCGTGTGTAAGGATCACTATTATGAAGATATGAAAAATATGATTTTCACATCAGTTTGTAATGTTGCACATTATGATATGTTTTTCAGGGGTTTCATAGTCCAATGCATAATCCAACGTATAATCCAATAATTTCATGGAAATGTTTCATAATCCAATGTGATGTGAAACCGTTAGTAGTATGCGATTTCCTAGCAGGTTTCATATGAAACGACAAAGGGGTAAAAGGTTTTTATCATCTAGGGTACTGAATCTAATTTACTAACATTGTGTTTTGAAACCTGTTAAAATAACTCGATTTCCTAACATATTTTCAGTTTATTAATGATGTATAATATACATTACTATTACAACAACTCAATAAGAAGTATCATAAAGCTCTTCAGCATTGAGGTGCTAAAAAAGGTGTATAACATATATAGTCTACTAATTATACTTTAAACCCTACTATGTAACCATTAACGATAACACGGTTTCCCGCGTCAAACATATATAATCGACAATGTATTAAAATTTGTGTGATACTTTTTAACACATGACGATTTTTGTAATATGTTTTTGAACATATCGGAAGTGTTTAAAAAATGAGACAATTAGTATCACAACCACAAAATGCACCATAAGAGCAACTTGTTAAGTATCACAAAAAACCAACAGTTTAAAAGGTTTCATAATCCAGAAAAACCAAACATACATAGCTTAAACACCGTCTCAAAAGTCAAATCATGTAAATCTAGACATTAAACAATGTCTCCCAAAAAAAAAGATTAACACATTCAAAACGGACTAAACAAATAAGTCAGATTAAGAATCAAAGCGGCTCGGGACTGATATTCCATTAACGTTTTCCCAAGCCTGTAATTTATGGTATTCCCAGCTTCTTGTATCATTTGCACCTTGCCATCATCACCCATCGCAGATAATTGATCAATCTCACCCAATATGTCTTTCTTTAACGTGTTATACTCACCCAGTAGTAACTTACATGTGTACTTGATACGTAAGTTCTGCAGTTTCTTCAGCGTTTCACCTTCAGTTGTTATAGCCGTAAACCAACCACGCAACCCTCCGCCCATATACATTTCCATGTGATGCATCAGAAAAATACGCCACGGTCAACATGATTTTCCTTGGTTCGCCACTTCATCTCTTGCAAACTGATCTCCAGTAGGAAACCAACAGGGTGATTTATGTTCTTCAGATGGTGGACAAACAATTGTTTCTACAATCACGTAACAACTTTACGAATTAACCCATACGATGTTATATATAACAAGTTATTCAACTTTCTTAGATTCCTAAAATGTAACCTAGTTATCTGAACTTCTTGTTGCGTGCCCTGCTGTGGATCTAATAGGTTCAACGCTTGCAGCCTTGGATGGTTAGGGATTTATCAATACTGGTGTACGCATTTTTCTTGTCTAGCTTCCACAATATACCCTTAACTACTAAAAAAATATCATAACATGCTCATATACGTATTTCGGTTACCACACAGCAAAATGGTAAGACCATATACCTGCTGATGTAGTTGTGTTGCTGTTGCTCCCATGAATAGTGATGATTTGGTCTGGCGAGGTTTTCCCTGCAGTAATCAAAATATGACAATCAAACATCAATAACTGCAAACATTGTTTCCAGTCACAAGGTATTAGTTTATGAACCTGCAATAGGGGGTGTAACCACATTTGTAGGTTGATTATGTTTGATAACGGGGTGCGCACGAGTACCGACAAAAGAATAAATAATTCTAAACATCCAAACCACATAAAGTTGCTTTGTTACATACCCATCATTAACAATCACCCAAAATCTATCTGTCCACATCCTAACCAGCATTAGCGGGTTTCACAACATTTGTGATTTGTTTTTGTTTCCAAACCGGGTGGGCACGACTAACTGCAAACACACATAAAATTCTTAAATTCAATTCAATTCACAGTTTGGTTGTCTCATACACATATTTTTTTAACTACTACATCACATACATGTGTCTGTGTTTGACTCTTTACTCGTTGTTGCTGCATTTTGACCGCTATGAACTGCTCCATTGACTGTGTATGATAATGGAAAATACAAAATTACTCATATAGTACACAAAATTATTTTATGGAATCTACTGTTTCACATTATCCAATACATCATCAATAATGAAACATATATTCACCAAATATGTCTTATTAATTAAGTCTTTAACATTTTTTAATGTAATATTCAATCAATAGACTAAAGGTTTCACACAACAACGATTAGCATGTTATGCAATCTATATGATACAGGTTTCATCACATTGTTTCACACATTCACCCTTCGAGAAAATTACCTTACATTTAAGAATCAAGCTACCAAAAAAGAATGTTTTCCATGTTAACTTCATGTACACATATTATCAAAAAAAAAAACCTTCTGGTAGATTTTTAATTAACCATTATCTTCCAAATTTTGATTGAGTGGCCTAGGTTTTGGTGCCCTTTCACCCCTCTTCTGTTTCATTGTACCTACGCCATATGTAATCAAAAATAGTTTCATATAATCTATTTCTTTATTCTACGCCATATGGAATCAAAAATAGTTTCATATAATCTGTTTCTTTATTCACCTCCAAAGCAATAGTTTCACTATTACAGATGAAATTATGTGAAACAAAAACATTATGAAACAAAGTACATCATACCTTCACAAACTATTTCCTCGTATGAATCCATATCTGGGCACAATGGATCCTCTGATGTGTTTGTAAAATGAGAAAATGAGTTTTTGATACGTAATCTGTAACTCGATCTCCTTCCTACAACGAATAAACAGCAGGTTAATACTATAAAAAATCATACTACTCAAAGCATATTCGTCATGAAAACCTAACCTCGATTCATCAATCTTCAGAAGATTTGTTCAATCTGCACAAAATAGCTGATTCAAATTTGATTCCCATAATCTTCGGTTGTTTTGATTTTTGATTTCACGCTTCAATAGAATCCCTAATTAAACGCATATTTCCCTTTTTTCCTTTTCTGACTCAAACCAACCAAAATGACATCATTACCCTTATTAATGTTACTTCTAGACTAGCGTGTCCTTCATATGTAACATATTTACAATGATGCCATCCATCAAATCTTGATCATTCATTTTGGCAATCAATGGCCTAGATGGGTTTACAAAGTTTACAACATTTTTATGGTTTACATTTGAACCTCCCTCTATATATATATATATATATATATATAGAGGGAGGTTCATTTGTAAACCTCAAATATCTTGTAAACCAATCCACACCATTGATTTTCAAAATGTTTCCATATTTCACATTCCCATATTTCCATAATCATTAACTTTCCATAAATTTCACATTTCCATAATTTCAATGAATCCATATCCTCCTTTGATTTTTTTGATCAAGGGCTACGATGGGTTCACAAAGTTTACAAGATATTTAAGGTTATGAACCTCCCTATATATATAACATGTATTTGGACGCATTTTACACTTTCGTTTCAATTAGGCTTACTTGGTTGACACGTGTTCTCCTATTTATCAGGGACTTTTTAGTTATTTATTTAACTTTTAATCTCCTATTTTTTACTTAATACCCGTATAATTAGTTACTTATTTTATTTTAATCCCTTAATTTTTCATTTTTTA